>QNGE01000408.1:83499-193104 GCA_008508345.1 Paragonimus westermani
CATCCTCAATCAAACGGATTGACGGAGAGGAACAATCGCACAATCAAGGAATGGTTGGCTGCGAAAGGAGGAAGCTGGGAAGAAACGTTACCGTTGATTCTGTTGGCCCACCGCTGTTCGACGCAAGGGACAACGAAAAAGTCACCATTCGAGCTAATGTATGGGCGTGTGCCACGCTTGCCAGTCGACCAGGAGATTGGTTTATGAGGAGACCGACGGATGAGCACGCGTGAATTAGCGGAATCTCGGAGATCAGCCAACCGAAATGTGAAAATCACACACGAAGCTTCTAAGGAGCAATCAACTGCGAGGTTATCGGGTCGGAGGACTGTGTTTGAACCTGTATCAAAGATCAAATACCGAGACCAGCGGAGCGCGGGGACAACAGGACCCGGATCTAAGAAGTTCCTGGCAAAGTGGAGGGGACCGTATGTAGTAGTTGAGTGTCGTTGCCCAGTGTACATGATGAAGAATGAGAAAAATCAACATCGAATGCACGGAAGCCAGCTTTGTAAATGGTACGACACTCCGATCAGAAGAGAATGCACACCAGGTGTGTCAACAGCACCGAGGCCGGCACGCAGATCGTTGAGAGAACTAAGAGAACCTGAACGCTTTTTGTTACGACTGGAATAATCTTTGAGCGGGTAGGACCGTAGTGAGGATAGACGGTCGCACCATACTACTCACACCACTATTCAGTAGCCGCATGGATCGAAATGATTGCGGGATAAATACGGGAGAGATATGGGAAGGATCGTTGGAAGGCAGAATGACATTTAATGACTGTCGCCACATGACGGTACTGGGACATGGTGTCGAAAGCGACTGGAGCATCCTCAAACGAGTGCGGTGTGCAAATGAGTGTTTTTGTTCCTAGTCCCGTTGGGAGGCTTAATTAGTGTATTGGTTTCTCCAATAAAACAACCTTTTTGTCATCCGCCTTCTGGATTCACAACAGTAGTTGAGGATTAACCTTAAACTCTGGTCATAGAAGGCGGTGTCGAATTAAGTCTCCAAGGAAATCTTATCACAATATTTTAATCTTCCTCATACACCATAGGGACTTTGGTAATTTGGAATACACAATAGTAATCAGAAGTATGCTTAACCCAAACCACAAGCTAGTTCATGCACAGTATTCAAGACGCACCAGGTTAACCAACGAAACCGCAATGTAGTCAGTATTCTATACAGCGTAACCATTCATGAAGTAAAACTGCAATAGCATACAACGTTTGGTTATAAATCACAATCACTGTAGACTTGTCTGAAGTTCTGCTGAAGATCACTTTGGCGCACGGACCTATTGATTCAGTTGATTTCCGGAAAAATCGAGCGTCAAAATGTGCGTGATGGAACACTGTGTTCGAATTTCAAAAAGTGGTACGAGTATTTCTTGCACACATGTCATGATATAAAATGTTCGTGAGATGGATAGAGGTCAACTAAGTGAACATCATGTTGTTTTCGCCCACAATTTGGTCACCTAAATCTTATGTTTACATCCAAAACATCTTGAACTTTTAATCCGAACCGCACACAGTTTGCCCGGTCCCCACGGTTTATTTGTGGTTGTTGACTTTTTTGCACTCAGTGTATCTTAATCACTACCGGAACATTCATTAGAAGAAGGGAACGTGGCTTTAGCCCTCACCAAAGACCACAGAGCAGCCCACTTTACAGTCAGTTCCAAAATGAACTTGTACGGAGTAAAAGGGTTTTGATAAAACGTCTGTTTTCAGTTATTCATCATCAAGCCACTTACATAGTCAATACTGTCAAGGCAGCTAAATCAGAAAACAGTTCGTCACACAATCACGCTAAACAGCTTTATGCTGGTGAGAGGTGAGTGTACAGACTGAAGTTTGGAATTGTCATATAGGTATCGGTAGACCACAGAAACCGTAGGATTTATACACATTGCTTTGCAATGTGCAAAAGTGGACCAGATGGCCTAATTCCCATCGATTTAGCGGTGGACAGAATACGGAACTTAACTGGTTTGAGCTAACGTTAAGGCAGTTGGTAAATGCCTTTGAAAACCAACCCAGTGCGACTCGGCATCCAGAGTCAACGCGGTGTGCCAGTATTGTATTGGAACTAGAGTTCGCTTCACCTTTGGTCAACTATATGGAGTGGTGTTCAGGTGCTCTCAGAGGAAGGCGGTGGGTTGTTTGACCGACCCAGCCTGCTCTTTTGAAGCGTGCGACAAAACAACTACAGGTCACACGTTTAGGAACATCTTTGAGTTGTACGTGAGCGATGGCGCTGAGTCTGATCGATGTTCGCAGACGTTCAGCACTGTAGGTTTTTTTGGTTGAGCCACTTAAATTGATTGTCAGAATTTCAGCCACAGCTGGTCCACCGTCATATAAACCCTCTTCTTTCCTGCGGATGGGATTTTGACTTTCAGTACCGTCAGCCTCATACGTTGGTCAATCACGTCAACGAAACCGATGTTCTCAGAGAACGTCCATAGTAAGGGTATCATTTCAGCTTCATTCCTGTCCTCATTACCCATCTTCATATCTCTATCTACCAAGCTGCGGATGAGGCTTCGTTTTTGCCGGAGAAGGAAGTAACTGAAGAAATGAGTATACTGACTATTCCAAGTCCCCTTTCTGTGAAAGTCATTGTGAACTGAGCCGACCATACGACGATTCAGTTTCATACCACAGAGTGAAATCTGTCTTTTACGGTATTAAGCCTGAAGGATTTGTGTATGTTACACCAAACAGATGCTGCCACTCATGTACCTACCTTGGAAAAAGCTACGTTCAACAATTGCGTGAGACTTCTTTTCTGATATCTACCAACGGTAAGCCCGGCGGTGGCCCCATAATAAGATCGCCTTTATGACAGCGTCGCTTTCCATGAATAGTGAAATTGTACAATGTGTGTACGAGTTAATATTAACCGTCTTAACAGTCCATGCTTGTTTCCCCTTTTCCTGTTCCAGGCCCTCACTATAACCAACATCACATGATACACAAACCTAGTAATACGGCTTACAGGTATCACCGCATATTTCCCTGATTGCCATTGTTGCATCACCAACATCACGGACGGTATCACAGCAGTTATTAGGTTTTCCGAACTTGGCAGCGATGTGGGCAGATTTGTTCCAAACGGTCTCCTGTGTGCTATGTGAGTTTCAGAACAGATGAACAAGTCTGTAGAGAAGGGCTTACTTTTCCAACGATCCTTATAAAACCGACGACTATTCTGGTTATGATGATGTGCTTATTAGGCCACAATATCATTCGGCTGTCGTCACTGTGTGTATACATACTAAGAATTGCCTCTGGGTTCACAAGTAGAGGGGCTAGCTTCCGTCCTTCGCTTAGTCTTTTTCTCTGATGAACAACCACATCCAGTAGAACGTCCATAATCACCAAACCTCCAATAACATCTGATTTGCCTTCTTAAACCTTCTCTACATATCTTAAACTCAATGACCATCATGGTGATAACCCAGTCATCTATGTTCCGATAAACCTACTAAATCATTGACTTAAAAGGGCGGAAATATTAGGGAAGATTGCCAGAAATGATGCGCACCGGCTGGTTAGTACAGACCCTCTTTATGTGTACCTGGCTGAAATAATGGTCAGGGCCTCAGAGGTAAGTATGCACAGTGAACGATTTTCAAGCTTAGTCGGTTGCAGGGGGTCGGTAACAGGAACAAAAGTGAACACTAAGAACACGCTACCGTGGCTGTTTCTCTCTTTCTCTTTAGTTATTCACTGTTCAAGAACAGCTATGCCCATGTGCTGGTGAATGTCACTCACACGGGAAGGATTAATTTCCGGCTTACAGCTATGTTTAATTTAGTTGCTAATGCGTACAGCTCAAGAAGTCGGTGACCGAAATTCGGTAGGTGGTAAATCTCAGTAAAGCTTAGTTAAACGGTCACGCAATAGTGGCATGACTGAGCTGATTCAAAGAGGGCTGTAATATGACCCAAGTTAAATGCCACCGGCCAATCAAACTTGGCAGTAAAAATGTCAAACTGAGTACCACTCACACATGGCCATAGCTTTCGCTTTAAGATAGACTTTCTAATCGGCCCCTTTCTGAAACAGGCACCTGACTCGAGGTTCGTTTTTGTTAGAGCTCGTCAATAGTGTCACGGCAGGGATAAGTATTCCAACCACGCATCCACGAGACAGCAGTGTTGACCACTGTCCCAGTAACGTCGTGTTGTGCACGATCGGATTTTTATATATGAACCATGGACCACCCTCGCCTGTGAATAATGATCAGGCTACTCGTTCATCTTGATGAGGGATCAACACCTATACTTACATTCAAACTCACCAAAACGCGTGCAGCGTTTACTTAATTAATCAGTGGAAGAACTATTTGTCAAAGAATACAAGCACGTTCTACCACTCGAACACAGCTGAAAGTCAGTCCTAGTCTGGTTTGCATGCATCTATTTTCTTGACATGTGTATCATTTGTTTGTCAATGTCCAATTTTGGGTCAAAATCAGGTTACGACCTTAACATGACAGTATTGTGTAGTGTTGACTGCTTAATGGTTAAGAGTGGCCATACGATGCCACTGTCAAGCCAAGCCGAATAAATACTCAGTTCAATCGTCGATCCCCAATACACATCACCTTAACCATGTACAAACTGTTATGTGTGAGATTAAACCCACAAAACCAAGTGCACCTGGGCGAATCGATTAACTTATAAGTAATGTTGCAAATTCCATAATTCAGCTGAGACTTAATTGCAAAAAATTTGAGCTTCGGTTTGATTCGAATGGGCGACAGAAACTGCATGCACAAACGAATGAAACGTTGTGCCAAATGAGCTACGAAGGCAGTCCGGGAGGTCATAGTTGGACTGAACTACCAACCCACATTTATTTCACGCTTATGTGAGACCTTTCATACTGTGGCAGAGCAAAACCGAAGTGAGCCGTAATGCGTCCATTTTCTTGAACAGGCAGCATCCGGTAGCAGTCTGCCTGCTCACATGGGTTATGGTGAATAAATCTCTTTCGACAGATATAAGGAAGATGAAGCTTGAGTCAACGTACCACCGGTTTGTTGAGAGTAGAATAACTTAGTGTACGGTACCGTCCTCCTGTGGTAAATTTCCATAGAATGTGATAACTTCAACGTGTATAACGGTTGGACAACGTAGCGACTCCATTTTCTTGACTCTAAAGTGTTCCGTCTCCACACATTGCTGTCAAGCCTACTGCACACCACCCTAAACGGACACCCTACTCCCATCGCTAAGACTTTCACAAGCTTATCTGTTTTCTGCCCGATAAGCTTTTTGCGTTGGTTTGTCTCGTTTAAATACCCTTTGACTAAGTCACAATTGGAAGGGAACTGTGATAGACACAACAGAACATCGAAATGGTGCCTCCATCCCTTGTTGTGCCGACGATAAGTGGTCTCCAAATTTTCAAATTGCCTGGTTTTTGTTTGGAGAGAATCCGGTGGCTTCTCATCTATTAATTAGCTTGGTTTTCGGGGATATGCAGCTGTCTCCGCTCGGGTCTGATGCCCACGGTCCGAGGAAATGGTATCTGATTTCAGCAAGTAACCAAATACGTGCGGCAGACCAGGCTAATTGCTCTTTCTTCGATAGTTATTGTGTTAGAAAATTATTCGTAGTAACCCAGCTGAGTTGGCAAAACTGGATGTGCCGATCGCGAAAGACCATTCACACTGTTCGCAATGAGGTCAAGAATATCACCAAGTGAATCCAAAGACTGATATTGATCCAGGTCACCAAATACTGGAGTGTACACACCAGAAACTTTCACGGCATGCACAACAATGCGCCTGTCTTGCTTTGTTGATCTCTGTGGGTATCAGAGAGCTATTCTAGGTGAGTTCAGCTGATTCAATCTGGGTTTCTCTGATGTGAGTTGCTGCTGTTGTGGTTAGCTTGTACAGCTTCCACAGTTCAACAACTTTAGGGAAAATAACTTTCACTGGACTCGGACAGTGCATGTAACTCGGATTGGAACATTGTCGCCGAAATCTCCTATGCAGGATATCCGAATGACAGAACCTTGTTAGTTTTTTTATCGTACACTTCTGATTAAGTTAGTATCATAAAATTACTTTCAGATACGTTGACCACCAGCAATTGCCGGTACATGACAACACCCATTTGACATGGTATCGTTCTTAGCTTGCTGGTGCATGACAGTCTATAACAGTCACCTTATATAAATATCAGAGCGAGTATCCACTTGCTGCTCTTCCCTTGCCTGGACTAATTTATTCATCCGTAGTTTTATAGTGGTGGAAAGTTTAGAACAACTTGATTGGTTTGAACGTTGCACTGATAGTCTGTACCTAATGACGCATTGCTCGGACTCTGCATTTTTAAAGAAAAACATCAAGAGTTGTGGGTTATGCCTCATGTGTACAGTGCGGATAGCATTAGGTATCTGTGGAAGCGAGTGTCGGCTATTTGTTACGGTAGATTTCACTGATCCTCTACTACAGCCAATTGTGTTAGTAGAGGTAATCGTAGATGACGTAAATGTCTTTGATGTGATGAGCGTTGAGCCACATTTTGCAGAAAGTGCTCTGTAGTACAGTTTAACCATACTTAGAAGTTATTGTAAATAAACAGGATTGAATGACACCTGATATTTTCTTGAAATTCTCCAGGACAACTTTGTTAAGCTAACATGAATCTGTATTTGCACATCCTCTAATCACGAAAAACGACATTGGGAACTGTGAACACTAAAGTGGTTACTCTTTGTAGAATCAGATCCACAGGGATGCACTACCAGTTAAAAGTCGAACAAACAAGTACCTGGACGTTGACTGGATTTCAAATGTTCACAACCAAAAGGTTCGCCAAGTGAATGCAACAGGGTGGATTGAATCCTAACCATTTGATATCGGTTTGCATATTCCACCCGGGAAACGATCGACTTGGGATTGAAGGCGGGACCTATACGCTTGGGAGATGGTTAGTGAAGGTTACCAAGATTTGTTTGCCAAATGTAGAATAATAGTTTGTTTGGGTCGATAAACTTGGTTTCGGTAGCCTCGTGGTCCATGCTAAAAATATCGGGCCTCTACTTCTGTGTGAACAATTTGTTTTTGTCGGTACCGTGTCGGTAAGGTGACCAAGTGGAAAGGCGACAGGCTCCGTCGGGATTGAATCAATTAGCTAATTAAAGCACAGCTACTGGAGAGTCTAACTAGCGAACCACCCGATCCGAGTTCCAGGCTGAATGTTAGAATGGCTGGTAGCGTCAACTGAACAACTGCAGCTGGTCGTCCAATAGGACCTAACTGTGTGAAGCCACCGATAGCGATAAACATATGAGACGTAATTTGGGAGATTTTAGATTGTGAGACAAACGGAAGACCATTTTTGTTACAGTAATTTCTTAAATAAACGTGACCATTTAGAATGCAAAGTGTATCCAACCTACAGGGTAGTTGCACAGGTCAACTGCGTCTTTTTAATGATGACGTTGTTGGTGTGCGTTCACCACCGATTATCACTATTCAAGCCACGCTAATTCAAATCGTTCTGGTATAATCGATAAATGGGGTTACTCCCAAAAAGAAACTCCAAAGCAAAGCTTTCCTCATTTTGAGTTGAAAAGATGGGATGAGTCAGCAGGATGGAAACACGTGCAATATAGCAACTGTACACACGCATAGTCAAAATGCTGACAGCAATAACTTTGTTGATAAAACTCTGATGGAAATGGCCGTCTTCAAAGTGACTGGAGCACTGGCAGTATCGATCGGCACTTCCGACACGCTGGGGACCATCTTTGAAGCACGAGTTGTTTTGATATTTTGCTAACCATGATGTCATCTTTATGGCGGGAAGTTTTACCGTCATCTAAGATTTATGATAGGTGTGGAACGAAAACCTTTGTTACGTTAATTTCGTTGCTTATAACTAGTCAGTGATTTGGCTGATTGAAGTTGAACACCCTTTATGTTTAATCGCAGCTTTCACATTCTGATAGGCTCTCCGATCAATTCTGTGTCCTGCTCGATTGGTCTCAAACTTTCACTTGACAACGTAACAGCTCAGACTGATGAGCAGATGTCATGAATACGCATAATTTATGGATGTTACTTGATGCATGTAAGTAGTGCGAACGTAATACATAGTTTGTGAGTACTTCCGAAGCGTGAACAGAACGGATATGCGAAAACATTGTACTTTGCGCTGATGGCTAACCAGGGATTCACCAAAAGACACGGTTGTTCGCCACGTTTGCAATGGGAATATAATAGAAACCAAACTGACAACTAATATCGTGCATGTAATCAAAATTATCTTGTCGAGCAAGGGATCAGTTGGGCACACTAAGTCTGAACGCGGGTTAGGCGTTTTTTGACTGTCTTGATTTCCACTTCAACCAACACCACGTTTCTATATTTAAATGCCGATTCCGTGTATATGATCGCGACTGCGTTTGTGCGTTTTCTTGGCACGTTAAACATTCGATCAAATACTTATCGTAGCAGTTAATAAGAAGCCTTTTAAGGCAGTCTTCGTTATCTAATTCCGCCAGCCTTTTTCTATGCTGTTTTCTGATCACATGTGTATACACAAAATTAGGGGACCTTGGGGAACTATGAGTTCGTTGTGTATGCATACTTGTTTGCGATGGACAGAGTTGACGCTAAGTCTGATCCTCACTTCCGTTAACTTTTTTCAAACGTTGACATGAGGTGCTCCCTAGTCAGTATTGTTACGTAGCTCAGGTGAGCTAATCTACTTGTAATTAGTGCAAAAATCGTCGTCTTGTCAACAGAGTACCGGAAATTTATGGATCACTTAATAACCATCTCGTGGACGAAAGATTGGCGCAACAAAATGTCAGCACAAATAACGAACAAGAAACTGGAATCGACTACCAAGTGAATAAAAAATATAGTCCACAAGCTTAAATTTCAAGTTGATGCAGCACCCAACCGTCAATTAAAGTTTGTTCAGATAAGTTCTGAATGGGAGAGAAGTTTGGCTCTTCAATTTTAGTCACAAGACACCGTCGAAGAATGACGGTAATAGTTGAAAAGGAATTTATAATGGTTGGCTTGCCTTCAATAAAATCAGTCACCATTCTACGGAACAGCACCTTAACAGATTATGCTGTTTTTTGCATTCACAGAGATTCCGCGGTCGATTGATTTAGCCGTATCACCAGTGAATAATGTTTATCTTCGATAGACAAAAACACTCATCCATGCCGCGCAACGCGTGGTCCGCAGAGCAAATTGTAAACTAAACTGCAGCAAAGGTGTTAATTCCTGGCTACCCACAAAACAAACCTCCGTTTGATCTAGTCAGTGTCTTGGGTTTGTTTTACTGAACGACAACGATGCCAAAAACGATCAGCCAGACCGAGTATACCCCAAAAGATTATCAGTGGTTTGGCAGCCGAAAAGGCAAAAAAGGCAGACAAACATTCTACAACAACAACTGACGGTCAGGACGAACAGAACACAAGTGAATTTAGAACCTGTATAAGAGGCGCCGAAAAGATACCGCATTTACCGTCCTCGATGGACTATGGCGCATTACATACCTCGACAATAACTTCATATTCGATAGCCATACGGGCGTTTGGGTAATCATTCAGAAATGCAAGTATATTAATGATAGAAACCTCATTGTTTTACCGTTCCGAATAATATGGTTCTAATGTCGCTCATTACTCCCTCTGAGGGTGTCAAGAACAGTTGATTTATTGCATTACTCCACATCGGACCCAGATAACTTAACCTTAACAAAAATTGCCAAATATATTCGGACGTCCCAAACTGCTGTCTTCAGTTTATTTCACGCTAGAGAACACGTGCCCGTAAACTTGAACACCTGCCATGTGATTTTCATGCAGCAGTCAAATTTCACATGCTCTAGTTACACTTGTAATGACCGTTTTCCTTACAAGACCTCTTTAGATCTTTTGTGTTCTCATTTCCCGAAAAAACAGTTCGATTTTCTTCACTATGATAGCTGTTTTGAAATGTCTTCCATTCACCACACCGCTTTTGGTATAGCTCACTTTAACACTGATTTTCACCACTGTTGACATTTCCGAAATTTTCGGTCATTTCTTCTGTTAAGTGTTTCATGGAGCTGCTATCGTATGTAACTGTTTCCAGAAATTCTACTCTCCTAACAACTTTTTCAATAGTCTATTCTTGTCATCCCGTCAGGAAGTGCGCTAAGTAGAATCCCTCCTGTTCAACATGACAGTGGATCTCACCCTTCCCTCATGACTTGACTTTTATGACGACGTCCCGGGCCTCCTGGACTAACTGATGCAAAAGAATGAGGTCATAGTATCCGTCGTCAAGAAGAGGTCCTTGGTGTTTAGTTTAGTAAGACCCCAACTGATCCCAACGGAAATGTTCTGTACATATACAGTGGCTGACAAACAGTGGAAGGTCAGTATACTGATATTTTTCTCGCCTGAAATCGTTAGTGGTCTGACTTCCTTCCTGTTGCGCACCGTATTATGAAATATACTCGATGATGCTTTCGACTGGAAAGATGCACTGTCGAAGACAGCCAACAAGGACTTGAAGAGGATGACGGAAGAAATATCGCAGGCACCCATGAAAACAACGACGATTGCAGCTTCTCTGCCAGTACCTAATCCTCCGTCCGGCAAACTAACAGACACTTAGAGTGGTGAATGAGAAAGCGCCGAAGGAATTGGCAGCACATTCAAAGCAACAAGTCACAGATGGTTCCGTCTCTCTTAACACAGAACGACGTACTCTTTCAAAGCCATGCAAACGCTGATGAACTAAATGTTCCCAAAATCTAGTCGCCCATACCATACCACAAAGCAGGGGTTACTAATAGACTGATACGTATCTTTACTAATCATCACTCCAGCGGTCCCTGAGAGACATCTCCAGTCATGTTCTACCGCAAGTCCTTGGATTCTTAACTGATAACTAGGGTGAAGATCCGCAGTAATGAGGATGCAGATGAGATGTGGGATGTTTCTTTGGGACATACACAGTGCTGTAAGCGCGCGTTGCTCCCTTCCAAGATATAGTTTCACAACATCTACGGCACTTGCTGATGAAAACTAACGCGGATTCCATTGTCACAAATATTTGTATTGCGTCCAGCAGCCCTACACGCAACCCACAACCTCACTCTAAGCGACGCTTTCATTGAAATTTTATCATCGAAAACTGTGCTTATATCGAGGACGTAAAAGTCCTCTCTTGGGAACATGCACAATGTGGACTTGTGAAGAATAAATTGCCAACGTTAATTTTACTTGTTATCGTTTGCAAGTGATCTTCCTGGGACTGGGGCTATCGATCCAACTAACCATAAGCTTTTCATAAGAAGAAGTTCGGTAGTAGATTTGTAGTAGTTATCAACGGATAAATCGCTCATACCAAACCATCAAGGTTAACGATAATCATACCGCGCTCGTAGCCTTAAAGTCTTAACTTAAGGGTTCGTGAAAAAATAATGATCAAAGCACATTCCTTCAAGTATTAATTCAGTACTATCTGAGAGAACCACTTTCCAGAGATATCAGAACAGCCCACTGTCTTACGTGAAAAAAATCCAGATCGATCGTTTAAATTGACCAGAAATTCTGGGAGAACAAAACAGGACAATTGGCTTAACTGTGGATAACACATATAGTTGTGCTTGCCGTGTGGCCGCTTTGCGAATAAAAACAATCCCATAGGGTTAGACACACTGACTTAGAGAAGAAGGACTAAATTAGATACCGTAGCTACGAACATGAGGAACATTGTAAACTGTTTAGTAGTCCCTCAGCACGTTTTTGATTCACTCGCACTGCCTTCGAACGGTGTAGTGACGCTTGAAAATTGCAAGCTTCCCTCACTACCAGATAATGTGTAGGTTTACATTAGTTTCTCTTCGATTTTGCGAATCTCTTTCGCTTTTTCCTCAGTTGGTGGGAAAGTGATCGTCATTTAGATGTCACTACTCGATCCTGCACTGACCGCTGGCTGTCGGGATATTTCATAAACAGTCGGCTGGAACGCCTGACCTATAACGGTAGGTAATATAACAACGACAAACTACGCACTAAAGTGTTATGGGTTTATAGGCTTTTACAGAACAGAGTGAAACTCTTGCATGCGGATTCCTGTTTTCTTGCTGGCTGATAAAAATTATGTTGGATGGTTTGTACTTGTAGATAAGAAGTGCCTGGAAATAAATAAAGGATAAATTCAATGAATCTTCTAACTGTAGTCATTTCAATAACAAACATTGAAACACACTGAAACAGCATTTAATCAGACATACGCAGCTGGTGAACTGTGAGACTGAGCTAATATGACAGTTAGCAAACTTGCAGTACCGTTTGTCTCACACGGATGTATCGATCGGCTAATATTTTAAAATTTTTCAACTGATCCAGCTGCTACTACACAATTGGGCAATGTATTCCACTGTGAGAAATCCTAGCTGTGAGGCAGTTCTGCCTAAGAAGTAGCTTGTCTGTCCCACTACTTAGTTTCAGCGAGTGACCTCTTAAACATTCACCCTTATTTGGTGGGAGGAAGTGCATCAGTCGATGGCCTGGGGTGTAGAAAAATTAGGTCTCCGCTGAAATGTCTCTAATTCATTGAGAACTGCCCCAGTTCTGTCAGCCTTTCCGGTTAGAGGGTTAATCTAAGTCCCATAATTTTCCTAGTGCCCCGTCTCTGAACGCTTTGAATAAGAACCAAATCTTTCATGAAACAAGGACCACAGGCCTGTATATTGGTTCCCAGGTGCGGGTTGTTATGGAGACGAAAATAGTGGGGAGCATTTTAGCGTGGAAGATTCCAGAAATTCCTCCTAAAAGGTTCAGGGTTATTTTGATCTGTTTGTCCATGGTCGCACAATTTGTTGACAGATGCATACTGTCGGCCACTGTGGTCCCCAGTTCTCGTTCGC
Source organism: Paragonimus westermani (assembly GCA_008508345.1). Classification (NCBI taxonomy): domain Eukaryota; kingdom Metazoa; phylum Platyhelminthes; class Trematoda; order Plagiorchiida; family Troglotrematidae; genus Paragonimus; species Paragonimus westermani. Next base: position 96,437 of record QNGE01000408.1, read on the forward strand.
ATATTGACACAAGTAGCTTTGTGTTGTCAAGACAATAATCAGTGCAGGATTTGACACCTTTTGACAGCGAACTACAGGTTACTCTCCATGTTCCCCTAGTTTTCGCAGTTCCAATCGTTTTGTTTCTGGCCCACAAATTCCTGCCTCAGTAGCCAGCAGCTAACGTCCGCTAACCCGACTGGATTAAGGGTGTGAACTCCAGTGAGTTTTTCTAGTCTTTGCTCATTACTCCACCGCATCATTGTGGTTTGATTTGTTTGATGTATTTTCGGGGCAGTTTGTAAATATCGAAAGGCGGAGCAAACTGAGTTAGTCCGTCAACAATGTATTACACCAATGGGTATAATGAAACTTGGTATATAATTTAATATAAGGCGAGCCCAAATTTCAGTTCCTCTTAACAGTGTTCATTAAGTCAACCGCTGATGTCTAGGTCTGAACAGCCTGACTGTAGTCACCCATTGCTTAGTATGGTGCACAGCAGTAAGCGTCCAGGAATGAAAAGCTGATAACATTATAATGATTGTATTTTATAGTGCGTATTGGTGATCTTCAGAAGATAATCGCAGAAATTCATAGATTTGACCAAAATACTCAAAAATTATATATATATCTATATATATTGTTATATGTGCCTAAGTATTCAGTTAAATATCCATAATGGTATACATATATACAACTGGAAAATTTGATATGTTTATGCCAATATAGACTACAATCAAGTCTTCATTTACATCAATATGATCATTTCCGATAAACATTGAACAGCAATGCTTTACATAAGCCATTCTGTGCGTATACCGGAATCCGTAAAAAGAATGAGGCCATAACCTGACCAATCAGTTTAGAATGCAATCGAGAATTGTAACGAAGTTTGATAAACAAAGTATGAAGAACTATGGTTGACATTGTGCAAAAAACGTTCAAAAATACACTGGAAATTGCGGCCTCTTGTAGCACAAATTGTTTGTGTTACAATGTCGGTGTTCAATAGGTGTTTCGTACTGCAGGTTTGACAGGACAAGTTTCCATCAGCGAACTCTCATAGCTCTATCTGTTTGATAGAAATGTGCGGGGGAGGGGTTAGAAAGCAAAGCAAAGGAATGTTTTGATGATAAAGTAACTATTTTGGGTTTGCCAAAGTTATGTATAAAGTAAACCGGTCGTGTTAGTCGAACTTTCTCCCCAATGCAATTTGTTTCGCTATTATTCACCTCTCCATCACGCTCATTTGGTCTGTTTGGTTTGTACTACCCTGAAAATGTCGAGAAATGAAAGAAGCCCGGCTGATAAACCTACACTGGTAATTATTCAAGAGAAGAGGATAACTGGATTTTAAATGTGGAAATCTCTCTATGATGACCGGAGAATTTCCGTCATCTTGTTAATAACTAAAGCAAACTGTGGTCGTGATCGACTGTTCGCCCCGCCTTCTGAGACACTTTATCAGTGGTACCTCTTCGATAATGGGGTTAAAAATAAGTGTGAATTATCATGACATTAAAATTATTTGTCTTGTGCATTAAGTAGGTCTTTTAAACAGTTTCGTTCCACCGCTCACCTTTCCTCACGCCACAGTCTGGTCCGACAAATCCAACATAGCACTCACACGCGCCCGTAGAAGGTTGACACAAAGCACCATTACGACATGTACATGTTTCGGAACACTGCAGCCCAAATTGACCGTTTGGACAAGCTGTATTATTGAAAGAGTTGGACATAGAGAATTTTGTGAGATGCCAACAACATACAATGAGCATGCTAACAGCTGTGACAGAATTCAGTCAGATGGTTTAATTCAGGCCTACTTACACCGCCAGTATAGCCTCACAGCAAGTGTCGTTGGGCTAATGAGCAGGATCATTAGCTACCTAATAAACTGATGCACATAGAGCAATAGGGGCTTTGGTTAGTTTCAAGTCGAACATCACCCATACGTGATCACAGTCATCTCATTCCGATAGACTTTTCAATAGGTTCTTTAGAAAAGAAACGCAGAATTCGAGTTTCGTTCGCATTAGAGCTCGTCAGTATTGCACATCCTTTGTCACGGTCAGGAATAAAACAACGCCCATACAGTCTTGAGAAAACCGTGCTGGCCATTGTGTTATTAACAATAAATTGGACACGACCGAATTATCACATCTGAACGCTTAGTAATTTTCACATGTGAGAAATAATCAGGTTGCTCGACTGTCTTGGTAAGAGACAGTAACTGTCCGGTTGCATCCATCTGATGGCCTCGCGATTAGGACTTCTGAGAAAGATTGAAATCCCCGATCTCGTTAAACCTGCTAGACGACATTTCAGATAACTGATAGGCGGTAACTAATTGTGCTTAGTTCACATCTATAAGCAATCGACTATTATCATCAAAGTGCATTAATCACAAATCAGTTATAGGGACGGTCACAACAAAAACCCAACATAGCAAGCACGCACGCCCTGGAACGACTGCTACGGATATAGTCACAAAACTTGTGCCCAGGCATGCAAAACCAGAATGGTCAAACTCTGTGTTAACATGCAGGCTCATCACACCCTACAAGTATTTGGAAGTCGAAACCGTTTTCTGGTGCATTTGATGGAGTCAAAACCGTCTGTAACGAATACACACCGAACATTTCTTTGTAGGCTTCAAGTGAACTACCAAATCAATCTAATATGAGTTAATGCTGCTGTGATTAATAGAGTAAAGCTAGTCCATTTTTCCATGGGGAATTACAGTCATTCAGCTAGAAAGTTCATACACCCTAACAGGATAATAACTGTTATACGCATACACATATTCATATATTTACTTCAGAATAAACGGTGTCTTGGAATGTGAAGGACGCTATTCAATTTCAGCCTAATTCTTAATTATTGGCGAGACAACAGTCTTGGTTCACGACTGAATCAGTTGCAGACAACTCAACAGATTGATGTTATACACAATAATCGACCGACAAGAGACTTGGCCCGGGTCCAGCAGAAAAGGATGCCTCATATTCGAGGCGCAGGAGATGTAACCCAGTACAGTGTATCCAAACACCTTGTTGATCTGAACAGGAGTGAAATTTCAGTCAGCCTACGCAGGTAATTGTGGTTCAAATTTCGGCTAGGTAAATCAAACCGAAGTAGTGATTAACATGGGAGGCGGAACCAGTTCCCGCTTTGACCGCAGATACATACTTCTGAAGTGGTCCAGCCAAACATGTTTATCTGAATGCGATGGGTCCACCTGAATTTAGGAGGCATTCAATTCCAACCCGGTTACAAATTCATACATAACATATCAGCGTCCTCGTAACCTCTTCCGTCAAATCTCTCAATCTTTTTCTTTGAGCAAGTGACACAGAAACTTTCATATCATAATGTGCCTTGTGTGTGTGTAAAATTGGCTTGCGTACGTGCGTGAATGATCTGACTGCACACACAGTTGAATTTGCAATCCACTGAGTTGGATCACTATCATCGGACTCTATACATATATACCCATCCTGTCCGTGGTAAGTGATTTCTCAGGATCGCGTGACTAGGTTTTACTAAATGGACAGAGAAGAAAATACCGTTATGAGGTGGTTGAAAAGTTGGGTTATAAAACTTGCTGATAACTTTGCGTTCGCCTCAATTCATTTACTAAGGACATGCAAAATACAGCTCTATAACCGTCTAATTTCATTCGTGCTAAGTATGGTGCAGACATTCGACAGTGGTTAGATAAATTTTCACACACTCATGCTTGTTTGTGAGTTTGTCCGTTTAGTTACAACATATACACACAATCAGGAGCACAACATGTATATACAATGGCTTTAACCACAACACGCATGGATTGCAACTCATCCGTTTCTGGAGTGCACAGTGAAGAGCACTATAGTTTATCCATTGACCTGATGATAAGCAAAATTTGGCTGCTTACTGCTTCCACAGATGTCCCCATAACGACCCAAGTCACAAAGACACTGCCCAGTCTCGAAATGACAGTGTTCACATTGGGGACACGCTTGCGCACACATTTCCCCGTAGTATCCACGAGGACAAACTGAAAGTGAGAGTGCCGAATAAACAAGAAGATAATGGAGAACGAGTAACTTTCGTTACATCGCAGAATAATTAAGTAAACAAATAAATAAATGAGTGAATAAATAAATAAATAAATAAATACACAAATGACCAGGCACAAATTGAACAAAACCTCCACGAACCTGTAGAGTGAGTTAGAGGAAAATGCGCTAAGGGGGTACACACTAGAAGTAATGCTCCCAGAAATAATGGACTCCTTGATAGATGTTGAGTTTTGTCAACTTACGGGTAGACAGGGCATCGTTTAGCGCAGATTGTGTGTCAGAGCGTTTTAACCACATCGCACCTGTACACTGTGAGCATGTTTGTAATAAGGTATATATTGGAGGCGGTTGTGACCACTCGAACGTCAGAAAAAGCGTGGAAAATTAGTGAGGGTGTTTTAGATACAAAGCAAACGTGTGTGTTCGTGCGAGAGAGGAATCGAGCAAATGCCAACACAGCACACCCTATAGCAACTAAACCTAGTTGCCATTCACAATAGTACTGTCTGATCATCAGGGTAACTGTAACAATACAAATTGCCAATATCAAGTGTAAAATGGACTGTGGAACATTGCCGTAAATATTGCTAATCAACTTGGCCTATTTTATTCAAAGGGCAGGGGGATAGGCCTCAAATAACGACCACCACTCTCGCATTATGTCGTTCCTGCAATGCGATATAGAGTAATGCTATGCAAGCAATTTCCCAGCCATAAATCACACGACACTTGAGGCAGATGGTATACATGGTTGACGGCATCCGATTCGGCAAATGCTGGTTAGTCAATTGATTGGCTAGCACGGAAAGGAAACCCCAATCTCTCGGAGGATAAAAAGACAGAGAAGCTGCAATGACAATAGCTAAACTGAGAAGAAAGATACATAAAATATAACACAAGAAGCATTTGAGTATAGGAATGCACGCTAGTGCATCCTAGAGTATTCAGGGATGAGAAATAAAATTCAGATTGGAGTCTGAAAAGGACAGACAAATCATTCTTCATACAATACACCAATACAGCCGAAGGAAAGAATGGACAAAAGGCCGCAGACACCTAAGTTTCTGAAAACAGGAGCGGATTAGTTGTCGTACGTCCATGTTCTTGGCCGTTGCAATCATTATCAGAAATAGAATGGGTACAGTGATATGACCTACCTGGACCAAACGTACTTGTCGCCTCTTCGTTGACGGTCCACTATGAGCAGGTTGATGACTTACTGATCCCAAACGGCCAGCGTACTCACGGTCGCACAAATCGCAACGTCATATAGTCAAGTCACCACAGCCTATGGCATCAATGATTCTTTTGCGTACCACATGCTTCCAATCGCGGCCGTGCGATAAATTTTCGTTGAAATTACGGACACCCGTCAGGATCGTATTCCTCCAGGCCGTCCAGTTCAACGTCACCTCTTCCCAACACTTAAAAACAATAGTACAACATGAAAGTCTTACCTGGATAACATCCTGGTATTGCCGCTTTTGAACACCAAGATTTCGCTCACCTGATTTTACCTGTCCATGTAGCAGCTGAATCGGAATACGGTCATCCCCCATTCGGCGAACGTGACCTAGCCAAAGGAGCTGATATGACATCAGTAGAGCTTCCATTCCGTCTATGTCCGCTCGCCGTCTTATCTCAGTATTCAGAACCATGTCCAACCACCGAATACCCAAGATGCGCCTCAGACGTTGTACTTGGAAGCAGCTCAGGTAGCGCACGTTCTGTTGATACAGTGTACACGTTTCACTGCCGTACAGCAGTATAGACAGCACCAATGGGCGGTAAACAAGAGGCTCAGTACTCGCCTTTGGGCTGTGGTTCTGCCAGATGCGTCTTTCAAGACGTCCGAAAGCAAAGCTAGTCTTCGCTATACGGCCTCCTAACTCGCGGTCCTTTGGCAGATCTATCGACAAAATGCTACCCAAACAGCAAAAACTCGCTCAGCTTTCGACAACGTCTCCATTGATACACATTTGGGGTGGAGGTGCTGTTTCTGCACCGGCTGAAAGAAGGAAAACGTCTTACCTGTGTTGATATCCAATACAAACTTAGATGTCGCTAACGCGGAGGCTGTCGTTAGGCTTTGCAGTTCTTCTAAGCTGTGTGCCAGCGATGCGCTATCACCTGCGAATAGAACCATGCACATCGTTGAGGTCTGTAGCCGGGTTGGGGCGCCGAAACGTCGGATATTCAACAGGAGCCGTTCGTCCGCCATCCTCCCTAGAGTCATGAACAGCAACTGTTGCCATGCAGTCAAATATAAACTGAACAAGGTTGGGGCTAGGACACAACCCTGCCAGAGGTCGATCCACACGACTATATCTTCACCCTCATACCGTCACACAACAATGTAATCATACTGACGAACTTACTCGGACGTTCAAACTCACGGAATCAAATGCCCTGGTGGAGTTCACGACGAGGGCAAACAGGGGCTGGTTCCATTCCCGGGACTTCTTATGAAGCTGTCGAGCAGCAAACACCAGATAGATCGCACTCTGACTCGCCAGGAATCTACAGTGTTCCTCAGGAACATTCGTTTCCAAGAGGGGTTCTGGCAAGCACCTCACCTGCACAGATCAAAAGAATGATGCCTCGATATCTGTGGGTGCATTACTCGCTACACTTACCTTTAAACAAGGGTACGATAAGGGCATCTTCGAAATCTTGCAGGGTCACCTCGTGCTTCCAGACGGAGTGAACGAGCCGGAGAGTGCACGGTCCAGCGCCGGTCCGCCATTCTTCTGGACCTCACCTGACAGCCCATCCTCACTTGAAGCCTTCCCGTTGCGCAGCTGATCAACCGTTCTCTGTAACTGTAACAAATCCGAGGAGAGAGCAAGTGAAGGTTTGATGGCCTGTTGCGGCAGGCTGTTCACAGTTACCTAATCAATGGTAGCAGGGCGTTTTAGTAGGATACCAAAGTGCTCGCACCACACTTTCATGATGTCCCCTGGCTGGGTACAAGAACAGCCGGTATCCATGTCTACCAGTGCTTTAGTAGACTGAATAGATGGACTGAAGATCGCCCTGAACGAATCGTAAACCTCCTTGTGTTTTCGGCAATTGGTGCAGCCCTGCATCCACTCACCCTGCTTCCTCCACCAGTTATCCTTGGTTCCCCAAACACGCTCAGTCAGTTGATGGCGGATATTCCGGAACCTGGCCTTCTTCGCTTAATTGTCTGAGTCCATTTCGAAAGTGGCAAGCACGACATTCTTCTCTCGTATCAGTCTGGAGATAGCTAGGTTGCTGTTGTCGAACCAGTCCGGACGTTTCTTACGCTCCACACCGATTGTCTCAGTGGCTGCTGCCGCGATCTGTTTCTTGAGTTGTTGCCACATACCCTCGGGGATAGTGGATACCGGAGCGTTATGCAGATAAGTGACTACTGCACGCTGAAAGGCAATCTTCGTCTCGGAGTTCTCCAGCTGTCTGATATCCAACTTCTGTCGTTGTTTGGAAGATCTACAATAAACAGACTTGTGTATATGAGTAAACAATTTGGTCGCGACGAGCCTGTGATCTGCGCTACACTCTGAGCCGCGCACCACCTGTGTGACACACACTGCACGAATTTCGCGCTGCTGCACAATGACGTAATCAAACAGATGGTGATGATCGCTTCGTGGATGAGTCCACGTTACGACGTCGCTCGCATCCAGCTGAAATCAGATGTTCCTGATCGCCAACTCGTGAGTGGCACAGAGATGGAGCAGACGATCACCGTTCTCGCTGACGGAACCGATGCCGTAAGGTACGAGGACCCCAGGCCAGGCTACCGAGTCGCGTCCAACGCGAGCGTTCAAGTCACCCAGAACAAATAGTCCGTCACTCACCAGCGCCGACCGGATTGTGTCGGACAGCTGGTCATAGAACTGTTTTTTCATCATCAGTGTAATATAGTTGGACCATAAACGCTAACAAATATAACACACTTACCTCGACCGAGTCACAGGCGCATGGATAGCATTCGAGAGCTGATGCTGTGCGGTTCGTCTATCGCCAAAGAATTGATGTGATCGGCGACTGAAAAACAGAAACCACACTCCCGAACACCGTCTGCCGGGTAACCTATCCAGTAGAAGGTTACCCTGCACCTGCTTCCCGCAACCTACTCCGATCTGCAAGCCTTGTCTCAATTAAGGCTGCTACTTCGATTCCATATCGACGCGGTTCCATCGCCATCAGTGCAGTTCGCCGTTCCGGTCGTTCTGTGGTGCTGCATCGTTCCAGCAGCGTGCGCACATTCCACGTCCCAATGGAAAGCGTCTTACGTCCCCGGTACCGTCTCAAGTGGGTCTTCGGGGTAGTGAGGCAGGAGTGAGCGTTATCTTCTCGAGGATCCAGGATGGAAGGGCAAACTGAGGGTGAGTTTCTAGCAGTAGCATAGACATCTTGCCTAACTAAAACACAACACACGGTCAGCAAGCACACCGAACGCATCTGCATTTCGTCTGGTTCCTCCCCTTTTGCCAATCTGACAAGGTTGAACCTGCAAGGACCGATGTCCCAGGCAACACAGCCAACCGAATCAGAACAGCACACAAACCCGATCACCAGGCCAAGGTAGCAGAAAATGTCATACATAAAAGCATACACAAGCATGCACATATACCACGTTAATCAAAAGCCCGCACTACTAATTTATGATAACAGTAAGCAGGTTCATTGAGTTTACATGTTTTAAACGATGTACATGTTCCGTGGATTATAAGCGGTTAGCCTTATACAGTGTGGGTTTTGTAACATTTGTCACGATGACTTAGTGTTGGTTATGTTCTGGTTGTTACAGGAAGGCATCCTATGCATGTCTTGCGTAATACTGCACTTTACTCGAATTGACGGCTGTGACAGGGCATCGTTTCTCTGATGAAATCAGTTAATTTGATGGGTGGGGTCAATTAGAGCTAAAAATTCCCGGAACTCTTTTTCTTCGTTTATCTGTTCAGAGCCTATCAACAATCTGTCATTTCCACAGCAAACCAGGGAAACGTTCATTCAATCAGCTCATTGTAGCGGTGGTCACACATAACTGTTTTGCCCAGACTAAAAATGATAAGGCCTAACAACAATCAACAGTCGCCAAAACTACATTCACACCGACATGGCTATAAAGTTGGGTGTTGTGTCAGCTACACTGAATCCGGTTACCAGTTTCCTTCTAATATAGACCTAACCTTGGTTATTTGAGTGTTCTCTGTTGAGTTCCGGAATGCCATGGTCATTTATGGAAAGAAATTCACTGTCAAATTAAATTGGACTTGACCTGGGATTTATGACTTTGCGGAACGTATTGCTTGTGAGTCAGCCGGTCATATCTAACCACCACTGTGCAACTTACCGTCCGGCAAAATTAATGTTGAAGCTATGACCATCACAACAAAACTAGCATGATTTGCTGAGCAGAATTTCGGTGAACCTTGCTCTCACAAAACAGTGACAACCTCACCTCGGTAGTAGCGTGGTAGTACTTTTTTTCGAACAATAGAACGGAAGTCAGTCTTGATAGACATTGACACGTTGATCAGGTCCATGGTTGTCAAAATTAAGTACATACACACATACCCATAGACACGCTTTAAGCGTTAAGGCCTATCTGTATGTACTTTGGCTCTAACGTATGTTGGTTTTCTGATCTAGCCAATAAAATATTAAGGCAAATAAATAAAACTTCAAGAACATGTTTTTTTTATATAGAAAGAACAGTCAACGAGTTCACTGATAAAAAGTCGTCACGGATACTGTTGCACTCACAGGTGTTTCTAGTCGGTGATAGGCACAGTAGCACAGTATACCCCAAAGGTGTGTGGTAAATACTGTGCATAACAACCTTATCTTTCAAAAATTTGAACAAGGTCTATGTGTTGTCTGAAAAGACAGTAAGTACGATGATTTCACTTGAATACAAATTAACCAGTCTATAAGATGACGGGAGTTCCATTCCAAATTCCCTAGACTTCTCGGGCGCCGTTGCCAGAGTAGTGTGGATTACGTAATTGGGTAAGGAAGGAAAAATTGGACATCGCCGAAAAGCCATCTGACATAAAAGAAGTTCGACATAGTTGCCAACAATGGCTCATTCTGCACTCAACGACAATCCAAAATGACTCCAACAAACTAACAAATTTCACTGTGGCTTCTGTACGGAAGAGACAGTTCCAAAATGATGATTCGCAGCTGAGCCAAAAACAACCTTCACCTCTAAAGATACCACGACAGTTGACGGACAATAGGAGTCTCAGCGTGCAAGTGTTTAACACGAGATAGTGATAATAACGACTGGTCTGTGACCTGGTCGTTGACGTGTCTGTTCTCTTCGTCTGTTACCCCGTGGATGTTGGCGAAGCCGACAAACTATTTAACTCATGTGTGTCTTGGAGGTCAGTGAAAATAATGTTACTGTCTCTGTAATTTTCACATCATGTTCTGCCGTATTTTTTGACCACTGAAATGGTTTCGTTCTTCAGTTACCCAAACTATCATTTCAAACCTATCGTCACTCATTCAATGTATTTGCCCGTACATATTCCTCATGTAATCTGTTGAACCTGTAATGTGTGCATTCGGGTGATCTGCCTGTTCAATACTTTGTATTCAATAGTACAAAGTTCCCCGAAATATTTTAACTTTTTACCCACTTTTCAAAAGATTATGGGAACTGTAAAAGTGACCAAGTTTGTTTAATTAACACCTGGCACGGTCGACAATCCTAGCTCTGTTGGTAACGCTAGTGTCGGGGTCAGTGACATATTACCGTGCTCATTGTTCGTTATGGTTGGTACTATTACACGGTTTCTTGTGGCAAACTGTGGCAAATTATTGCTCAGTGCTACGCATCACGTTGAACGATACGATAGCGCCAGACATATATCAGCGCACCATTCGTACATTATCTTGCCCATGCATTGAACTCTCCTATCGGATCCATCGTACTGCTTGGGTTCGATGTTATTCACTGAATCAAAGCAAAACCGACCTACACTGATTACACACTTGTCATGCGCCAGTTTCTACATTTTACTGTCAAACTTCATTGTCTGGCGTGGCTTTATTTAACTGTTCATACTGAGTATTTTGTTCATCTGATATCAGTGACGTGCGTATTTTCCAGATGTCATTCTACTGAATTTCCAACAGATACCTGCGGGCATTTGCATCAATTCCTGGCGATCAGTTTCGTATAAGGAATCGGATGACTCAATTGGCCTTTGTTTTTAAACTCTGTCAAATCCGCAGAAATCCATTTCTATCATGCCTACAATGTCCCGTTTGGAATACTTTCTTGAGATACAGTTGGTGCGGCCGTTGAGGTTTGCGTTCAGTGATTGCTTGAATCATAACAGTGCTATAAGTTGAGTAGTTCGACTCTCTGAGCCATCTGAAGAGTACTTTATATCAGTTAAACGTTTGATTTCCACTTGACCGATCGTTTGAAAAGTGATAAGACAGAATGGCTGGCAACAGCAGCATGACTCAGGTCGAGGTGTTATAAAAAGAACAGTGGTCTTAAAGGCAGTTGCGTCACGCGGAGCTAACGACAAAACTGTCAGTTAGCGTTCATAGTTAGTTGGTGCGGGGCGATTTCCATGTTAGACACTACCGTATTCGTGCCGAAAAGCGAAACTTGATAAGTAGAGCTCGTGGGTTGCACACTTTCGCAGCACCATCAGCCAGCCTGGCAAGAGTTGTTAGAAGACCAAGCAAGTTACGGGTCTGATGACTACAAGTGACAGCCTTCAGCACGCGTTCCATGGTCCCAGCATCGTCATGCTAGGCCGTATTTTTTCGCAAATTATCAGTAATAGGCAGACCATATAGCCTGAACATGTCTGGAGGCATGCTCCATTAATTCAATGCCTGTGGCCCTCTCGCTCCTCGGTCCAAGCTACCTATCAGTAGCACAATAAAACTGACCGATTTCTTCCTTCCGGTGATACACATTTTATCATTCTAGTGTTATATGGACAAGCTGTTTTTTTCAGTCACTTATCCCATATTACAATGCTAAAACGTACTGTGCATACCTATTTGGTCACCTTATTTATGTAAGCCCAGTGAGATATCTTATATGGTTGATATCACGCCAACTACGTATCTAGCGTCCGCCATTATGCAGAGCTTCCGTCGCAAACCCTTGGCGACTACCAATGTCAGATACATCAAGAAAACTGAATCGCACCTAGTATTATAAAGGTGCTCTGTCTCATAGCATAGAAATACACACGTGCTGCTCAAGATCCGTCCAACAGAAGCTTGACACAGCGCGATCCTACGTGGGTGAACAGTTAACTGCAATATGTTGTGGAAAATTCTAACATTGCTCAGTTTGCTACAAAATTAAGCCAGCCAACTTTACGTAGCAGCACCACGTGATTATTAGTGTAGCTTCGATTGGCTGTTTCACTGTCCATTAAGAGCCAATAAGCCAACCCTCGATAATAACGCCACCTCGTTACAAGCACCACTTTAAAGGAACGCAACTCAACTCGACTTGGTAATAGTGTAGCCTTCATCCTTCTGAAGACATTTTGCTTCAAAAGACAATCAAAAGACGCCTAGGTGAGCATGATGCAGCCTGCCTTTGAACTCAGTTAACTATTCTCTCGCTCTCGGTTGTGTGGTTTACCAGCACTCGTTGTTCTAGTGCCATACCACTAGAAGCGTAGGAAGAACTTTGAAGTGACTACGCTTCACCGACAACGAGAAAGTACAGAGATATGGTTGGTCTCTTTTTGCTGAAGCTTTCATCTATGAATTCCTGCGGGCGCTTTTTTGGCACTTTATCAACAGCGCGCGGTAGGTGGAGTAATGTGAATCAGTGTTAACCATATTGTTGGAGGCTGTAACAGTCTCCACATGGGCAGACAGTGTTATCGATCGTAGATGCGTTGACCCTGATAAGGATTGACTTAGAGCGATATGTGTTGTCCTCGCGGTGGCTTGACGTGTGGCCGAGTGCATGATGCATGCGATATTGGCATTCGGACATGCACCGATCTGAATCTCAGGTGTTCTTTGTTCTTCCTGTTCTCTGGCGGGTTACGAATACATCAAATATATCTGGCAGTGTACTAGCACACAAACTCCGGAACCTATGACCACACTTTGTTATAAATCTAATGTTACTTTCTGCAGTTCAACCGTTTAGCTTTCCTTAGCAAATATTCTGTCCCTCCTTGGACCTCTGTAGCCATTCGTTTAAAGCTTTAAGGCCTATTCAGTTCAACCTTTTATCTTCTTTCCTTGTTACCTTGAACCACAGACAAACACATTTGTAATTTGAGTGCATTCTTACTGCTGTCTTGCTGCGCTGTCAATAGCAGAATTCATGCTAACAATGCACAGGTATTTATGAGTTTTGCCATTCTGTCCATGGCCGGTCACAGTGTATCTGCCATCTACAGACGTCATACTTGTCGAAAACGGCGATTTCTCACTCCCCGATTACAATTAACATCCTCACTTGGGCAGAAAGTGCCACTTTTGTGATCAGCCCTATTGCTACTTGATTGAACGGGCACCCATGGGTGACCGCGTTGATTATCGATTGGCTGAACGCACTGGTTTCTGCTGCTCCCATCCATCTGTTGGTTGCTGGCCAGCCAGTCAAAAACCGGATGAATACACAGCCTAGTTGACCGCGTTACAGCGACCCACGCTGGTCCCTACAGTCTGCCTCAACGTGTGCTGTCAGCCAGCCTGTGAACTTATGGCGTATGTGGACGGCAGTGAGTAAAACGAAATTATCCGCTCCGTGTGTGTAGTGAAGTCGAAGTGTACAAAACATTCTCTTTTGACGCTTCCGCTTTTAGGCGAAAACAGTCTAATGCCACTTTCAACGAGTCGTATGAATTGTACGCCGTGTGACCGACGCATATACACATAATGGTGCCGGCTATTTTCGATGCCTAAGGCAGCCACCAACGCATAATTTTGCCAGCTGTGCCATTCGATTGCACAACTGAGTAGGTAAATGTGTCGAATTTTGCTAAATTATCTAACTAGTTCTTTGAGTAGGTCTAGGTCCGCTACTTAGCGTTATCACCCAAGTTCTGAAGCGTACACTAAACACTACCTTTGTTATGGTCGTCACGAGCACACAACTTGTGAGGAAAGGTTACGCAGCATAACACGATCTTTGTTGTCCAGTTTGCATATTCAGTTGCTCCTAGTACACTTGCGATTACGAACGGGAATTCCGGCCCACAACACAACGAGTTTGTCATTTAAACGTCATTTGCAGTTGTACCCAGTTCTGTAAGTTTGACTGACGCTTGCTGTGGTAGATTTTCGCCCGTTTTCTCACTCACCGGGTCGATTTCGTTTACTGATGTCCCGTTGGTTGTCCGTCATTCAACCGCTGTGAGCTCTGACCATATCCGACAACTGTGTTGACATATTTCACGAGGTGTCGGAATAAGCGCATCTCCAACTTGATCACCCATCGCACTTACCTCATCTTTGAAGAACTAACCCTAAGTGAACCAGGATGAGAGGGGTTTATCATTGATTCATCGACCACGAGGATCTTGATTAACCTGGAAGTGGCTGACAAGGTCACCTCAGGAACACACGGACCAAAGTGTACATCCTGATCTGGCAAGGATACACACCACTGATGAACGCTGACAGGAAATAACTCAGGTTTCGTGAATTTATTGAAAATCTGACTGAACCATCGATCCAAGGGGGAAACAGTCATTGGTTGTGAGTGGTGTTCAGGTTCATTCATGTGAATTTCTGTGCTGTTCGGAAGATATTTAAAGTCAAAGGCCTATAACACTTTATAATCTATTGCCATACCTCAAAGCCAAGTGTTCAGCGACGCAGTCTTAATATCAGGGTGAGCCTAATTTCCCGCGCTATGTGGTGCATGCTTTCAAAATTGTGTTCCGTGACTAGCACGGTCTCTCACAGACAGTACATAGAGGGTCAGCCGATAAAAGATCAGTAACCGTAACTGGATCGAGACTGAGTTCTGAATTCGTTCGTTTGATGAATTCATCTCGTAACAAAACCGGTTTTGGAATGAACACCTCGAGTAGTACCCGCAACAACAATGTGCAGCAAGTTTTACGAATACTTATGTTGAGGACTGCGTCTTGAATTCACACGAGATAAACAAAAAACCCACCAATAACTGCCTGTAGAAAACTATGAACGGATGTGTGTAACCAGAATAAAGACCGAATTGAATATCGATCAGCTGGATAAGGACACTATCAATCACGATGATGAACCTCTGTACATCATGTGTCGGTAGCTGTAAAAAGTTATCTTGGATGCGAACGGCATTCTGGATACAGCATGTAGCATGGTGTGAACGTTACAGGTACAGCCAGCTAAAACTGAATACGGTTTGACGCAGCCGTTCCAACTGTGGTTTGCTATACACCGCTCACTTGTCATCTATCGATGGGGGACAAATTGAACACATTCATACCACAGGAACCCCCGCTTGCACACAGTTCCAGTTAGTCATGTTGGCTCAGATGGCTTTGTTCGCAGTTTACAAACATTAACAGGCCGCAAAACAGTTTCCAAAACAGACGTTCTAACAGACGGTTTAGTACACAACTAAAACCGACGCACCGAATTGATGAGAAAAGTCTGAAATACGAATCACACCGAATATACGTTCAGTAACGAATCACAACTCAGTGAACATACTCTTTTCACAACGGTCCCCCATGTAGCCCGGTTTACAGTGGCAAACACCGGTAAACGGATCACATTCGGAAGGTTGCGTGTTGTAACAGTCACAGACTTCTGCACAACCTCGACCGTAATAGCCTGGAGGGCAAGTGTACTGGCACAGTGGGCCATAGAAGCCCACTAGACACTCACAAGCGCCAGTGACCGGAGAACATTTAGCTCCATTTTGGCAGGTACATACCTAGGTTTGGTTGAGAAAGAAAGAGCAATGAGCAGCTGCCAAGTACGTACATATTTCTATAGCAGTTTAATTAATCAACACATGTCTCAGTGAAGACTTACTTGCGAACACTTTGGTCCGAAGCGACCTTCCGGACATTTTTGAACACAGTCTCTGCCATATGTCCCAGGTGGACACGGACATTGCCCAGTTTGCGCATGACAAATGAGATCACTCAGACCTGGTGAACGACGCCACATCGTTGCCACTAATGACTCACTGTTCCTCCTGGTTCGCATCTCTGAACTACCAATTGTTTGTGCCCAGTTTATTGGCTGACGCAAAGCAGTGTCTGTGGTTTCAAGCTCCTCAGGCGATTTGTTGTTACACACAGGACATTCAAGCGTGCATTGTGGTCCGTAGGTTCCTCGTGGACAAGCTATGAGATAGAACGGCATGAAAATATGTCTCGAGAACCTAACAAAAAACCAGCGTTTCCAGTTATTGTGAATTGGGGACCCAGGGGAAACGAGAATCAATGACTTTGGCTAGTGTATATGGTTATGCTGAAAACTGATGCTGTTGTAACAGTCATATATTTCGTAATTACACCTTAAAATACTCAACACATCTATTTACATCGGCTAAATGTCTTTGACACGTTCCTACTGAACGATATTCCATTATCAAGTTCGAATATTGAGTATCGATTCTCGGTTACTCGCCCGCAAGCTGACACGGGCTGCAAGAGTGACGGTATCGTCGCTACTTCGTTAAAACCGGACGACTTATAATCTGGGTTGACACACATATTACATATTATTCATGGATGTTATGAATATCCCATCGCAAAGATGAGGTAGGTAAAAGAAAACCCGGATTATTGCTACCCGTTTTGAACCAGTTACTAATGTATTAGGAAGTATTCGTAACTGTCAGATTCGGCCGTTTTCCGCAAAAATGAATTTTATTACCACTGAATAAAACAAGGTTCACCAATATTAGACCGGATTCACGTCAGAACTGGTTTTCATGTATTGTCGTTGGTATAGGCTCAGCTAACAAAATAACATCAGTTATTCGGTGGATTGCATACATTCACTCATGGTTTGTTCTATAGTCTGCCAAAGCACATTATGGTAGTTTGGGTCTGTACGGATGGACGATTCACGTTCTGTGGTTATGATCCGTTTGGTTGAACCTGTCCTTACTACCCGACCGGCTTGCATCTTACTGGTTATAGCAGCAAGCGGTTAAACCACATAACAGACAATCTCACATGATCGACTTAATGTCGTAAAACGTACTTTTTCAAAATACATTTTTACCACCAAGTTTGCTATTACGTTGGTTGTTGTGTCCTGTTAGTAGCAACTACCCCCCCCCCCGAAGATTTTATTTGTCACGTATGTCTGATATACGTTGAAACAATCAAGTAACCTTTCGTGAACTCACATTACTGTTCATTACTACACCGCTGCTTATCAGTTCTTATCTCATGAAGGTTTTTCCTCTCTGTGGATCGCTTTCGTCCATATAACGCATAGTAAGTTTGCCTCTTTCTACAAGTAAACGAAATATGGATATAAGCGGTGGGTAGATCCCGTGTATAGATCCGTTAACTTAATTGTCCAACGGCCAACAGGCATTATGTACAACTAGCCTGGTCAAATCCATGGGCTTGGGTAGACGACCGCATCGGCTACAGAGTATACCCAAGAATCAAAATTGTAAACGTGTGTACGCCAGCCAATTTGTCAACGGCTGGTGAGTAGTAAATAAACTAGTTGTCACGACGGAATATGACCTGAACGCGTGAAGTACGTGGACGTACCGGAAGAGTGCTCAGTCATTATACAACGCTCAGTGCAAGGTAAGTCATGTTGGCAGTGTACAAGTGAGTGTATGCTGTGAAAGGGATGCTCACAAAACGCGATACACTCACTTTCTTCACAGTGTAGGCCTCTGTAACCCGCGGCACAGTAACAAGCACCAGTAACACTATGACATGCCTCGCCGTGGATACATTCACAACGTTGTTTGCAATAGCGTCCATAAAATCCGTTCGGGCACGGAATACCGCATCGTTCCCCGTGGAAGCCTGTGAGTAATTAAAGAGTAATTGATAAGATATTGTGAAAAACTCCGGCTGAACGTGTTTTCAGGACAAATATTTTGAACTCGTGTTGATTTTGAACATAGAAATCCGCGGAGTTCTAAAACATCCCGTCTTTGAGTACTTGTCACTAACGTCTTTGTGTGACATCACCGAGGCAGATTGCCTGAGTGAACACTCTAGTACTCATCTGAAGATTGCTAACATAATATCATATTTTAGCGTTTGATGAAAGTAAATCGAAATGTTAACGTTTCACGAATGACATTCTGGCTGTGCCTGACAAAGTAGATTAAATGAGCTCAATGTTTCAAATTCGCGTGACATTAATCTCAAACCGGTTAGCCGCTGGCTCTTTGTTCCACACCCATCACGCCTGTCAGAAATCAAAACCAGTAAGTGAATACTAAGCTCCGGAGATCTGTTGGCTGACTCCACAAATGAAGGTTTGTTCACGGGAGCAAGCACGTTCGATTAACAAGACTTGTATATTGAACCAACACACCAATGCCAACCCATGTAGTAAGTTCAGAGAAAATGATGGTATGCGAAAATCGTAAACTACACAGGTGTTGGGTATCTTTTAAACAACTAGATATGCAATAACTTATTTGATTTTCAAAGCCTTTTCTTTTTCAAAATATGGACAGCCCCACCTCCCCGTATAGAAAGTATCGTACTTAGGCACTTCGGAACGTACGTTTGACGCGTGTGGATCTCAACGGTCACTTGGATGGTGCGCAGTTTGATCTACGCGTGTACCATTTTAATGGCCATATCGCCACTTCCCTTGACGTCCACACTGTTTCGTCCTGATCTTTATGCCTAAACGGCTTATGAGAGCTGACACATTGAACAGTATCAGTAATCAGTTGACAAATTCCAGTAACAGTGAAACGAATCTAAGTTAGCTGGATCACGTGAATCATGCTACGGTTCGGCGTGTCCTCTTGCGCACGAACACGTGACCAAGGCTTGTTTACGTGCACGCGATGTGAGCTGATCAGACAAAACCAGCTGAGTAGGACCTGTGAACAGTCGACAAGTAAATTCTGCGCGCTCCCCTAAAGGAATGTTGTCATTTAGTGTTCTCCTGGTTCGAAATGCGTTAAAAAGTTTCGATGGATTCGAAATAACGGCAAGGAAGACATATATCAACCCGTTGTGTACCCTGCGGGGTTCTCTGGGTTTTAACAAAGAGCGCAGTCGCATGGTTAACATGCCCATTGGGAAACTGACAGACACAGGGATTGGTTGACTCTTACATAATGAGAGGGCACAGATGGGCCGGGAGCAGGGTGTAAACAAGGCTGATAAGCTAGGACCTGGTTGCCAAGCTGACGGTGGCGCTGGCTAACACGTGGACGGTGAACACTGAGAGCATGGGCGTGTCCGTAACAGGTAGAACACACACGGATAACACATCGAACAAACCGGTCTGCTGCCAGTGTTTACGTGAGCAACCCACTCGAACTGGCAGAGGCTTCGGCCTTTGTCCGAACGACCGGATAGGTCAGGCCAGCCCAAAGTTCGGGTACTAGGGTGATTACCATCTAGGTAACAGTTCGAAGCATGCTTTACCAGCTGAAGGCAGGACTGAAACACCAAGATTGACACACATCGTCCACGAAGTGTGGACTCGGACAGAAAGTCCGGAGTCGAAATCAAAGGGCTTGCGCGAAAACAGGCCCCCAACCGAGTCGTGTGTGAGCAACCCCAACACACCGCTGCAACCACAGTCATCCAAGCCGGAACGGGGGCGAACGCGCATCTCAGGTCAACTGACTCAGCCCCATCGTCCCAATGTTTCGGCCACCATGGTCCACGATCGATAACACCTGGCTGCTCACATCTCTCCGTAGGCGTTTTGGCGTCCGAATGACCACACTGAACCGACAGTCCACTTGCGTCGGTGAGTGCAAGTGGCCAAACCAACTATACGGTACTTCCCCCAACCGATTGTGCTATCACGATAAGTTCCTCAACAAGCAATTGATAATAAAATACTGCCTTCATGACTGGTACGGGTTTTCAAATTACGAAGAGGATGGTCGGAAACAAACAATCTGAAGCACGTCCGTCATGTTGGGGTTTAGATGTACCGTACCACTTTTGGACTCTGACGTGAAGTTTGATAGCCATGCCACGGCGACAGTAAGGGTCGCTTAGCATGTCTCAGTTACGTGGGTGTTATCGGGTCGTGTTGTCCCACTACCTGTCAACATGTCTCATTTGACCATGTTATTTACATATGATGCTGTGGTGGAGACAACTTGAGATCGAAGTGGACGGCTTGTTCAAGACTGTAGTCCAGATTGAGATGTATTGTTCTCTGAAAACCTGCATTGCCTTGTAAAATATCGTGCATGAATTTGACTAGATTAAGTAGCACTCTGGACCCAGATCACACCGGTGCAGTGCGACTAAGAAGACAATTTTTTATTTTAGGTGAGACAGCTACCAAGGCTGAGACAATTTTTGTGCACTACAGAGGGAGCATTTGTGACATGGAGATTAGTGGATACCATTAGCTAGGACTAGCTACATCCTCTTACGGTACATCTGTCAGTGCCGATTTTAGCACCATATTCTTAGTGTTTCGGTTATGCCTTCAGCCGCCAAAGTGTCTGTTAAACTGCCACTCAAATGAAAATAAGTCCGGCACCCGAGACAGGTCTTGCCCATCCTATCTGGCCGATAGGACGATGGCGGAGGCCGAAGTCTCTACCAGTCTGAGTGGGTCGCTGGTAAGTGAGTTACATTGTTACTCATGCCGGTCGTAAGATCTGCAGTTGTTGGTGTCAAGTGGTTCACGCTTGCTTGAGTTTAAAGTGACTATGGAATCTGAACTTAAAAGGGGTGTAGTAATCTAACGGAACAGCCACGCGAGCCTGGACGCCTGACAGTTTAATCTGAATGATCATTGCTAGTACACTGCACTACCGAATTTACCTGACATTGTACTTGATGGATCTCGTATTTGGTCATGCCGAACGTTCTACTGGAACTAATTAAAACTCCAAATGTTGGCAACTACGTTAAACCTTTTATTGACCGTTATGAGTTTTATGCTAGGTTTCTGATTTAGTACCGGGGCTATCTATCTTAGCATCTTTAGAGTAAGCGCGTGTGTTTCCTCCAACTCTGTCAAACCTAAAGGCCGAATTTTTTCACACTTGGAGTTTCCGACCGAAACGCATTCGGGGATCCCGTTAACTGGAATGTAATCTGCCACAAATAGATTGCGGGTATTTTCCTATTCAGAACGGAAGTACGGTCATTGCTTTCACATTTGTCTGCCACGTTTGACTGTTTGACATAAGCTACCTGATTATAATCAAACACAAACTCGGTGAAACACAAAACACTGATTTGAATTCATTCCCTCTTGTACTCCTGAGAGTAACTGCAGGTTAACTAATGAGAAATAGGGTGCATGACGAAATCGATTGTCACTGGCTTCAGAGCAGCATATATTTCTGAATAGCAGTAAATAACAAGAAATTGTGAACACCATATGACATGCTTCCATACCTGGAGCACAAACGCACGTCCCGTTGTCTGGATGACACAATCCTTGGTTTTCACATTTGCATTCATATTGACAGTCGGGTCCGAAAAAGCCAGTGGGACAACCTATCGGATATTAAGAGGCACAGAAATGCTACATGCTCATTTGTTTGCGAGTTGTCGAAAGGCAATCGATAAATCAGAAATGGATGTGTCCATGGACTTATGTACAAATATGTTTTCCTATTTGTTTATACATATATGTATATATATACTCAAAACCTGGCACGCTAATCTTTGACTAACTGATTAACGGTCCCGTAGAACCTGAGGCAAACTTCCGTAACAGAAAATGTGCAATATCGATCGTATCACTTCATTAATGGTTCCACTAGGCCAGACTTTTGGACACTGAATGAAAGTATGCAAGAGGAACTCTCCATACCAGCTGGGTCATAGAAGATAAATCACATTTAACAGTGGGATACATTAATTTCTACCACATAATTTCTCACCTTCACAGCTTGATTAGGTAGGTTGGCTGATCACACACTTTACATGAGTACATGAAGACGAAGGCCTCATATCATTTGAGAATCAACAGAGTACTCATTAACGAGTGCTGCATGGCAGTTTGCACGTCGCCAGTTATCGAGTGACTAACAATAACTAAATACCCCATTCTCCATACATTAAGAGTATTTCAGAAGTGTTTTTCCCCCTGTCGATCGCAAACACACATACTGCACCACGGTATTCAGACAGTGCTGACTTTATGTAGGAAACTTTAAAAGTACACCACCAAATTGGTTATGTGGTGGTAAAACAGTTGACGCATGTTTTATCTGAGTTTCGTAGGCTTGACTGCAGTATTTACGTTATGTAAAAGTATATGAATTTTACAGTGAAGCAACCGACACGGTTGGCACATTCAGCCCATCCAACACAGCTGGTATCGGTACCATCCTTTCTTGTATCCGTCCCATACACACTATCCTGCTCGTGATATGAGACTGTTAGAGGTCACGAACACTGTCAAACCAAAAAGGCCCAAGCTTCTCTTCAAGTGTTCACGCTATTAGAGGTCTAAAACGTGAATGACATAACACATCGTACCGCGACTCCGGCACATGAAGTAATCGGTACGAAGTCTCAGCGAGAGGATTTTGTCCTCGGGACTTGTATACCTTCACGCGGCAAAGTCGAGGCTTATTCTCACATCAACCCATCTGTCCGTCTCAACTCGTAAGATTCCATTGCTTCGATTGGTGATTTGCAATTGTCAAAATTATTTCTACTGTGCTATCAGGATTTTCATAAGTCCAAACATTTTGTCATCCGGATCAAAATTATAATTATAATTATAATTATTATTGTTGTTGTTGTATGTAAACGTTCTTGTTGACGTTACTATCTTCTGATTACAAGTAATTTTCACACCAATAAAGGCTTGGGTCCAATGTACTTCTTTGGAGTTTGTGCGATGTAAGTTAAGCAGTGAAACATGGCCTACAAAGGATCTTCGCCCGAATGACTGTTTGCCTGTCAAACAGTGGATTATCACACGTGCACAAGTCTGTTAACAAAACTGCACAATTAGAATGAAACGAATTGTCGAATGCTGGTTTGTCACTTACGTGTGATGAGACAACCACATATGAGAATTCAAGTCTAGGTAATTATCAACTTGAGCGAAACTGAGCATCACTCCGTCGCAGTGCTAGCTCGGTGCCCTTGGTGTTTTCGCATTTGCACCGTTTTTGTTGTCCTGTTTTGTCCGGCCGATATAAGACGATTGCAGCTGTATGTACAAAAATGTCTGTTTGAAAGTTTTCTAGAAAACTCAGAACGGTCCGCTGAGTTGTTGGTCCGTCTATCGCAGGCGTACCGTTATCATTTAGAGTGAAACTTATTCTGGGCAATTCACCGTATACAAATCAAGTGAACAGCCACCAGTGTGAATTAGTTTGGACAGTCCGTAACAATTTCAAACTGTTCCAGTTGGCTGCTATTTATTTGGGAGTATTGAGCTTGAAAGAAGAAAGTCATTTCTCACCACTGAATTAACACCATGCTCAATGACGTGATCATTGTCTATCACGTACCTCAAACTGAATATCACCCACAGTTGATCTCAGCCTTCGTGTTCAGCTAAGCCTTTCGGCTGGCCCACTTCGAAAGGAAGCACTAAAC
The DNA here is from genome assembly GCA_008508345.1 of Paragonimus westermani. NCBI lineage: Eukaryota > Metazoa > Platyhelminthes > Trematoda > Plagiorchiida > Troglotrematidae > Paragonimus > Paragonimus westermani. The sequence continues at coordinate 120,192 of QNGE01000408.1, forward strand.
TCGAACACCCGTTAAATAACACGTGTCTATCGGTTAGTCGAAGGGAAGTAAAACTGTAGTACAAACCAGAATCTAAAAACTTAATTAATCACTAAAGAGCATTGGATATTATGACGGAGCGTTACCGGTTAGTGCGAGAGGTGGAATATCTCCCCATTGTCGTTTGGTAACCCGGAAAGTTTATGACATCTGTCGGTTCCATTCTTTTCGGTAGCCAAACATTGGACTGGTAGCATCTGCGCAAGCCCAGTTCGTACATTTTATCTGCAAACGTATATCTGCACCACACACTCATTGTGGTTAATGATCCTAGCCGAGATGAAACATAAGACTGAAATAGTCAAACAATCCTTATGATTTGTATGGTATACAGCAGCGAACATTTGCAGTTTTTTTCGAAATACGCGGACAATTAACCTCCCCTGGCCAACAATCAATCAAGCCCATGCTTTGGAACAGTGATCACGTAAATGATAGCAAACATGTCGGTCTTAACCTATATTGACCGTTTATCTGACTCATACTAGTCACTGTTTTCATATTTATTGTGTTGTAATTAGCCTGATGATCAAACACAGAAAACAAGTCTTGTTCGCTACTCTGTCGTTCTCATAAATACAACGTTTCCAATCTGTCTTGTTTCCAACGATAATACTGACTGGAACTCGTTCAAGGCGACTTTTAACTATTGATGGTACTATGGCTCGATCGATAAAATTCCCGGTGAATTGATCCAGCATCGTCGACTTAGACAGCGTAAATTAACGTAATTATCAGAGTAATATGTGAGGAACCATTGTTTCGTAGGAATGTTCGGCACCACCATGAATCGAATTGTAAATGGTCAATAGTCAGTTTCCCTTCTCGCGCTATTTACATGCCTGGACAGATTCCAGCCTGTGATGATCAGACGTTTGCGAAAAATACGCCGTCATTGGTTAGACTTTTGTACTTCTGCGTTTCACCAATAGCGATAGAAGACATACATCGCGAGATGTTAACATTTCGTTTACTCTCTTCAGTCACGAACGTAAAACATTAGAATATATAGGACATGCGGTTAGCAACAAACTGGATCAAGGGAACTCAGTGTTTTAAACTTCTGCGTTTGTGAACGGACAGTATTCTCCCACAACAGTGGAGGAGATCAGTGATCGCTGTCGTTTGTTATAGCTTTTGTCGATCTGATGAGAATCGTACTCTCCGGTTTGTGTTGGTTGTTTTTCCAGTCGCCACCTACTCGCCACCACTCGACCTTACCTAGTGTAGTGAGGATAGACGGTCGCACCATACTACTCACACCACTATTCAGTAGAGGATTTGATCGAAGTGGTCGCGGGATAAATACGGGAGAGATATGTGAAGGATCATTGGAAGGCAGAATGACATAGAACGGCTTTCGTCACATGACGGATATGAGACATGGTGTCTAAAGCGACTGGAGCATCCTCAGACGAGTATGGCGTGCAAATGAGTGTTTCTGCTCGTAGTCCCGTTGAGACGCATAAGTCGTGTATTGGTTTCCCAAATAAACAACTTGTGCGCCATCCGCATTCTCGGTTCACAACACTAGTCACTGAATCGCAAATGAAAACGCATGGACAACGGTAAGCCTAAACATCCTGAATGGACGAATAATTCATATTACTGACCCATCAGAAATTCACCTACTATGCATCTTTCTTCAAAGTCCTCGATTACTGACTGCAGTACTGTAACTAACTAAGGGTTTTCTGCTGTCATAATGTGATTTTAATGAGGATGTTATTGTTTATACCGCTATGCACTTCCTTCTGTCCGACGTAAAAGTTAGCATGTGGGTTGACCATCGCCAGGGCGATCTGTCCCTGACAGCAGCAGTCAAGGCGACTGGGGTTCGAACCAGGTGATTAATAGACGGCGTAGTTAATCCTGAACTATTCCTAGTTTTTCCTAGTTTTGACAGTTATTGTTTGAAGCCACTGTAAACCCTTTTCAAGAGGTTAACCATCCTTCAGCAACCTATTTGTCCGGCAGGTGGGTGAGAACGGTTCGGAGTTTATCCACAGTTATTTTTGGTTATGCTGGATTTAGGTTTCCTTGCTTGCCTGCTTGGTGTTTGATCGTGGCTACTGACCTATGTACTTGTGTGATTTAACCACATGTTTCGTTCACCAGCAGTGTAACCATTGTGTCTCGTTTACTAGCCTATGAACCATGGTGACTTGTACCTAATCATGCGATGTTTTTACATATGTCTGTCAACATACACTGATGAGATAACATTCGGCAACTAATACCTCTTGCATGAAGCCAGTATAAATGAAATCGTTCATGCCCACAGTAAGACCATTCCGTGATAATATTTCAGACCAGATTTTTCCTACAAAAGGTAATCACTCAGCCATCATAAAACGTACGTCACCTAGGAACTAACCACCAAGTTCACGGATATACAACATGAAGATGAATTGAAAATGCAATTACACACACGCACACAAGACTTCGACCTACGGCTCACGCAGTTTGGGCCTTGCCATCCAGACTGGCAATGGCAAGACCCATCGATGGGATCACAGATCATATTGGGGTTTTTACGGTGACAATCGCACATGTTCATGCAATTTTCACCCCATCTTCCTTCCGGGCACGTGTATTGGCATTGAGACCCATAGAATCCGGATGGACATTGGCAAACACCGGTCTCATGATGACAAGGTTGTCCAGAAGAACATGAGCACCTGTCAGAGGAAAAAGGTGGTGATGACTGTAATGATATCAGATAATATGGAGGCTCATTTTAATGAAATGTAAATACCATAGGTGTTTGTGTTATCATCAGCATTTCAAGACACTACAGATCTCTTTATTTAAACAATTAACTGTAGCTCAGAATGGGAAATAAACTTCGTTCACCGTTCACCGTTCGTCTCCTCTTCACGGAGTGACATATATCTGTTTTACACTTGTTGCAGACATAGTTCATGGAATGATTGATCGTTAGCCGGGGTTTCACTGTGAATGTTGATTTTTGCGATCATATGGCAATGCTGGAAAGGGTAAGGAGGAAGTTCGGTGTACGGTAGACGAAATGGATATACTCGGCATTTAAGGAGTGTGCCGTAAGTGTTATTTGTGTTGTCTTCCCACTTCGACCGCGGTTCACATGAGCTAAGCAATAATGAGTTTCTGGCAAAAATAGCCAACAAACTAGCACTATTAGTGAAAGTGAACAGAAAGGGATCAAAGACTCTCAAAAAATACCGGATACGTGTAGGGGATTTTATTAAGATCTTAAGTAACATGGCGGGCGAACTGTTTCACATTCATTACGACCGGCTTTGTTCCGCCCGACCAAACTGATCGATTGACATGTATTACTAATAAGTGACATGTGTTAACACTTGCTGAATCATGCACATGACTGGTTGCTTTGCCATACGCTGTTGTGTAATTACCACTCATTTACCGCTTGCGCGTTGGTCCACTGACATGCTTGTTCACTTTCGCGCTTGCGACTGTCAATACAGTACTCGTTTTCCCAGCGTTGTTGTACTGCACCAGTAAACGCAACATTTGGCGACGGGGATGGGATAGGAATTACTCGAGCTCATACATGATCAGCAGAAAGCTCTTCGAAAGCAAGAATTACGACAAGCAAAACTGATGGAGTCGGTGCTGGCCAAGTTGGAATCGTTCGGATCAATCAAGAAAGAAGCCAAGGGCGAATCAGAGCTGAAAGAAACCGTGGGTGCATCCATTCAGGAGTTCCGATATGACCCGGATAATGGAATCACATTTATGACGTGGTACAATCGCTACGAGGATATTTTTCTGGTTGATGGATCTCAGTTGAGTGACGCAGCTCAAGTGCGTTTATTAGTGCAAAAACTGGGCACAACGGAGCACACGCAATACTGCAACTATGTGCTACCTAAACATCTTCGGGATTTCAGATTTAGAGATACAGTCGCAAATCTCAGTATCATTTTTGGTGAGTGCACATCCCTGTTCAACATTCGATATAATTGTCACAAACTGAACAGACTACCCGAGGAAGGCATAGTCACGTATGACGGAAGGGTTAACAAGAAATGCGAACGCTTCCAGATCCAGAAACTTACTTCAGATCAATTCAAAAGTCTTGTCTTTTTTGCGGGACTTACGTCACAAGCTGATGCAGATATTCGCACCAGACTTCTGGGGAAACTTGACACTCTAATAGAACCTTCAGTGCAGGAGCTAACGGCTCAGTACTAATACCTTGTCAACCTCAAGAAGGACTCGCAGATGGTTCAGGGTAGACAAGAGCATCAAGAGGATCTAACTGTCGATAAAGTTACCAGAAACAGCACATGAAAACACACCAGACGATAGACTGAGCCACCGACGGCCTGCTGGAATTGTGTACAATGGCACTGTTCGATTTTGTCCATTCCGTTCTCATCAATATCAACTGTGCAGTCGCTATGCTCACAAAGAAAGCCACTGTTTTCATAACCGGAATTCCATGCTCAAACCAGCAGGCAATAGTGAGAGAAGACAGTCTAACGTTGTGTTCGCGACGACAGGACCTTATGTGACTGTTTTTAACGGGTTTCCTGTGACTTTACAGGTCGACACCGTCTCAGATATCACGATCGTTTCGAGGAAATATTGGGAAGCTATTGGGAAACCAAAATACTCTCACACGAAGCGCATGGCACGGAACGCTAGTGGCGATCAAATACAGTTCCTGGGTGAGTTCCACTGCGAGTTTTCATTTAGTGACTCCCGTTGTTCGGGTGTTTGTTTTGTTTCACCGCCTGACAGCCTTAATTTATTGGGTATTGATTGGATTCGGATGTTAAATCTGTGGAATGTACCGTTCAACTCTATTTGCGACCCTCCTAATAAAACCTCTGACACGCTATCGTATGACGTTGCATCTATCGTCTCCTATAAGCGCTCAGAAGTTGTCCACGTTTTGCAAAATACATACTCTGATCTCTCCACAGGAAACCTTGGTTTATGCACCAAAGCAAAAGGGGTTTTATATGTGAAACCCGGAAGCACACCTGTGTTTCGTCCCAAACGACCAGTGCCTGTCTCAGCGACGACAACAATAAATGCAGAGCTCGACAGATTAGAGCAAGCAGGGGTACTTCAACGAGTTAGTTATTCAACTTGGGCAGCCCCCGTTGTAGTAGTCAGGAAAGCAAACAGAGGTGTACGCTTGTGTGGCGATTTCTCTACAGGACTGAATAACGCACTGGAAATGCATCAGTACCCACTCCCGATTCCGGAAGACTTGTTTGCTCGACTTAATGATGGGACAGTGTTTTCAAAGATTGACTTATCCGATGCCTATCTCCAAGCTGAGATTGAGGATAAATGTTAGGAGCTATTGACGATTGATACACATCGTGGGCTGTACCAATATAACAAGTTGTCTTTCGGAGTAAAGTGCGCCCCGGCGATTTTTCAGCAGATAATGGATATTATGTTGTCTGATATAGTATATGCCATGGTTTACATGGATGACATTATCATAGTCAGTTCACCTGTTGATGATCATATCCAGCATTTACATACTGTTTTCCAGCGTATCCGAGACTATGGCTTTACGCTACGAATAGAAAAATGTGAAATTGTTATCTCAAATACAAGGTACCTTGGTTCTATCATTGATGAAACAGGTCGTCGACCGGATCCAGACAAAAATGCTGCCATTGCTACGCTCCCAGTTCCAAAGGACAAGACTGATCTACAATCCTTCTTGGGACTAGTCAACTATTACAACAATTTTGTGCCTAACATGCACGATTTGCGTGCTCCGCTAAACAAACTCCCACAGATTAATTCGGAGTGGATATGGTCCAATGCTTGTCAGAGCTCATTTGAACGCATTAAACAAGTGCTGTTATCTGACCTTCTTTTGACGCATTACAATCCAAACCTTCCCATAATTGTTACAGCAGACGCTTCACAATATGGCACTGGCGCCGTCATACTTCATCAATTCCCAGATGGCCATCGTAAGGCAGTCTCACACGTCTCACGCATCCTTACATCGGCAGAGAGAAACTACAGTCAAATTGAGAAGGAGGGTCTCGCCTCAGTTTACGAGGTCGAAAAGTTTCACAAAATACTTCTTGGTCGCAGGTTCTCAGTGTGCACTGATCATAAGCCACTGATGTCAATATTTAGTGCTGCTAAAGGTATTCCCGTGCATACGGCAAACCGACCTCAGCGATGGGCTCTCACGCTTATGAGTTATGATTTTACCATCAAATATGTGAGAACTGGTGATTTTGGGCATGCAGATGTATTATCTCGGTTGGTCTCTCAGAATATGAGCACTAGGGTACCAGAAGATACTGTCATTGCATCAATTAATGTGGATGCCGACGTCCGATATGTGCTATCAGACTCCATCCGCCATTTGCGGGTAACATTTTTGCAAATAAAAGAAGCAATGCAATCCGATCGTGTTTTGCAGCGTGTCTTGACGTATCTGCAAGTCGGTTGGCCCAATAATTCATTGGGAGCAGATATGTCTTTCTACCACAGACGGGACGCACTGACAATTTTGGATGGTTGTGTCATGCTCAGATTTCGTGTGGTGATACCGGCACCTCTGCGATCGGCGCTACTACGTCAGTTACACGTTGGACACCCAGGCATGACACGCATGAACACGATTTCACGTAGCTACATGTTCTGGCCCGGGATTGACCAGGACATAGAATCGACGGTACGGATTTGTGGGAGCTTCGCATTGGCAACTAAAGCGCCCCCCAGAGTGAACGGGATCCTCTGGCCGGAACCAAAAGGTCCCTGGTCACGTATTCACATTGATTTTGCTGGGCCTCTTAATGGTAAATACTATTTTGTTGTTGTCGACGCGTATTCCAAATAGCCCGGGGTTATCCCGATGTCACTTGCTTCCACCTCTACCACCGTCACTGCACTAGGTCAGCCGTTTTCTCAGTCTGGGGTTCCAGAATGCATTGTATCTGATAACGGACCACAAATCACCTGCATGACATTTGTCAACTTTTCCAAAGCAATGGGAACACACCTGTGTATCATCCACAATCCAATGGACACGTGGAGCGGTTCGTGGGCAGGTTCAAAAAAGCTCTTCAGAAAATGCAAAAGGAAGGAACTGTCCCGGACATGTTAAATACTTTCTTGCGCACTTATAGATCAACTCCTAACGCCTCCGATTCGGAAGGGAAATCACCAGCAGAGGCCTTCTTGGGTAGATGAATTAGAACACCCCTAGATTTGATGTTGCCATCAAAACCAAACGCCAACATGTGTAGTCGGGACGGTGGTAAAAAACAGCCACAGTTCACAAAATAAATGCGTCTTCAAATCAGGGGATTTAACATACATTATGAACTTTCGCCATGTGAACCATATCCAACACCGGTATGCGTAGAAAACAAATCAACTGCCGCTGGATATACTGCTAGACACATTTGAATTGCCAACACCAGAGCTGGAAATTCCGGTAAGAGATGTTGCACAAGAAATTATAGATCCTTTTTAGTGCAGAAACTCGAAGCGTACACGGCCACCAGTCCAACGGTTGTCCATTAGATCCAGTCAAAAGTCTTATGTGTAGTAACAAATTTTTAACGGAGGGAAGTAACATGGGGGGCGAACTGTTTCACATTCATTACCACCGGCTTTGTTCCGCCCGACCAAACTGATCGATTGACATGTATTACTAATAAGTGACATGTGTTAACACTTGCTGAATCATGCACATGTTTGGTTGCTTTGCCATACGCTGTTGTGTAACTACCAATCGTTTACCGCGGCCGGAAGGCCACTGCCTGCGCGTTGGTCCATTGACATGCTTGTTCACTTTCGCGCTTGCGACTGTCAATACAGTACTCGTTTTCCACGCATCGTTTTACCGCACGAGTAAACGCAACAGTATGTTCTGACAAGAAAAATACCATTAGAACTGCACATGTGGCACATACGGACTGATTAAATTCTCATATGGTTCGACTCACGCTGACATGATTTTACTTTTGCGTTCCGGTATCTCCACAATCGTGATAGAACTCCAGTTTGTGATAACCGGTCGGAAGTTTTTCATGTGAAAAATGTGGTTGGAACCAACATATCTGCCCGTAGCGTGTATTCTACCGGGCGGGTTCAGGAACTACTTGAAGAGTACACCAACCTCACGCTTGAGGTCCATCTCCAATCAGAACTACAAACGATGTATACTGTCGTGGATGAATTCTACTGTGTTAACCAGAAAGATCCCGCCTGAAGAATCTGTTACATTTGATCCGACACCGGGAAGGTGGTGTAATCAAGGGGAAATAAGATAATTCTGGACTTATTTGGGCGACGTTGAAGCTCATAGGCTAGAGTATATGCTGTGCAGACAAATTTCGGTTATTATTACTGACTCTGATTCAATCAAAGCCTAGAGTTTCCACACTTGAAACTCTTGGGTAATACATCCAATGAGTGCAACAGGACAGTCCTCATGCTTTGATCTTCCATCTGGGCTTGTTTGCTTGTGTAGCCAGATTCGATGTTAGATCACACAAAATTGTCGATTGACCACAAAACTAGGTTGAACAGAGTGTTAGTTATATCACTCCAGGGAACGTAACTGTATGTCATTCTGAGAACACGGTGATGAACATTAGACGCATGAAGCGATATGAACATTTAACGCATTTCTAGTTATCTTAACTACTGAGCTTTCTTTCGCTCAGAGACTGAAATCGGTATTCCATATTTCTGTTTCTCTTCATTGTGCTGGTTCCGTGATCGGCAAACAGTTAGACCATTGATCTTCTAGATTCACAAAAATCAACTGATTTTCACATCATTCCAGTGAGGACTAACGAACACTTTTAGAAGTGGTGTTGAATTGTGGACCCTGTTGGTAATGTGAAATGCACAGGAACAGGTAACCATGTCAAAAGCGACTGTTTTAACCTGCGCCCGCTCGACTGAATTTGTGTGTGACATTCTTCCTAAGAACTGGGGGGCGTCTGAGACTGCCTCTAATGGGTGTATCACACCAACTTACTTACCCATGCTGCTGGAAAATCGGTGTTTACTTCATTCTCCGCACAGACCACGTGACTGCAGGAACTGATGTAAATTAGTTGGTCGGAAAATGCAGCCTAACTGCTGATTACAACATTGATTAGCTATTTGGCTCACTACAGCAGGCTATTTATTAGTAAATAGGCGATCCTTGTTCCATCCCAATAGGTGCACTGTATATGTTCCAGTACCATGTAGATCATTCCAATAAAGCGAGTCCAATATACGTACAATATAACACAAATAATGGAATTTTTGTAATCGGCAGTTATTTACTCTCTATGTCGACAGATGCTGTATATAGTTCTTATGTTATATATAAGTGAGAACTTTATAAGAGGTCTTTATAGAACACACTTACCGGTGTTGGCAACTCGGGCCGTAGTAACCACGGCGACATGGCTGTTCACACGTTGATCCCATCCACCCGGGAGGACACTGACATGCACCAGTGACTGGATCGCAACGAGCTCCCTCTTGGTGACAGTTGCAACTAAGAATGCAGTTGGGGCCATACTTTCCGATCGGACACCCTGGACAACGAAAGTTGTTAATGTGTAACTACATTTGAAAATTAACAGCAACAACAACTATCATGATACTGATAATAACAGCAACAACCCCAGTGTCAAAAAACAGTAACAACGGTAGTAACGCTAACATTCGACAGCAACAAAGCTGATACAAACTGGACTTACTGTCTTGGCAATTCGTACCATAATACCCATCGGGGCATTTACATTTGCCGGTATAACTGTCACATTGTCCTCCTTTGGACTGATACCCTGTTGTGGCACATTCACATTCCCGACTGCAGCCAGGACCCCATCGGGATTCTGGGCATTGCAGTTCACACGCTTCTCCGTACGACCCCGACGGGCAGTCACAATGCCCAGTGGCTGGGTCACAAGTGGCTCCGCGTAGACAGGCACAAGTAAGCGAACATCCATCACCCCAGAACCCCTCGGGGCAACGGTCGGCACATCGAAGACCCGTGCGACCCGGAGGGCAGATACAATTACCACGAACCTTGTCGCAGGTGATACCGGGTATGTCGTGAGCGCAGTCACAATTCTCAGTACAACCTTTGCCAAACTTCCCCTCGGGACATGGACGGTCGCATGTGTCCCCGTACCAACCTGAGTAAGAGTATTAGGGATTTGCATGCAGGTGTAAGTTTTTAAGTAGTCGATTAATGATCCATAATTGTTTCTAAACTCCTCCTTTCCGCTTAGGTACAACATATTAAGCATTGTAGGTGATTTGTGAGGTAACTTGCAGTAAACCACCTTAATGGCTAGACTGGGTTTCAATAAATTGACTATCTGTTGTACCTATAGGACATGTGTTTAAGACTGTGAATGTCCACCAACCGAATTAAATTTATTTGGCTGAAATAACTGTGCTAGTGTTACCCTGGTCACTGTCACGACAAACAACTTGTCAAACTATACTCTCGCAAGAGAGTCATAAAACACTGGAGAGTAGCCTATACCAGCAATGAATGGTTTCTGCCCTAAAATTCACTGTAAGTTACAAATTAGGAAATCAGGTAGTGAACAGTTAAATAGGGATACTGAATCAATCGGGTACCTCAAACTATCCGATGACCAATAAGAAGAAGTCATTCAAACTGGCGAGTGTTTACCCTATTCAGTAGTGTATTATAACACCTAATCAACTTTAGGCGATGAATCAGTATTGACCGGTTTGCGAAAATAGCCTATATAAATACTGGTACTCACAACAGTCCAGTGTTAACTTAAGGAACAGATGTAGCTTAGCCTGGAATACGACCGTGTCCCCTATCGTAATCTGCAGGTTCCTCCACAGTCATCTGGTCCTTTTTGGTGGTGTTTTAGCTCGTGCTCACTGCTTTCAGACTGTAGTATTGCATTTTGGTCAAGGTTCGTAATTTTTGCCTAACGATGAAAGTCCAGTTAGTCCATAGTTAAAAAAGACTACAGGCGCACTTCGTTCAATTGACATCCTGGGCTGACTGACCGAAACGCGTAGACGGAGCTCGACGTCTACGGGTCACCGTATGAGATCTGCACATGCAGTCCGACAGGTTTTTCTATGTGACAAGCTAACCTGGCTCGCCTTACTATAGACATTAATGTTGAGAATCGATTGAACGGTAGTGCAACCCAATCAACTGGGTTACACAGATCGAACTGAAAGTAAAATTAACGGTTGATGGTAGATTCACCGCCTGTTGAGAACAAGAAACGGTCAAAGACAACTGTCGTAGAATAAAAAAACAAGGAGGAATAGCTAGGGACAACATTTACGGGGTAAAATGCGGGAATAACACGTCAACCTACCTGGTCATGTACTAAAAAGGTCGGCAAAATGTAACCTACGGTGAGCTGAGATGATAGGAAACAAATGCTGATTGAGGGGTGAATTAAGCTCGCACAGCTTGTGATATAAACAGTGAACTGTACTTGTTTGAGTAAAAATCAATCGCATGAGAAGCAGACCAATATGCGGACGGACAAACGGGTTCTAGTGCACGTAACACAGTCTGATTGATGAACAACTGAACCGAGCTTTTTTCCGTATCTATCCCACTGATTTGTTTCCCGTGTGGCTATAAACAGTAAGAAGAACCCTTCTTTGGTACAAAACACTAATGTGAAATCCACAAAAGTAGTTCACCTTTTATACACTGTCTGAATCAACGGTCTGGGAAAATATTTCTTAACATTGGCCTGATGTCCGTGTGTTAGCATCAACCATGGCAAAACTTAGCGACGAATTGTAAAAAAACACTTACTGAGCTGAAACAGAAAGACCTGTTCATGCAATTTGAGGAAAAACTTCTCCGAATAGTTTGGGAGTTGTAGAGTCTGTTACCATTTCGATCTTTTGTTACGTACCATTCTTCATACCGGTTATGTTCATTGCACATATTAACTACTTGTCTATTGTTTGAATCAATACACTTCTTCGTCCTCGCGCGTTTCGCCTTCTGCTCGCACGCGGTCCTGGTTACCGTGGACTAACGGTGGCAACGTTCATTTAGCTCGCTGGAGGAACCAAATCCGTTATTACCAAAGGGAGGAATCTTCTTGCAATACGCAGCAGACTTAGTGTAGTGGAACTAGTTTCGGACACCTACTGTGAATTCTTGTATTTGCCTTGAGGTACTGTTCCCCCCAACTCTCCGTTCCACTACATATTTGGTGAGCCCGAGTTTATTTGTTTATTCGATTATTTTTCTACATTTTCTACACAACCCCCCAAAATTTTCCTTTCTCCATTTGATCGACTCCTTCTTTGAGTGTTTTCTTCTCTCTCCCTGAACATGACCGATTATGAACAAGATCCCACCGCATCGGAGAATGCAGTTTATGTCAAACTTCCTGAGTTCGGTAGTCGCGATCTTAGGCTTTGGTTTGCTCAAGTCGAGGCTATCTTTGATTCTAGAAGAATACGTTCTCAAAAGTCCATGTATAATTTCATAGTTGCCATCCTCCCCGAGCAGGTCGCTACCGAGGTCGCCGACCTTATCTACACTCGACCCAGCGTTAGCCCGTACGACACTCTAAAGGCCGCAATCATCGGACGAACTGCAGCAACCGACGAGCAGAACCTGCGCAAACTTCTGGCAGGAGTAGAGTTGGGTGACAGAACTCCTTCACAACTCCTCCGTCACATGACACAGCTTCAGAGCAAACATACGGTAAACGAACCAATTCTACGTGAGTTGTGGCACAAAAATCTGCCAGACGATATTCGAAAAGTATTGTCTATACTTGATAAGGACACACCACTCCAAAAACTTGCAGAGCTGGCTGACCAAGTATATGAGAGTTATCAGAGTCGCACTGTATCTCATGTGCATTCATCAGAAGTGTCTTCAGGCCGTAGTTGGCCGACGGAAGTGGACGCTCTGAAACAGCAGTTTTCCGAAATGTCCATGCAGCTCTCTGCAATCTCTAAACAACTGGCAGCCCAGTCAGGAGGCCCTCCCTACCGCCGCCAGTCCCGAAGTCGTTCACGCAGACGGCGAGGCAGTCGAAACGTGTGTTACTACCATCGTCGGTTTGGCGCTAAAGCTGTCCGTTGTACCAGACCATGCAGTTTTGCTAAGGATAACCCTCATTCGGGAAACGCGGAGGCCAGACAGTAATGGCGACGGCTGTTCATGGCTCTTCAAACTGTCGCCTATTTTATGTGTTCGACCGTTCCACTGCCCTGAATTTTCTCATTGATACGGGCGCAGAGGTTAGTGTTATCCCACCAAGAGGTGACAAACACAACCTGCAACCGGTATCGTACACACTGCAAGCAGCCAACCGTTCAACAATTCCAACTTATGGTGAGAAGCTACTCACTTTGGATCTCGGCCTCCGTCGTCAGTTCCCTTGGAGATTTACGGTGGCAGATGTACAACACCCGATCGTTGGGATTGATTTTCTATCATTCTTTGGACTTATAGTGGACGTCGGCAACCGTAACTTGATTGACAGCACAACAACCTTATACGTACATGGCAAGGCCACATCAATCAATTCGATTGGACTGCGGTCGGCCTTACCAGATAACGGTTTTGCTGCCATCCTCCGACAATTTCCACAACTAACCAATCCGTCTAATGCAACATCGCCGCCTAAACACGACGTTTTCCATCACATTGTCACCAAAGGCCCACCTACATACGCACGTCCCAGACGTTTGCCACCGCACAAACTCAAAGTGGCCAAGGCAGAGTTTGAACACCTCTTACGACTTGGTGTTATCCAGCCTTCCAATAGTCCCTGGGCCTCACCCCTCCATATGGTTCCAAAAAAATTACCAGGTGACTGGCGTCCGTGTGGCGATTACCGCGCCCTGAACAACGTCACCGTTCCAGACCGATACCCTATTCCTCACGTTCACGATTTTTCAATCGGGTTAAACGGCAAGAGCATTTTCTCGAAGATAGATTTGGTTCGAGCTTACCACCAAATCCCCGTGGCCCCGGAAGACGTCCCAAAGACCGCCATTACCACTCCCTTTGGACTGTATGAATTCGTTCGTATGCCATTTGGCTTACGGAACGCTGCACAGACTTTCCAAAGGTTCATGGACCAAGTACTTCGTGGTTTAGATTTCGTGTACGTTTATATTGACGACATCTTAGTCGCCAGTGAGGACACTCAACAGCACGAGTCACATCTTCGAAAGCTGTTCGAACGTCTTACCCAATACGGTGTCACGCTAAACCCTATGAAGTGTACCTTCGGAGTTACTTCCATAGATTTTCTCGGACATCGAATCGACAGTAACGGTATCCGGCCTTTGCCAGAGAAAATTAGTGCTGTTAAGGACTACCCACAGCCACAGTCCTTAAAAGGTCTCCGACGCTTCCTAGGTATTGTCAATTATTATTGTCGTTTTATCCCCCGATGTTCAGAACTTCTAAAACCCCTCACGGACATTTTGAAAGCCAATCCTAAACACTTCGTTCTGTCTCCGGAAGCTAATAGTGCGTTTCTCGCAGCCAAAGAAGCTTTGTCCAAAGCAACCACATTAATGCATTTAAGAACGGATGAACACTCGCCGCTGATTCTGAAGACTGACGCATCTCAATCGGCTGTTGGCGCTGTTTTACAACAGAACGTGAATGGTGAGATCCAGCCCTTGTCCTTTTTCTCCCGAAAACTCCAACCAGCGCAAACGCGCTACAGTACCTTCGGTCGTGAGTTGCTGGCTATTTACCTTGCCATTAAACACTTTCGACATCTTCTGGAGGGTCGCAACTTCATTGTCTTCACTGATCACAAACCCCTTGTGTTTGCCTTTCGTTCCCCTCCAGATCGGTACTCTCCGAGAGAAACAAGACACCTGGACTTTATATCTCAGTTTACCACTGACATCCGTTTTATAGACGGTTCCAGTAATTTTGTCGCCGACGCCTTATCTCGTTCGGATGTTAGTCAAATATCCGCAAGCGTCATCGATTTTCTCTCCCTCGCGAAATCCCAGGTTAATGACCCAGAACTTCGCCAACTTCGTGCCAACCCATCTCTAAAACTGCGTGATATTCCTTTAGCCCAGTCAGAATATTCACTTACGTGTGATATGTCTACCGGTATATCGCGGCCGTTTGTTCCTTTCACACACCGGTTTGATGTTTTTAGCCGCCTCCATTCTTTGTCGCATCCAAGCATACGCGCCTCAACGAAGCTAGTCACCGAGCGTTACATTTGGCCCGGCATTCGTAAGGATGTTCGTAACTGGGCCAAACAGTGCCTGGAATGTCAACGTAGTAAAGTTTATCGTCACACCATCACTACTCCAGGAACTTTTGCCTTACCAGATGGACGCTTTAAACACGTCCACCTTGATATCGTTGGTCCCCTTCCTCCTTCCAACGGTTATACACATCTTCTAACCTGCGTGGATCGATTCACCAGATGGCCCATTGCCGTTCCTGTGAACAATACGTCAACGGAAACTATCGCACGCAGTTTTGTCAATTCGTGGATTTCGAATTTTGGCGTTCCGGCCACTATCACCACTGACCGTGGATCTCAGTTTACTTCAGCTCTTTTTCGTGATTTGAATCGCGTTCTTGGTTGCGAACATATAACGACCACTGCGTACCATCCATCGTCAAACGGTATGGTCGAAAGATTTCACCGTCAACTAAAATCATCTTTAATGGCAACATCGACTGGTGACAAATGGGCTGATCGCCTACCTCTTATTCTCCTCGGCTTGCGAACTACTGTCAAGGAAGATGTTGGGTGCACCCCAGCAGAACTCGTGTACGGTTGTACATTGCGTATCCCTGGAGAGTTTCTCTCTAATTCCTTGGTACATCTGAGTCCCGACACGAGTAACGTCACGAGTCTTAGGAATCACATGCGGCATATTCAACCTTCACCCCCACGGAGAACGCTGCGACAAGAACAAATTCATCGTGATCTGCGCACTTGTCCTTTTGATTTCATTCGCGTTGGTTCACCCAAAACACCCCTACAGCCGCCGTATGATGATCCTTTCAGAGTGCTTGATCGTAAAGACAAGTATTTTGTCATTGACAAAAACGGAACACGTCACTCGGTGAGCATTGACAGACTAAAAGTTGCTTACGTCGACCAGGATTCAACGTTCCCATCTCGTCCACCAGACATAAATGCCGATGATTTCAGCCAGCGTATCCTAGATCCGTCTACCGACTCACAAAACCTTTCTCAGTCTACCCAACCTATGTTTGACACTAGTGAACATACCCATTTTCCTGCCTCCCAACCCAAGACATGCAAACCACACACCCGTTCTGGCCGAACCGTTAGATGGCCCACAATCTGTAGCGATTATCATCATTGATTCACTGTGATTCTCTAACTATCGAGCGTTTTCTTTTCTCTCACGCTCCAGGGGGGGAGTTATGTAGAGTCTGTTACCATTTCGATCTTTTGTTACGTACCATTCTTCATACCGGTTATGTTCAATGCACATATTAACTACTTGTCTATTGTTTGAATCAATACACTTCTTCGTCCTCACGCGTTTCGCCTTCTGCTCGCACGCGGTCCTGGTTATCGTGGACTAACGGTGGCAACGTTCATTTAGCTCGCTGGAGGAACCAAATCCGTTATTACCAAAGGGAGGAATCTTCTTGCAATACGCAACAGACCTAGTGTAGTGGAATTAGTTTCGGACACCTACTGTGAATTCTTGTATTTGCCTTGAGGTACTGTTCCCCCCAACTCTCCGTTCCACTACAGAGTCCGCTAAAGAATAAAGAGTAATATATCAATCTACACCTATCACAAGAAAACCTTCTAAGGTTCCAACTTGTTTGCCTGTCCCAGATCCAAAAGAGTTTTCCAACTGGATTGACATCAGGACTGTATAATGATCACTTAAAAATCGGAATCTCTTTCGAAAATACAACCGCTATTTTTTTAGTTCATGACATGTATATTAAACAATTGGTTCCCTCGAGCAGTTTGAACAAAGCAGATAGAACATGGAAACTGGTAGATGCAAGCATTTCGTATTGACTCATCAGTACCAAACTTACAATAACATGGGTGGGCTTTATTTAAAACAATCAATTTGAGGGGTGGAAAATCAATAAGCGAGTTGGGATAAGACATCAAGTCCAGGGAAGGGTCAGGTTCACGAAAAGTTGTTTCTGAACACAGAGAGCTGGTTTGAGCCGATTAATTGCAACTGCTTCAGCAAACCGTAAGAATCTNCGTGACCAGTGGTCAAGATGTGTCTGGCGACTGAGGAAACAGACTGTTCATGCGTTTCAGAAACATTGCCATTCTCCGGTAACACGGACTTCTGTACCCATTTAGGTAAATGTTCCTTCATTCTGGAGATCAAGCATCTCTCGGTTCTGCCTATGTAACTTTGTTCGCAGTTACATACAAAATGGTAAACACAATGTGAAGTGGCGCCGATAGGTTGATCTCCTTTGATTGAAGGCACTAGTAGTTTCTGAGTCCGAGCGATTACACGGAGTTCAGCTGCATCAAATGTTCGTTTAAATGAATTTCCTAATCGCTGTGTTGTTTGCTGCATGACATAATCACCCCTAAAGGGTAGCTCTATGAGCACGACTAGAAACGGAAACACCCATTTGCACAGCATACTCTTCTGAGGATACTCCAGTCGTTTTAGACACCATGTATCAGTTCCGTCGTGTAGCGAAAGCCATTATATGTGATTCTGCCCTCCAACGATCCATCCTGTATCTCTGCCGTATTTATCACGCGATTATCTCGATCCATGCTGCTACTGAATGGTGGTGTGAGTAGTATGGTGCGACTGTATCTCCTCACTACACTAGTTCCAGAACCTACGCAGGACTACTCCTCACCTCTACGTCACAACGACGCAAATTAGTACTGGCTTGTCGCTCACGAAAATCCATCGCTTACGTGGTCGTCCAAAATCACCGGAAGATTTCACATGCCTATGTGGTAACAGCCAAGAAAATTTGCCAAACATTTTTTGCCGTACCCTCTTACCCATTATGACAGACACAAACGAAACAACATTGTACGCGCATTGACAATTCTCAAATACAGAAACAGAACCCACATTCTCACGATCAACTCGTTTCTCGAATCTGAAACCCTTATACTCAAAGAATGTGTAACCTTCGTTGCCAGTGTAGCTGTTTGTGACCTGTACAGAGTGGAAGCCACAGTTAAATTAAATAATGTTGAATACGGTTCCAAAAATATCGTTCAACACACATCTGCTTTTCTCTGTTTCTGGAACCGCCAGTTTCCTAAATATCGTAATGTCCCTTCGTGATTAACAGGTTTTATACATTCACCATAGCAACAATTCTCCGAGCAAATGGGCCACTCAAAATGTGATATTCCAGGCATTTATGTAGCGTCTACCCTGGGCTCCCTCCAGATATGCAATTCACATATCAGATACTTATTGTCGCGTACTGAGCTAACCAATCGAGGAAAAATCATAACACAAATCCGGGCGGCACTAAGCAATCTAAATTTACTGGAAAAACAGCACCCTTTTATGGAGGAACTACAGTATTTACGACTGCTACTATGCGACAGGTATCCTCAAATTTTGGTTGACCAGATTTTGCGTGTTGGTTCACAGCCTTGCATGTGATAACCCGGCTGTTTGAAACAGATACGCACGCAACAGCAACTAATCTCCGTCCATGCTTGGTTGGAGCCATTCTGCCCATAATTCCGTCTGTAGCAGCCCTTGAGCGAACAGTGAATGGCTGAACCTTCTCCAATCAAGAATCCTCTCTAGTTCAAACTCATTACGGTTATGACATAGCCGCATATAAATTTCGATAAACACTTACTTCTGGCACGCTAACCAAAGTATGCTTAATGTAACGCACGAATCACAATGTCGAAAAATGCGTCTCACTTACACGGAAACAGTATAGCCCACCTCGACGAATCATGTAAATCCCGAATCCCGGAGATGTGCGCCTTTCGTCAAAAACAAAGTGTTACTTTTACGCCGCAAAAAACCTCATGACTTTCGCCTTCACACTGTCCTATTCGTGTTCATCAGGCGAACGAATTGCATTTTATATATGAAAAATCCGGCAGTGAACAATGGCTTCATGATCAAGCGCGGTCCAGCTCATGGGAAAAACTGTAACTGCATCCTCACCGCCAAAATGATTAGACTGATTGTGATCGGCTTAACTCACCACAAGATGGTGAATTAGAACTGGGTCGGTGACGCAGCCGACAACCTGGAGGTGACCAGGAAAAACAGTTGTTTAAGCAACTCGACAACATCCTCTGATTAACCAGACATCTGTATCCGTGCTTGAGATCCAGAAGCTTTCAAATCTGCAGATGTTTTTCTTAGTTACAAACAAATTATTAGTCGTACTGCGAAATTTTACGGATAGGTCGGTCTTTTTAGACATAAAACATCAGCATTCTTTGGGTCTAAGCAAGTACATGGAGTTAAGCTGTCGCATTTTCTTTTTAGTTGGCTTAACATTTTTCGTTATTCGACGCACAATGTATCCAAAGCTAGTTGATAGCTGTGCGTATACCATCCTCATTCTTTCTGCCTTCTCGGATGACACATTTACACAACACTGTTCTCTAAGTACGTTTCAGATTAACCCTTTTAACGTAGTCGTAGACAAACTATGTTGTGTGAATATTCAGCGTGCTTGTGCACACAATATCTGCACCATTGTGCGTTTGTGTTTGACCAATATGATTTTACCAAAGTCTAAGTATTGACTGGACCACTTAAATATCACACAGGTCACTTCTGTTTATAGAACCATCGTCCCTGTGGTTAACGATATATGTTATGAACAAGTTAGGCATCTGACCTTCAAAAATTCACCCACAGATTCTACAGTGGGACGGGAGCTCTAGGTTATCCATCATTTACTAATATTAAATCCCTGTATGAGTACGACGAACGTGGCGTTTGTATTTTGAATAGACTTCGAGGTAATCAGTTAACCTGTGTCTACTAATTAGCCTAGGAAAAGTAGTAAAGACGATCCCTGGTGCAACTCTGCATCCACTCTCTTTGATTGACAACATAAAATCTCATATATACAATAGAAAACATTGAAGTTTTCTCAAAAATATCAATGAGGAAAGGTTACCCACTGTGATACGTTTCAGCGAGTTTGAAAGTAGGCCAAACGATAAGCTTTTACAGCCATTGCCTCTCTTATCGGTATTCTTCTCACTAATATATCGATAATAACAGTTTTTCGAAACCATAAGAAATTTGCACACCAAATTTATTATGGGTGGCTCTTATACTAGAGTAGCCATGACCAAATGTTAGCTGGTCACGTAAATGTCATGTGTTACCGGAACTTAATATAGCCATCATATTATCTTAGATGCATAGAACTGCGAAGTCAAATAACACCGGGAAAGTTTTTTTGACAATATTATCTGGATGAAAAAAATGGAATGTGAATTCTGAGTTGGTTGATTGAAGTCTTCGAGGATAAGTAGTATCACAAGTACCATCGTCATTTTGTCATCTCTGTTCCGGAACTTGGGTGCACATTGGAGTCATCAAAATTTGTCCATTCTTTAAGTGTTGAATTTCCAAAAACGACCGAATCTTCTGTACCAACGAGGCACAGACCATACTTTCTGGCAAGTCGTGCGTGTCATGAATGCTGATGAGGTGGACAACCGAGTAAACTCAACTGCGACTGTTTGATCAGAGTGATGTTTTATGAACACGCATGATAACACTTAATAGGCCTTTAGGGGAACTTAAGTTATTCCAAAATATGCAACAACTGTGTTAAATATTGACGCATTTAGATGACTGTCAAAAATGGCGGATTAATTTTGTTCACCAGAAATATCAGATTGCAATTTAAAGTAAATCTCATCCATTAGAATCTGTCTGCTTACCAGCAGCACATCGACACACTCCAGTTTGTGGGTCGCATTCAGCTCCGTTAGTACACTGGCATTTGTGTTGACAATCCAAACCAAAGAATCCAGGAGCACATGGTCGGTCGCAGTGCATATTCCTCCAGCCTGGTTCACACTCACATGCACCAGAAATGTGGTCACATGTACCATGCTGACATGCGCACGTCTCGATACAGTTTGGTCCGTACTTGCCAGGAGGACATTCTAGTATGATGAAACAATATAGAGCATTACACACACAGTGGTCAATACGAATGCCTCATGAAAATGTGAACGGAGTACAGTTCCTGATCATGACAAAGACATCCACAACGGAGAGCCCCATTAGGATAGAAACTAAAATGTGGTACATCTTTTAGGACATGGCCAGCTGGTCAGTCTACTGGTATGCGAAAACTGTGGGTAATTGTACGTTGTTCAATGTGTGTTAGCCAAAATCCCTACAACATATCAGGAACACTGAAGATGACAAACCACAAAATGTACCTACTCCGTAGACAAGTTGAGTTTTGAAAATAGCTCTATGATGTCCATTTCACTGTCGCATTATTCTCCATGTCGAAGAAAACTTTGTCACTTCGTGGTGTCAACAGTTTCACATTAGCCTCGAGACACGGGATCAATCGAGTCGGCACAAAGTTGAGTCAAGTTTGACCGAAATGGTCATCGTGACTATAATAGCATTTACATACAAGCAACCGAACACATTCATCATTTTGTTTTCCTCACGGTTACGGTGCCCAATCTTTGTCCATTCATTCGTTATACGAACACTCCCCACGATTAGCCAGTCTGTTCACTGTGATGTTTGTGTTTATTCCACCCTCTCTGGCTATCACAGTGTTATTTTCCATCTATCAAGTAGTTCAGCATTTTATTCTCGTTATATAAAGACTCCATAAACAGCTTTCCCCAAAACCTTTGCAGTGTGTTACGCACACGATGTAATATCGGGTGATGAACACATAACACTGTTCTCCACGCTGTTTTTACAGAAAGGTTCCGGTTATCTGCGACAGTTTGCTAAAATGAGCGATTTTCAGTGAACACTTGTGAATGTTTAAAATTGTTTCTTGTTCTTCCTAAACGAGTCTTCTCTAGTGATTAGCAGCATAGTTATGATAAAAACAATATTGTCTCTCGTGTGCTGCTTGGAATTCACACTGCGTGATTTTTTGATGTGATGGAAGTCATCCGATTGATTCTCTAGGTCTTGCATGTGAAGGAAAACCTTTTTTGTATTCTGATTTATCAATTCGTGAATTCTTGCACTGTTCTCTTCTGTTTTCAGGTTTACTTACAAAGTAATTTTAACTTAATTAGCTGGGGTTCACGTACACTTTTATTGTGTTCAATATTTTTCATTAGTTCATAGAAGTTCATTCAGTCTATCAACTGAGGATCTATCTTTCCGAATTATCACTGTACAACGAAAATACCCCCTCACTGGAATGGTTGGTATTGGGGATATCCACAGCTTACACATCGCTCACAGTCGTTCAGCCAATTAATTTGACCGTAATAATCCATCAGAAATAACATGAAATTTGACAGATTAATCAGTTTTCTGAGCACTCTCTTCTACGTGCCATCATGACACTGAGGAACGGAACTGAAAGCAACAATAGGTCATGCGACAGGACTGTTAGATCAAGTTCACTCACGTGTGATCAAGGCTATAATTTCAATGAAGAACCTAACTATAGTGGGTTACTTCTAGTAGGCTAATCAGAGACCTGGGGCAACAAAGTGCTAAAGGTATCACCTAACACGGCTACTCATTGAACATTTGGCTTCCCTAATTTTGTGGATAACAGAAGTCAAGAGCTTTAATTTCTTACCAACTGCTTTAAGACCTGTGTTGCAAGGGCGACAGTTTGGCCACTCTCTAAATACCAGCGATGTGAGCAAACCCTATTTGACTAAGTTTTGCTGAAGATGGTAGAAAACGAGCTAATTCGTATGTCACACGTATCGAACATGACAGCGACGGTTTACGGCGACCTCTGCAGGATAATGTGGATTTGCTTTAATTGACCACCATACATGTCTCGTTTCTTTCAGTGGTAATTTTTGTGCACACATCCTGTCACTTTTATTCAAAATCACAACCCACAGAGCGACTTATGATGGATTCAAGGCCCTGGCAATTGACGACATTGCGATTTACTAGCTAAACACACAAAAACAGTATGTCTGTTCAAACTTCCACTACTGAAACGACTACTGTTTCGACTGATTGTACCCACTGACACGCAGTAATTGAAATACGGGCACCTGGTATCCCTCTTGAGAGATTGTGGTTCAAGTGCGCAGTAAACCATGACGTTACGAATCGGGAGGTCTACATCCACCAATAAAAAATGCATGACGAAAAGTGTGTCAGATCGGCTGGAATACTGTGGTAGATGTTGCTATTGGTAAGAAAATAAGTGTGACACTGTTAGGGGCTCTCAGTCCGGTTGCATCAGAAGTGCTTATCTGTAGGAACACTATATAGTTATATTTTCAGTAAAAGGTTTATGTATTAACCTTTCTTTGGCAGCATCCATATCCGTAGTTCTTATGTACTCCCCACATTTATCTAGATAATTATCTGATTTCTTTTCCCCGTTGGCTTGATAACACCCCAATGAGTCGATGTTCCAACTTCAGTATATTCATCTCTCAAGAAGGCCAGATCAGTGTTTTCCTTTGAAGTGGATTTAAACTACTGGAACCGCATATAACCTGTAGCATGCGGGTAAGACAGTTGTTGTTTCCACAATCACCGTCAAGCAATGAGCGCAGTCGTATTGTGATTTAGACGTACACAAAACCAGTACGGTGAGCTTGCTATGAGATTAACCAACCACAAGTGAACTTTCATTCATGTATTGATAACTTGGAGCATGAAAGCACACAGAACGAGATAGTTTAGCCTGAATACTTACTTGTGTCGCACTTGGTGCCATTGTAACCGGCGAAACACACACAAACACCTGTGTCTTTGTTGCACTCAACTCCATGCAAGCAATCACATTGTCTCGTGCATTTTGGGCCCCATCGACCTGGTGAACAAGCTTGGAAAATGAACAGACAAGGGTTAAATGAAACGTTCGTGAAGACTGTAACAAGAAAGTGGCTAAACCACAAACAGTTTATCAGTTTAGTGGTCATCACAGCCAACTTAGGCCTTCAACCACAAACAAAGGGATGGTTGGAAACATGTGTTGTTGCATCATCTTGCAAATTATGTGATACAGTAAACCCAGCCACTGAATTGTGACCATTTAGTTATAACCTGCATTAACAGATCAACAAATGTATTGATCAGCCATAATTTTTGTTTTAAGAACAGCCTGATTCACTTTCTACATGCATCCGTTTGTACATAATCCGTTCGCCGTCTTACAAACCATGTGAACTGTAATCATCGGTATTAGTTGCATTCAACCTACCTAAGTTGAAATGGATACACGTCTTAGCTGGAGATATCAGAGACCGGAAATCGTTAAGAAAGTATAAAATGAACGTTGGTTATAGTACATGCCAAAAATATTCCACAGCGTACAACAACCTCCCAAGCCGAATCCACGAATTCCACCAAATCTAGACGAGTAGGAGGATTAGGATTGATTTGTACCGTCTTGTGTATTGCCGGACGCTAGTGTGCAGTGGTACTGAATTTCACCTCACCCTGTTAGGTTGAACCTGATTCACATCTACTCACGTTTGGCGATGTGCATCCGCCACAACCTTCGCTTATTTGTAAACGTGCTAATGTGAACACGTAGTCAAATTTGCAGCAAATAATTAACTTCTCACAAGTTTCACTAAATCGAGCAAAATCAACGGATTGCCTCCTGTACTTCACCCACCGGTCGAGATTGCGGGAGTAGGAGGACGAGATCCCAGTGACAGCTCGGCTTTATCAGCTGATGCGTGGCACACTACTGCAGAGTCTGTTACACTTTTGCTCTCTTGTTACGCGCTATTCTTCATACCTGTTGTACATATAAACTACTTGTTTGTTGTTCGACTCAATACTCACTTCGTTCTCGCGCGTGTCGCCTTCAGTTTTCACGTGGTCGTGGTCAGCGTGGACTAACCGTGACAGCTGTCTTCTAGGACGCTGGAGCAACCGAATTCGTTGGAATCTATTAGTTATTAAGGTGGAGAACCTTCTCGCAATATACAGCTCATTTAGTGTGATGGGATCTATTGGGGACAGCTACTGTGAGTCAGTGTATTTGTCTTGTAGCAGTGTAACCCCAACTATTCGTTCCACTACACTACTACTCTTTTCTGTGAAATCCTTTCTGTGGAACTCGATTCCATGGTAGGGTACTTTCACATAGTTTCTTCAGCATCACTGGACCTGTGATTTCGTGCTCGTGTAGGGGTCTTTTCTCTCAGGAATTTGATGTCTACACGTGACCAGATGATTAGCACGTTTGGTTCGGCTCGTCTAAGAATGCAAGTGGCCAGCATAGGAGAGGAAGAAATTCGAGTCTACACTAATGAATGCTAAGAATGTAATGTGCATTGGATACGGAACACTAGGACTCAGAGACCCTCGGATACCCAAAAAGATTATTGTGCATCGTGAAGTTGGTTTCATGCTTAGTGAACTTTCTGGCAATGCAAGGGGCAAAGAAGAGTTAATCAAAATTCAAAATACAGCCCCTAAGTTGACCTAACTAGGGCATCCGATCAAATATACGGCCAAAATGCTAAGGGGCTTCATCTCTGTTCTCTTCTCTGTGAAGGAGGTATTGGAGTGCACCACGGTTTTGTGCAACCCGTCCAAGCAGACATCCCGTAGGCTACGGTCATTTTATTCGCAATATTCGTGGTAACTCAAGTGGTTGGGTTTAGGTTCGATTAAATCTTGCGGATGATTTGATTTAACCCGTTAATCGATGCACGAACTTCTAGGTCAAACCCAAACTTGGGTCCTTGAGGGAAAAATGGAGCAGTTCTGTAGTCGAACGCAGAATGCACTAACATACGATATGACGTATAAAACAAGTATAAACGTGAAAGATTAAAAAGTATTGTACATTTTAGAAGACGGTTTCAAAGTGTCCTGGAACGTGAGGTAAAGTTTTCAATGCGCGCATAAGAATGAACATACACGCCAGCGCCTGATTATAAGAATCCAGTTTACTGTCCACAACGAACTGGATAGTTTTTCAAACTTAATACAGCGAAAGCCAAGGCTGGTGAATCAAAAACTGAAGTTATTTTCCTGTCTGCATGTTATCTTGATGCAAGCAGGAATCTCCTAGGTTCTGTTAAGAGGTTGGCGGTGACTGACAATTTAAAATCAGCCCTACACAGATCATAAGTACTGTGCAAATGGGATGTGGATCCACGTCAACAAATCACATTTGTACATCAGATAGTCCAAGAGTTTTCCACTACACAACACACTACTGAATTTCACCCACTCACGTGGTTGTTCGTCAAATGTGAATCGATCGTTTTCTAAAACCAGAAAAAAGAGCAATTCCGATTGGTTCATTTAAACAAAAGACACTGGCAAATTAATTCGAGCTAAATACTGAACAACTGACGGGAGGATGTGGCATCACTGTTCCGCGCATCCTATGTACAACAAACGCTGCTCACATACTCACGCCCATACATGCAGACACACATTCAACAGAGGTCGCGCCTCATTTATCTTCACACGAATGTAGGCCACTTCAGTGAGCACCCACATTCGTTTTGCATATTTGACACGTGTGGGCCGTTGTCTCGCCAACTGAATATGCTCGGTTAAGTCTGTAGGCCTATGTGAAGCTCGGTGACCTTGGTAGGGATCCTACCGGATGGTCGCGCTATAGTACAACTGGCCGTGGAGATGACCCCTCGAATGCTGAAGTGTGTGCTACCAGGGGTGTTTTGAGGCGTGAGTATTTACTGCACGAGGTATAAATGCATCAAAGGACGATTGCAATTCTAAGCCCAACAGAACACAAATCAGCTGCCAGCCATTTGACTTACGCATTCCACATTTACTTCCCACAGATCCATCGGAACAATGACACAGTCCCGTAACCGGATCGCAGCCAACAGCGCCAGGGCCACAATCACATTTTTTTTCACATCCCGAACCGTAAGTTCCGGGATCACAACCTGGAACCCGAGAGACAAATGAAGAAAAAAACCTCAGGGCAAACTGGGCAAGGTAACCCCACTAGTGAACGCATACTGTATGCCACTCTGCAAATTACACCCAGCTGCTCCTTTTTGCAGCGATTCCTTTGTTCCGGCTGGAATCCATGGTATGCGTCCCATACTTTAGTAACATTAACTCAGGACTATCATTCGTTTGTACCGTAAGTAATTCACGTGAATCGAAAGGCCATAAACACGCGTTCTGTGATGTGTTTGAACAGCGAACATTATATGTACACAGCATTTGGCCACCTCTGATCAATGAGATACTGAAAGCCTAAAAATAACAGCGTTGTACTGAGTAATCTCTAAGCTGTAGCGTAAAGTGTAGTGTACACTTCAGCCTTATGATTGCTACAAATCATGACACGTATATTTGATTTTATGGGTAGCGGTCCAACTGAAGGAAGTATCTTAAAAGTGCACGTGATGATCACGGTGGATATGGTTCTGCTGATGTTAAAACCTACAAGTTAACCTTGTGGTCATGTAAGGCAGGTCAAAATTTCAGCATTTGGGTCTGAAAAACTCAAAATTATTCAGTCCGTATGCAACTTTGAGAAATTGACCAAGATTGACACCAGTCCTAATAATATTATCCACAAAATCGGTCATACAACTCACGAATGTCACAATGCGTCCCACGATAGCCTGCTTTGCAGTAACATGCTCCCGTCTGAGGATTGCAGCGTAATGGTCTCCCGTGGGAATCCATTCCGCATTGACAAGTCTTGGCACATTGTACTCCCCAGTACCCTTCGGAACAGTCTGTCAGCAGCAGGGGAAAAGTAATGTCAAACCTTGTTTCATCTTAAAGGTATTGGGAGTGTTTAACGCGACGATATACACTGGCTGCGGAAACATACTGTCCCTCATTGAAACGTGGCAGCACACTACTGTTGGCATTCAGGCAATCAGGTTGATAACAGTGGTACGTTCATAGACGTGCGAGTTCTCACATTAATCTTTAAATAGTGATACAAACATTACGGATTCTCAGTTCGACAATTTGCTGTGGTCTAAACAAATCATCCACCGTGGGAGACAAACACGGTATTGAGTGATCATTCCTGAGCGTTCGTTCGGTCAACTGCAGGCAGGCGTCCAATGACGTGGCAAATTGGAACGGAGTCATGTGGATTTTTGGAAATCGTAAATAGGTTCAACGGATCGCTGAAGTTCGTAAGCTTTCACGAACTGCCATCTTGATTTTAACACCGAAAATGTCCGGTGCAAAAGATCAAACGGGTAAAGAAGAGTCAAATAATGAGAACCGGTTGATTTAGTGACTAGTTAGAACACACTCAAATATTTTCCAGTAAACCTTCTAACTGACGGTCTTCAAGAGTGGACTATATCGCGGTTTTGATAACAAACGACAGTCAAATTATTCTGAGGCATATCGGGTAATTGTCGTAATATCTGCCATTGTGACTGGCCGAAGATGCGAAACTATCTTTTCCCGTACGTAACATTTGTATTAACATGGTATAGAAGTATTTGTTACTGTGTTTGTAGGTCGCAAAAGTCATGAAATTGAAGGGAAAACTGCCTCGATTTACTCCCTTAATCATCTACGGTAGACTAGATACCTTAATTCCGATCCGGATTTCAGGCAACCTCATTAGGACCATGGCTATGTGGATGCGTTTGTGGTTAAACTTGGAGCACCGATTGTCATAACTGATCGGTGTTTTTTACCTCAGGCTCTTGTCATGGCCAAAAATACAGTATTGTACCAACATATAAAAACACTATTGAGGAGACACGTTTACTGTGGAAATGGCTGCCCAGAGAGAAAGAAGTGAGGGACCATTATAAGTTGACTAACGGCATAGATAAACCAAACGCATTTACTGTTTTAAATACACGAATGCTTATGTTAAAAGTTCCCTCCTGTCCGTACGATATAGGAATAACAGAAAAGGCGCATCCGAAATCAGAATAAACCCAAGAGCTGAAATGTCACGGGGATATGGCGAACTGAACATTGCTCGCGGCTAACTACGGCTTCTACATTCAGATATTCTTTCCAGTCAGCACCAGACGTGGAACTCACACCTGTTATAGACCGTTCATATTGCTTATAGTTACCAGGAATGAAGTCCACCAAGGATGGAACCCGACTTTGTTGCTACACTCGAAAAGGGTTGACTGAAAAGTCTAACTGAAGATGGAAGTCGCCATAGTGTTTGAGTAGCATTTGATTTCTACTAACCAGGTTCTTCACCAATTAGCAATACTACAAAGCATGTTGTAAGATAACCACGTCACTTTAAACGATACTGCTGAATTCTCAGAAGGTTCGTCTGATTTCAGCTCTTGGTGGTGATGTCTAGGATGTGGTTATCACACTTAACTTTTTAATTCACTTCAGTACGGATAATAGCTTACAAACTCAATTACCTGATAGGTATGTTATGACATAGTGACTATCGGTTGCAAAGAATTCTCGAGCAATCAGATTATAGTTATGCGCAAAACCTTCTAGCATAAAGAATCACTGTATGACTCATTCACCTCACGGCTAAATGAACGGGTTTCTCGTCAGTGATATTAACAAACTAATCACAATGTAATTCCAGAACATTTAAGTTGTGTCAGCCACTTTTTTGTACAGTTCGAATGTAAAAACACATTTGAATGGAGATAATAAACGTATTTACTGTTTGTGCTACATCACTAATCCCCAAAACTTACCTCGCTCGCACTTGGTGCCGAGTTTTCCCGGTGGACACTGAACCGTGCATCTGCCAGTTACGGGGTCACAACCACCGGTGCAATCGAAACACGTCTGTTTACAGTCTACACCGAAATAGCCGTACGGACAAGGAAGAATACAATCCGGTGGTCGATAGCCTGGCTGGCAGGTACAAGCACCAGTCTATACAGACGGGATGGAGATGAGCAAGTTTGATGCCAGTGATAATTTCTGAATGCGGATACTTACTGAGAACCGAAACGCATAACAGGAAGTACTATCGACGGGTTGTTACGTTTTGGCTCACCATGTATCTCGTATTGCCGTAGCAACGGTTTCTGGTATAACAGTCTACTCAACTTGACAATCGATAAGCACAAGCACGTATCGCTTCCACCTCAAAACAATGTGTGATCCTTTAGACTAACTGCATGTGCATTATGTGCGATTTGCTTATGCAATAAAACCTCGCTATAGGGATCACACATGGGAAAATGAGAAGGCGATATCTCCGAGTAATCTCTGCAAGGTAGGTTGACAGAGGACTATAAATTGTGTAGAATATACAAACCCTGGAAGATGGAAGTAATATTAATCTTGGCTGTAATCGCTGTATAGACTGATTACTATTAATAGCTACTAGTTACTGATAAGTGGTAGAGGATTCTGGTGATTATTTTAGCCATTCTCTTTTGGAAAGAAGCACTATACTCGAGTTGCGCTCCCGTTAAAGCGTGACGTTGATTCATAGCCTTGACGTGGTCGGGGTTTGAACTCAGACCAAACTTTCGTGAAGTAACTGTGTTGGTCGCTATTTCTTTGACCTCGTGTTAGGTATGTCCGAATTATGAGGAACAGGTGCGCATCTAGGTCTAATTATGATTGAGTTTCGAACTGCCTGATCGTTCCGAAAAGTAATGAAATAACTGCCTTATAACCATTAATTGACGACCTCACGTTGTCTACATGATGGAAGCGAAACTCGAGTATACTGCTTGTAATCAAAGAGGGCCAGCTGAAATATATGTGAGAATGTAGAACCTACGACCATCTGCGAGCAGTGTTCAGTTCATAATTACATAATTATCAAACTTTTTGTTTTGTTTTTCTGATTATTTACGTAAGTTTGACTGCGGATTTTGGTGTAAGCTGATCCCTTCGTGAGAGTGACTCTGATAGTTCTGCATAGTATACGATAAAGGTTGTTGAGTTATGTTGCATTTCTGACCTACACATCGTCCTCTTCGTTTGACACTTCGTTAACATCTGGTTCTCTCTCTTCAGTTCTCTCGAGAGTAGCTGGTGCATTTCCTACCGTCACCCAAAATGTGGAAACATGAGTGTACCCGAACCCTATAAAATTTGGTATGGCCTTTTGTAATTGGATTCAGGCTTAAATCCTTTGATTAGCATTTATATAGATAAACTTAGTTCTCAAGTTGGCCAGACGACAAAAGACATTTTTGTTTGTCATGAGGTGACTGTAGGTTTCAGATAAGTGTTCATGATGGGAATTGGGGAGAGGGTCAATAAAAAATAAATCTACACAGTGGACACTTCAGAGGACCAGGCTAAAGTCATCCCTGTTGGGAAGCGGTCAGCTATGAGACTAGACGTTGTGGGGGACTTTTTACAGTATCTCATGCTCTGTGTGGACATAGGCTTCTATAGTTCTGGACTTCCGTAACGACTGGGGATGGGTTGGATCAACATTTTTAGGATATAGTACCCTACTAATGCAAACCCAACAAAACATACTCCACGACTCGTTCGGTATTGTTCAGCAGTACGCTTCAATGAGCAACATTTCGAGCCAGAAGGTTGGTGTATAAGTGGCGGTTTTGTCACTAAATTTCTTTATAAATAACCACACATTTAGAGTGCGAAATTTGTGTTTCGCCGACCCACGGCGGACTGTTCACTTACAGAGTGTCATTAATGGCTGATAACTGAGCCTGTGTAGTAAAGGTTATTCTTTGAGGTCCTAATCTGAGCGTCACTCGGTAGATTGTAGCCATCATATAAAGGGGATACGTCAGCTGATTTCTTTTGGAAAAATGTAATGGGATCGTGTTACTCACGGTAGTTAAAGGACATCATCAAGTTATCTTTGTCTGGATCTCTGTGTGGGGCTACGGTTTACGTGCCAAAGGCAGGATCGGGTCGATCGCTGCACAACTGAACTCAAAGTAAGAAACACCAAAGCATCATACTCAGGTTTACCACTTTAATTTATTCGTGATGACACTTTCGGTTACAGCCATCATCCTCGGTTTTCCTCATTTGGCCAGTACGGCCATTCAGAACGCTCACAAAGAAAGTGACTGTCCACAGGCTGCAGTCGTTTTGAGTCGAGAGGTGATTACTTAACGTGGATACTCTGAGTACTGTGCTTTGATGTGTCCGTCTAAGACGTGGACGCATCTTCACAAGATTGTCCACCTCTGTACAATTATTGCAGAACTGATCAAGCGCTAGAACGAACCAAGCGGTCAAGCTTTTATTGTCAGCTTGGAACCTAACTTTAAGGTAGGTTGTGGAATCAGCGATTAGCCGATAATTGTTAGAAAACAGTGATGAGATGTAAGGCAAGACAATGATGGAGGAAAAAATTCACTGGTTCTGAAAAATAAACGATTAGGGAAACCCAAATTACTAAACGAATGCATGTAAGTGTTTTACCACTTTTCTGTCAGTCTTGATCAGATTGCCTAGTTATTAGACCACAGGAGGAGCGGTCGTACTATGCTACTCACTACCACTAGGCATTCAGGCAGGAGCAGGCACTTGAAAATTAAATTTACCCAGACAAAGTACAAAATGAAATGGTGTTTTCTGATAGATGAATTGGTTACTGGCAATCGTAGCAACAATGAAGCCCCTGGATCACTGTTATATGCAAGTGAATGTCTTTGTTGTGACGTTGAAGCGTACATTGTATGTATTAATCTTCGCAATAAACAATTTTTATGCTACCCGCGTTCTTGACTCACAACAATGATACGTGATTAAAAATCTGTTGTATGCAACTTGCAAAATACGATAGCCTAAACTTTGTGACATTTAATCAGACGTTCTCAAAATATCTTGTTGCTGACTGGAAATGAATGGGTAACATCACAGACAAAGTGGGCAGCGGGGTCGGTAACCAATTTTTCCTGATCAGTACTAGGTCTTGAATAAACAATAATTGAATAGACCAAGACAGCTTGACTGTTTGGTGGCAGAACGCTGTTTTGGTTTTTGTTGATGATCAGTGGTGAAACGTTCGTGTATCTCGAGTTGTAAGTACGAATTAGTCGCTGAATAAACTGTGGTGGATAGAAGTGAGATCCTTGGACAGAATGAAATTATTCCTAATTCAGCCGATAGCTCTCTAATCGGAACTAAAAAACCCGAGTATTTTTGAAACTTTGTTGTAGATTGCTCAATAAAAACTCTGTACTTGCCTGTGGATGACAACCCAGGGTCTTCCGTTCACTTCTTCGGCACTCTTCCGGACAAGGAGTTCGGCACATATCTCCCCAAGTCCCCTCAGGGCAACTTAGGTGACATCGGGACCCATATGTACCCGGTGCACAGGTACACTGTCCTGTTTTGCGATCGCATCGATTTGTAGCACAATGATCCGGGCAGACCCAGCCACAGTCCGCACCCCAAAATCCCGGTTGGCACCCCGACAGATCACAACGTTCCCCGTGACGTCCAGTCGGGCACTTACACTGTCCGGAAATGGGATCACACGGGATATCCTCTATGCAATCGCAAGGTTCACGACATCCGACTCCCCATCGACCCTGTGCAGAAGGGAGGGCAGCGAATGAGAACTAGTGAGGTCACTAGCTGGACGACTACGCTGTCGGTTAAAGAAAATTCCTAAGTATATTGTATACACTGTACGTCCAAGTTGGTACGGTCAATTTACCGTTGGCATGTGTACAGTTGTGAGGAGTGTATTCGCACATAACAATTGTGGAAGAATACAACAGAAATCATGGGCCCGAAAGAAAATTGAACCGGGATGCGAAACACTGAGGGAAATGTTAGTCAGAAAAAGCAATTGTAACTTGGCAATATTTTTTGCTAGTTCGGGCATTTCAAACAAGCATTTCACTAGATAGTGTATTATGTAAATAAAATACAGTTTTATAGCATTAGTACAAGCCACTCACCATAAGTGCTTGTAATAAGTGAAATCGAAGTTATTTGCTTGCGTGCCTCATGCAACTGTACTTAAACACTAGGGAAGTGGGACCCGTGGTTACCCTGGAACAGTGGAAGGATCCCAAGAGTACTTAGAGTCAAGTTTCCCCACCTTCATGAAACAACGTGGCGTAAGTGGTCCGCTTTTGGTGGACAGCATTCGCTAGAAGCAAACAGTCAGTTTGTGGTTATTACTACTGATTAGGAGTGTGCACCTGCTGAACTTTGACCACACAACGTACTATGGAATGCTGGAACTTGTCGTTAGTAAATAGATTACGGGTTGTTTGTGCTTTTTTTTCTGGGATACACTAAATTTCGTAGGTCAGTGTGGATGTAAGAACAGCTACTGTGACTGTACAGAAGTTCAGTCCATCTTGGAGAATCCCAGGTGACAATTTGGGGGTTGAGAAAACTAGCACAGCCTACTGGCATCGGAGCTATTGACTACAAATTGTCCCACTGTTCCATAGAACATTGACCGTAATCAGCTGGAGTACTTTCACTCCATGGCTTCGAAACATGATTGCCAAAGCTAGGGGAATATGAAGTTTGTGGAATTACTTGGCCCTCACCGTTCACTTTCAATCGCATGCCTCAGATAGCGTTAGCGGGCAAGCACTGAGTATTCCAGAGGGTAGGTCACGGCCATGGGGACAATTAAGTGTGCCAACCAGAATCCAAAAGTGTAAAACTTCAGGTGCAAGGAATTCACACCATCGCCTAAATTGTCCTGCAAGTTTTAACGAAAATCCAGCTCGCCAATGCGGTAGGCATTTGTTGACTTAACTAAACGAAATTAAAACGCACATTGAGAACATGGGAACGCTGTTGTTTCTGCCGCTGGGAACGTCATAATTCGTCCCGATTCGTTTGGAACTAACGTAGAATATGATATCCTTTGGGGTTGAACAGCATAGATATTGTCTATTTTTTTGCAAACGATCGGTAAAATAGAGAAGACAATTACCACAAAGAAGCTTCCACATAGGTGTCTTCTTACACTTATCTGTAACTCGGTTATTTGGTTGGAAGCAAAGACCACTTTGACGTCGATTGCTCCAGTGTCTATATCAGGTTTTTGTGAAACAGGACACATTTTTTTCCTCTTAGTTTAAGGTTCATTTTTCTTCCCGTAACAGTTGTATACCGATGTCAGCCATCTACTAAGATAGTGGTACTGATGACAACGTTGAAGCCCGTTAGTGAATAATTTTGTGTACACTAGTGTGTAACAACGGGTTCACAGTTAAAAGAAACACCAAGACAGTTTCCTCAAAAATTAAATGGATCGTTTACCCAAAGTTAACTGAACAAAATGAAAGTCGATAAGTCCAGTAGTCTCCCTTTGACCGGACACCATGGGAAGAGACAAAAGTGGCCCTAATCAAAAGTTGCCCACTTAGCGGGAAGAGCCGTTCAGAAAGTTTTCCATGCGAACTGAGGAGCGCATCACATCAGATAACAAGTCTGTTTCGCATGACGAAAATACTAAGTAGTTGTTATTAAAATAGTCTTAATAACCACTCATTTTTTAAGCTGACGTTACTGTTCCTCCAGTTTTTGATGGATAGTCCATATTTCTGAAGGCTCCAACTACGAATCTTTCACAAATTGTCATAACAGTCTTGTGTGTTGAATTGTGTTCTCAGCGGAAACGTTTTGGGCTATTCACCAACTTTGGTAAGGGATATCCAAACTTCCTATATTTCACGAATGCCATAATGTTATCAATACAACCACTACTACGCAGCACACTCTCACTTTTGCCAGTTCATACACATATTTCCAGCACAACCCCTTCTCAGGGCAGGCTCATCGATCTGAGGTTATTAGGCGCATTTATATCCCCTACCCCATGATCAGACTGGGAGGAAACCACGGCAGAAACTTCACAATAGCTAATACATTTGGTGATAGTTAAATGACAGACAATCTGTGAGACCGTTTAACTTAGTGAACAATGACCAGAAAACGGTTCTACACATGAAGAATGTGCGTCTTTCCTGTTATCTGTCAAGTAGTATCGTCAATGTTGGAATTGTTATTCGTTAAGCTAGGTATATACCCAGAACAGCTCCTTGCTGTAATCCAATTTCACTCCATGAATTTGAAGCACTGTAAATAGGTTTGAGAGCATGATTAATTATTTTCTTTTTTGAACAGAGCTGTGTGGTTATACAGGAGAACTGACAGATGTTATGAAACAATTAGGTGCCAATTTCGGACAGCATCCCTTAACATACTGGATGGCTGGTTTGTTTGGTAGTCGACTTCAAGTTTAATGTGAACATTGTTCTCGAAACAATTTTAATTCCCGAGTGTTTCGTGTGTGACTTTGATGCTGTGCAACAAATGGAGTCAGGTGACATGTCCGGATCAGTCTCCAGGGTCCAGCAAACCTACCGTAAGCCGGTCAGGGCGTGCTTGTTAACCACAACGGAGGTCATAGCCATCAGACTCCAAAATCCTCGTCTGTGTGCTCAGAAAGAGTTTGTGCAATCCGTAACTTCTTTTGGATACTTATTTGACATGAACGTACTTTACTTTGGAGCATACATTGAAACTATCGGTCTTTCATTGTTGACAAGTTATTTGTTTCGAATTTCACATATAAGTCGTGCGTCCGCTGAGAATGACCGAAAACATCTGTTTGCATGACAGACTTCTAATAACACTTGACACGTTTATTCAACAACTTAAGTAAAATATAGAGGGAAAAAATCCTACCGTCCTGTTATAAGCACCATACCAATCAACTGATTTGCTAACACTGAGCTACCAGTGACTTTTCACTATGACAAATTCAAGTTCTTGCTCAGGTGGAGTCTTCCTATAAACGAGTATCTTGTGTTTGGGAGCTTTGAGGAAGATGACTATATTGTGTACCGTAAGCATAATCGGAACTGAGGTTGATTGTCCGTCTGGTGAGTGTGATACCAGATGATACCAACAGGTGACGAATATTTTGAAAATTAACGGATAACTGTTTAAGAGCTAATGGTGAATACTGAGACCTCCGCGCGGTTAGTCTTAGAAGTTTTCAGCTGTAGGTCGCTTGTAATCATACGCCTAGAGTGTGCACACCGTGTTAAAAAAACTAAACTAATGATCATTGTGGTCGATCCTAAATACAGTCACGTACGATAAATACAGATCACATGTGAATAATTTGCCTTAATCAACGTCTATCTTCTATGATATCACTTCGGTACTGTTTAAATTAGG
The DNA here is from genome assembly GCA_008508345.1 of Paragonimus westermani. Classification (NCBI taxonomy): domain Eukaryota; kingdom Metazoa; phylum Platyhelminthes; class Trematoda; order Plagiorchiida; family Troglotrematidae; genus Paragonimus; species Paragonimus westermani. The sequence goes on from QNGE01000408.1 coordinate 157,458, forward strand.
ATCAACATACTCCGATTGGTGTCACCACAGGCGTATCTACTTAATTCGCAACCTCCACACCCGTATGGTCCGCACTACATTCATCAGACAAAAGCAGTCTTGTTTCTTGCATACAGTGTACATCTCCAGAGTTTCCGTTTTTCTGTAGCTGAAAACTACCATCTACAAAACTGCCTAATTATCTTTAATCAATGTAATGAAATCATCTGTGGTTTTTGTTAAATATTCATTAATTTCACAACAATCAGATGTCTTCATATGTCAAAATCATTCGAAACTACATTGCTAGCATGGGTCAACATTCTCACACGTCTCACGAAATCGCTTAGATTGCTTGTGTAGTCTTGAATCATGACAGTTGTGGAAATAGGGACACAGTAGGTTAAATGACGAGGCTACAGTTGGTGGCAGACTCTTCCAATAGGCAAACCAAATTGTTTCCTATCTTAATATTACTGCAGTTCAGTTATTCAGATTACTATTTGTAATTGTCATTTTTAATAAGATACGGAGGAGAAATTAGCTATATTGATATTCTTTTGGAAAACCCACCCGTCGATGATCACTTTTCAAGGTCTACACACTTATATTTTTCAACTGATAAATTATATTTTTAAGTGCCTAGTGTGTTGCAGTTGTTGGTTTTGATTGGGTATTACTCTAGAGCCCATAAACTTGGGGAGGCTCAACTGCATCTTACAGGGGTTAACTAGAACACACTAAAAGTGGAATTGTTTGCAACCACTTGCTGCTGACCTGGGGACACTTGTCATGACATACTACCCCGTGGTATCCGGACGGGCATTCACAGCCCGTTAAGTCCCGATTGCATCGACTCCCGTGTTCACAGTGGGAACAAGTCAGTTGACAGTTTTCACCGAAACGACCGACCGCACAAGGGCGCCCATCTAAACAGATGAAACATGATAAAGAGACCAACATTTTAATAAGACCTCAATTAAATTTATAACGAGGTGTAATGTGTGGACAATGAAACAAACATGCTTTGACAACATGGCATGGCAGAAGTACAGCCGGCTGGGTTGAGCTATAGCTGAACTGTATCGCTTCTGGAGTATTTTAAAATCTGACCATGTGACCAACTGGACACAGAAAACACATGATGAGGAACCAGTCCACATGAGCTCAACCGAATGAGTTTTTTGAATGTTAAGGGTCGCACAACATAACTGGGACAACAACTTGGTGCACACACGTACGAATTTGGGGCCATGATAAAGTTCGATCACAGACCTGTTGATATAGATTTTGGTTGGGGATCATCGCCCATCATCACTGAGGACAAAAAGTGGATTGCTTGATGAATGAGTGAAATATTTTAAACTTAATAATAACTGGAAGTGTTGTCAACTTGGGCAACTGAAATCCAACTGATGGGATTGTGTACATGATACTATAAATAGTAGGTCTATCTTTAAGGAGTACAGACAAGTAATTATCAAGTTACTGGGTTATGGTTAGTAGCGAAAACCCTGAAGGAAGTCACCTAGAGAATGCCTGCAAAAGACAACGGATCACTAGTTTCAAAACGGAGCTTACTTTTCGGAGGCATTCCGTGGAACCGAAGTTTCCTCCTGATTAAAAGTGTTACTATGGCTAGACGAGCTGAGAGAATCATCGTATACTTTTCTCGTTAACCCTCTTGAGGATAGAGACAAGGTGAAGATCACGTTGGCAAAGTAAAGATGTAACTTTAACAGAGGAGTAATGTGAGTGACACTTAGGTGTTCTTCATATGAGGCTATCCATCATCAAAGGTTTCGAAAATGAGGCAACTCAAGCGAAGCTTTGCTTCCAACATTTTTTTCGCCGGGGCCTGTCAATTTGCACCACGCTCTGTACCGCAGGGATAAAAAAAATGCGACCTCACGCATAACATGGATGAACAAAAACCAACTTTGAGAATGTAGGACCGTTCTGTTTAGTTTTGATTTTTAACTTGTTTCAAGTGTGTACTCGGTGTTTAAATGTAGCGGTTGCCATTTTTGGGGCCTAAAGAGATTTGTGGTATTTTTTAAAGGAAGAAATTAACTAAAATTTAGGAAATAGAGTCGTTCATCAGAAGGTCGTGTTTCGGTTCGCTACGGGAAGCCACAGGTTAGTTCTTACAGGCACTGAGAGCCTGAAAAAGTTTGGGAAAAAATGAATAGCATTGTTGTTCTGTGTTGCTTCGTGGGTGATGAACTTCCTTAGCTGGTTATTACGGTTTTACCCATCAGACTGGGAGAAACTTGCCAGCGCAAAACCTTGAATATGTACACCTATCACTTAGGTGTAAGTGTTATTTTCTTTCAAAATTTCTGTATAACACTTCATCATCTTCACCATTTACAGTTTTGAGCCGTACCCAATGGTGATGTATGTCAGATTGGCGTCGGCCCCAACTGTTGTCCACCAAATGATAGACTGATAAATAAGTGCAAACAAAAACTTTAGAGATTCATGCGGCATTAAAACCAACAATTCTACGGTTACAGGCTCATCTTGGACTGCGATATACTATTATGCAACATACCGTTCATAGCCTGTTCAGTTGCGCCCTCAGTGTTTTCATTACTGGTGGTCGTGTCATCACCCAGCTACCTTGAGGTTTCTTCCAACCAGTTGCAACTGCACTGGACAATATGCGACGTGACCAGCAATACGTCGATATACAGAACGCACGGTCTAACCACGGTACACAGCATTTTTACTGCTTCGGTTACAGGGGACGAGCTGATAAACTACAAAAATACGCAACAACGTGCTGTTACGCTAATCTCACAATGAGCCCATTCGATGTAGATTAATTGGCGTGGACAACGGTGGTCAAGTATTCGCAGTCTGTATACGTCCTCTGTACCAACGGGCCAGATTAATGAAACAGAGCAGAGAACTGTACGGACCAATGCATTGTAAATCTTGTCGTTAAAACAGTCACATATGTTTGCAGCTCCACAAAAGCCGTGAATTAACAAATACCCTATGTGTTTTTGTCATCTGCGTGGACGCCTCATAGTTGAGTTTATAACCTGAGTAATTAAACGAAATCCCCTAACTTACTCAACTACACAGACATATGACCACACTTCGTTACTTCTTAGGTAACATTACTCATGATGGTTAGATCACATATCTGGTGGACTGTATACTAACGGGCATGAAACGATGAGAGTATATGAGAATGTTAACAAACTGTGCAAACGCCTCCAAATGAAGCATTTCATTACATCCTTTGTGTAAACCACAAAATCAATTCTATAAATGTTACACATGTCATTTTCAGCACACTTTGTTTTGGTTATACCGGAAAATATACAGTTTCATCAATATTGTCAAGTTGAAACAGTTTGTTCCCTTGATGAACTTGGGTAAGACAGTGAGAAGAGGCAATTCATGTGATGTTCTCCGGAGTAACATTTCGTACATTCTGATCACACATGGACATGTAACTAATTTTAAACGAGTCAAAATTCCACAGAGCAGGAGTCAAAGTTTCTGACGCGTTCTCGGTGATCTTTCGGAGCAACCGGAAACGCATACTCCAGTTTGCTGAGACTGTGACCATTAAACGTCAGAGTCCTTCCCTGTGTGTTCAAAAACAATTTGTGTTGACACTGTGGTTAGCCTCGTAGTCGGCATTCCCACAATTTTGATTTCCACTTTTAGTGTCTGTCTGTTTAATCCCTTAGGCCATGACTTCTATTCTGTGGAATTTTGACTCGTTTAAAATTAGTTACATGTCCATGTATGATCAGAATGTACGAAATGTTACCCCGGGAACATCACATGAATTGAGTCTTCTCATTGTTTTGCTCAAATATTGTGAATACAATTAAGAAATGCGGAATATCATGTGTATTTGTGGGTGCGAAAACCAAGCGGAAGCACTCCTAAAGATGTGGTTGCTAACCCAGATAGGTAATCCATATGGACACGAGTGTAGATGATAGTCATCTCTCTCATTACTCGTCGGGAAGAAAGCTTTTGCTGTAGAGTCGCATCTCGTTTGGAGTTGCTAACGAAAATTTCAGACAATGAATCGCCGCACATGGATAGCTTTTTTTCCAACAAAGCGTAGTGTTAATTTAGTTTTTGTTATATCAAGGCAATTAGTAAGCTAATTAATGCGAAGATGTCTTCAGGGAGGTGATTAGTTGCGTTCTTGTACTTATTGCATATTAAATTAATTTCGGCGTACAGATATTGTACGAATTTAACAATGACACACCATGCCTTCTTCTTTCTGGTTCAAAATGACCGAGAAGTTAGACGAATGGTTAAACCAACCTACTATGATCACTTCCAATCAAGTCAGACGATCATATATTCGACGGTGTCGGGGACGAATCCAGTTCCCCGAAAACATCTTTTTATTTGCCTTTGGAAAGGCCTAACCCATTACTGTTTGAAGTGATCTTCGTAGTCGGCACGGTCATATGCCACCTCACCCTTCACGAACGCTCTCAGCCTTTGTGCTCATTTGTGAGTGGTATGGAAGGGGCTCTGTCAGGAGGCCAGTCTTTTTCTGTGCTCATGCGTTGACCTCGGATGATTGGGGTAGCCTAGAAGCTACGAGCTAGTCATACCTAGTACGCAGTCCATTGTTCATTACCGTTCGTTACCGTTAACCGTCGTTTCGTTATCCACCATTTCAGTAACCGTTATTCTGTTATTTGTTTACGCTGTCGTAGGCCGTAGATCGAGTTACAACAAAGGGAACAAGTGAATTTTGCACCGAGCCTACAAGCTTATTTCACAGTCCTATTTGAGACCATTAATACGGACTCACACGCACTTTTTATTAAGAAATTTTAGTTCGTTTGGAATTGTTTCCTATTGACATTTCACTACAATATCAAGACGCTTTTCTGTGAGTTTGATGCCAGTTGAAATCACCTCAAAACAGCACTGTCTAAACTTTTCCTGCTTCTTTTTCTCAGGCACACTGGCTACCTGATTGTTTAGTTCATTCTGTAATCAGGAGATAAACTTTACGCATATACTATGTCCATATGTGGGAATTCACTATTCGGTAACAAATAACTGTAGTCGACCAACGAACAACACATACGGGAATCCAGTGGAATGCGTTTTTTCGAAAATACTTGAATGCCATTCTCGTTGTACGGTAAGTGTTGATTCAAGTTTTGTTGACGTCGTTGTTGACCCGGTGAACCAATCACAATGGCTTGCGAATTGGTTTCAAAGGCCTGATCTCGAATATACTTGGTTGAACCTGTAGAGTACGGGATATAAATACAAACAGGTAAGAGTTCAACTTGGACAGAGTAATAAGTGTAACCTATCCTTTGCGAATATTTAGTACAGCCATCTGCCATACTAAGTTAGAGCCGAACAGCCTGCCTTCCAATACAAAATTACCTGAGTACATCAAGATGGAGAATTTCATCGACCCAGTCGAGGAGAATGCAAGGTATGAATCTTAAATTCAAGTAGAGACTTTACACTACTTGGGTTCTCTGAGTAATGCAACAGGATGGCTTGTAAAATTAACGTTCCATTTGTCGATCTTGAGTTAAAATTTGCTGTTCAAGCTTTTTTATTTATATTCACTTTATATTTTCTTCCCCTTCCACCGTTTGTCGAACTCATAGAAAAACGTCACGACACTAGCTGTCCAGTCTAAATCAAAGCTTTATCAGGAGTTTACTCCATACATTTACACGCGTTCGTACTTCATGCCTTAATGTAGTATTCACCTCAAATTTTTACTAATTTAAATGCAGAAAGATAGGTGTATATGCCTTTTCTCCATCAGCGTATTTTTTATGTGTTATATTCGAATCTTGCCTATAGAAGGTATAAGGATAGCACCATTTCACTGTTGACTTTCTTAACGTACACCAGGTTCTAGCTTGGGCCCAAGATTTTAGCACAGAGCAAATCGATAGACTCTGTCAGCTCAGGTATTAGTTGCAGTCTAACAGAGAAGTTTTCTCGATAAATTTAATGATTACAGTTGATAGCACAATAGGGACAGACTGAATAATACTCATAGGCAATTGTGTTTAAAAGTTCAAATATGACGATGTGGTCACGTTTTTGTGAGATCATTCGGACATTGGTCAAAATAATTGTTCGTCAACCACGAAAAAAGAAGCATTGCTGTTGACCAGGATGTACATACTCATGAGGACAATTAGTTATAATGAGTAGTACAGCCATCAATCATATGTACGTAACCTTACAGTTATTCAACATTGTAAATCTTCTATCTAGTGCCATCTTCCACTTCCGGCGCCTGCGTTAAAGAGTACAGTCTTGTCATAGATTTTATGGAACAATCTGTAAAATATAGTTCCATTGTGAACAGTGCCTGAGATATCGAGAGTAGGCGTTAATTGAAAAGATTGCTGGTACGGTAAACGAAAATGAGCACGCGCTGAAAATACGTCGCGAAAGTAAAATCTGTAAACGACACAGATTCTTTCAAGTCACTTTCATCCTCTATTGGCTGCTTGATAAAATCAGCAAAATTTCTATCGAAGAATGGAATTTTACACACAGATGACCAACTGGCACTCCAGATATGGATATGCACCATGATCGAACAGAATGCGACCTGTTTAATTCTTTTCCAAAAAATAGCCAGCTTGGTAGCTCATTCTCGTACGATTGATGCCGGTGTGCGTTATTGGTAGTGGTCAAGCTATCTGCTCGAAAATAAAGTGCAATAATGTCAGAACAGTTCATATACCCTACAAACTAATGCAACTATTAACTATGCACTAATCATTATGTGATTCTGGGTACTTCTTGTTAACCAAATGCAGATAAGACCGTTCATTTACTAGTTTGTCATCCACGGGATATGTCTAATAGACTGTAGAATAGAGCTGTGATGTCTTTTTTAATAACTGTCAGAATTTCAAGGTTATTCAACCTGGTAATGACTGAAGCAAGCCTAAACAATTGTCAGTGGCGGAGACACCATAAATGTACTTTGTAAATACAAGGATCAATTTGTTGCCTACGGACTGCGAAATGACATTTATCATCATGAAGAACAAATATGGTGCTTCTGCTTGCGATGTCAAGTTCATTATTACTCCAAACCGAATTCCAGGGGTGTGACTAAAAAGTCCGCCAGACGAAGTTCTTAAAAAATGGTATTAATTTTAGTAGTCAATCAAGCATGTCCCCTGAGATTCGCAAGACAATGTACACGTACTAAGAAACAGCTGTATGGTGGCCAGTTGTTCGGTTCTGTGTAGGACTGCTTTCATGACAGTGTTCCGACGTAAACACAGCACAAGCAGTTAGAATACATTGTGAACTGACTTTCGAAGTTCAGTCATATGAAAATCCGACGCAACCATATCCCTCCCAAATGTTTATTCCTATATATTCTACCTCTCCTTTTCGTGACCGTTAACTGGGCCTTGATCTAGATGTTTTCGTTCCATCGCATCAATCTGATAGTTGTGTAAATAGCCAGTTGTAGGTTATTGCACTTTGCTTTGGTGGTGCGTGCATCACCTTTTGGAGGGGGGGGGTCAGCTCGTTCCCAGTGGTTTCGAATCTTTTGAGTGCTCGGAAGGCATCTGTCAGGTATGTGTCATACTATGTGAAGATAACACATCTTTGGTCTGTTCGGCACCAAACGACAATTCGTTTCACGAATCCAGTCTGTCACTCGAAATTGTTAAAGTTGTCTAATTAGTCACTTTGATAATTTGCTCAATAGTACCCCGACATTGTGACCCACTAGTTTCGATTATTTGGGACCGTTGGTTTCCCACTGCGTGTTATTTAAGGTCTTCATGAAAGATCGCATACCTTGACAGCATGAATTACAGCCGATTATACAGAGATACACGTTCAATTTACCAACACGATGGACTTTGAAAAATCGAACACCATCCATACTTGTTCGCAGCTTTCGCATTCATATAGATCTTTCGGCTAGCCCACTTCGAAAGAAAACACTAGGCCTCAGCTTCGCTCTTATTAGACTTCATCAGTAGTAGTTATCCTTTGTCCGGGTCAGATATTACATTCTGACCCTCATGCTTGTAAGACTAGCGTGTTAACCTCATAATAGGAGTGACCGAATAACCAAATCCAAACGTTCAACCACAGCCCTATAAGAATGGTGTTCAGCTTTCGAAGCGGGCCGAAAAGCTTATCTGAACGCGGAGGTTACGGTCAACAATGGGTGGTGATCAATTTTGAAATCGCCTAAATTCCTGAACTTTCAACACAGTAGACAGTAGTTTAGGAGGGTTTGTACCCAAAAAATCGTTGACCGGACTAGATGGTAGGGTATCGAGATCCACCGTCCATAGCAGTACCGGCAATGGAGAATTAATGGAGGCAAGCAGTTGGGTGAGGCGTTCTGTCATGTCTAACGGTGTTCACGTTTACGGATTCGAGGGATCGGACACTTCTTGTCCAGTTTGGTTGAACTCACTAAAGTTATTCATTGCATTAACCAGAATCTTAAATATTGATGAGTAACAATGAAACGTGACGGAAAAGCACACATCCGACTTTTCCCTATGGCTTGAATGAGACTGACAAAATACACTTTTAAGATATACGGTGACCTATCGTGATCTGTGTCGAAGGGAAATTGCATCAACTTCCACAAATAGTAGGGAGTTATTATATTAACAATTCGGTATTGCACTTGAATTTTTCGTGCAACCATACACAGCAAATTAACGGTAGACCATTCAGATGGATCTGACGGAAACTTCTGATTAAGTGTTATCTTATGGTATCCGCCAAAATAAAATCTAATGAAAGCTATATTTTTATGTTGTAACTGCCACAGATGATTTGTCAAACACATTTATTAATTGATTAATTCACTTGTTAGGACACTCAATAGCCCAGTAATGTTTCCTTAAGTGATCGTCTTATAACTGACAGTCAGGTTATGTCGTTCCATTGTCATGCATCAGTCCCGAGTGTGTAATCACTCAGTTGTTTCCAGTATAACTAAATTTTGTAAATCAGTAACATTGTTGTAACTATTGTTCAACTGATTGTTTCAAATTTGTGCTGTGACCAACATTTTGATTCAGAAGCCCTTATATCTTTTCGTAACTGCATTTCTTCTCTGGTGTACAAATCAATCGTTGAGTGCCTGAATGTGACCGAGCACGAAGCGCACTCTGAGGCACAGTTCAGTTAAAGTGCTGTGTGCTGATCATGTGTGCTGATTATCATTATTATGTATGCTAACTATTTGCAGAACTAACGAACAAGTGCTAAGTTGTCGATAAAGCGTCCATGATAAGCTAATCTTTTGGGGATTTGGAGAATACTTCTAAGTCACGGAAACTTCCACGTCGCTTTTAATGTCTGCCGTATCCGTTATGGTAACCGATATTCCACCAAAAGTTGAAAGACTTCTCAACTTAGTATTCGAACGATTTTTTACACGTTTATCAAATGGTCAGTTGTCTTGTGGTTATAGGTCGTTTTCCTTGCATTTGAATCAAAACCACCCGACATACAAGGGGCCAACACTAGCCCGTCAAATTCACTCAGTTGGATTTTGTTTAACTTCAGGTATATCTCATGGGACTACGTTTGCATTTATTGAAGGATATTTGTGTGAACATTGTTCATGTTAGTTGTGTCGATAACCCCGGAGCGCCCGGTATGAAACTGACAGTGGTTTAGTCAGTTACTGCAGGTTGAGATATACTGTTATTGTGATTTTCAGGTCTTAGGCTGTGTTCTTCTGCCGAAACCTTCCAAATTTTTCTGCACCGTTTCTGTTCCATTCTCCGATGTTTAACAGTCGGAATCTGTGAGAGACATGGTGTTTTAGGTCGTCAAAAAAGGTCGAATTTAAATTTCCTTCATTTTGCACGTTGGATGTCATAAGATTTCAAAAATCTAATACAATCTATCACCTAATTATACTGTGTATCCCTCGAAAATCCATGGTGTGGTAGGTGTTTAAAGTACTCACGGGAACACGTCAATCCATCCGGGTTCAATTCATCGCCCATGTTGCATAAACATTGAAAACTTCCAGGCGTATTGACACATTTATATTGACAACCACCGTTGTAGTTCAAACATTCATCGATGTCTGGAGAGAGAGAAAACAAATAGACCAGCATCAACCTTAATGCATCCTCGTGAGACAACTTCACAATCCTCTGCTGATTCAAGTAGGTGAAGTTAGCTTGGCATCTGCCACACTGAGCTGAGGTCCTAACAAAATCTAAGGTGATAGACCTAACAATTTCGTTTCAGCTGTTTGCTGGCTGAACAACTGAAAACTTATCAAATTAAACAAACATAAAACCAAAATATGAAACATTTAATTTATCACGATTCTTACGCTTACGTTGTTTTTAGTCAGCGCACACCTTGACAACCATTTCGAGTCATAGTATGCGAACTGATGACAATTCGAGTTCCAATGAGAGACGAAAGCTTCCAGGTTCGATTGAACGTTTGCAATCTAAATGCCTAGCTCGGCGAACATATCAATACCAAAACCATCAATCCGAGCTACGAACAACACCACCACTGTTCCCATCCATCACAACAGTATAAGGTTAGCAGTACTGAAAAAATTGCGGTTTTTGCAGCGTGATTTACTCGTCTCACTAAGAGGACAAGGAATGTACGCTGTTACATGATTGCTTATGCCTGATAACATGTTCATGGGGTGACTGACAGACAGAGAGGGCACAGATGTGCCAGGAGCGGGCTCTAAACATGGCTGGTAAGTTTGGCCCTGGTTGCCAAGCTGACAGTGGCGTCGGCTAACACGTAGACGGTGAACACTGAGAGCATGGGCGTAACCGTAACACGTAGAACACACACTGATAACACATCGAACAAACCGGTTTGCTGCCAGCGTTTACGTGAGCGACCCACTCGAACTGGCAGAGGCTTCGGCCTCCGCCATTGTCCGAACGACCGGATAAGTCAGGCCAGTCCCTAGTTCGGGTACTAGGTTGATTGCTATCTAGGTAACAGTTTGAAGGATGCATTACCAGCTGAAGGCAGGGCTGAAACACCCAGATTAACACCCAACGTCCACGAAGTGTGGACTCGGACAGAAAGTCCCGAAAACTGGCCCCCAACCGAGTCGAGTGTGTGAGCAACCCCAACACACCGCTGCAACCACAGACATCCAAGCCGGAACGGAGGCGAACGCGCATCTCAGGTCAACTGACTCAGCCCCATCATCCCAATGTTTCGGCCACCATGGTCCACGATCGATAACACCTGGCTGCTCACATCTCTCCGTAGGCGTTTTGGCGTCCGAATGACCACACTGAACCGACAGTCCACTTGCGTCGGTGAGTGCAAGTGGCCAAACCAACTATACGGTACTTCCCCCAACCGATTGTGCTATCACGATAAGTTCCTCAACAAGCAATTGATAATAAAATACTGCCTTCATGACTGGTACGGGTTTTCAAATTACGAAGAGGATGGTCGGAAACAAACAATCTGAAGCACGTCCGTCATGTTGGGGTTTAGATGTACCGTACCACTTTTGGACTCTGACGTGAAGTTTGATAGCCATGCCACGGCGACAGTAAGGGTCGCTTAGCATGTCTCAGTTACGTGGGTGTTATCGGGTCGTGTTGTCCCACTACCTGTCAACATGTCTCATTTGACCATGTTATTTACATATGATGCTGTGGTGGAGACAACTTGAGATCGAAGTGGACGGCTTGTTCAAGACTGTAGTCCAGATTGAGATGTATTGTTCTCTGAGAACCTGCATTGCCTTGTAAAATATCGTGCATAAATTTGATTAGATTAAGTAGCATGCTGGACCCAGATCACACCGGTGCAGTGCGACTAAGAGGACAATGTTTTGTTTTAGATGAGAACCACCAATGCTGAGACGTTTTTCGTACATTACAGATGAAACATGCGTAACATTTGACTTAGAGCTAGACCTATTTCAAGAAGACGATTTACACCAGCTCGTGCTCGTGAGACTGGGAGCCCGTATGCATTGTCCCAGACAAATATTTTTGTTGGGGAGTACGCGGTAGGATTACACCATCGTGTCAATTACTTTGTAGAACACATGGCATCCCCTGGATTACTGTCAGCATCCACGCCACACTTTGCATTGTATGCGCAACTGCTTCCCCTCGAGTGGTCACGCACCCTGGTATCTGTCAGAAAATCTGAATAAACCAACCTCTTGCTAAAGGTGTCCTATGCACACCCTAGATACCTTCACCACTATTGAAGTGTGCACATTACCCAACTGTCAATCGTATATAGAACGTTTGGGGATATTGTCCAATAATAATCTCACATTAGTCCCATTAAGACCCGTAAGAAGACTACCCACGAGATGTTGCCCAAATCAGCGATCAGGATTTTCCCTCGACTAGAGGGCGAAGCTGTGGAGAGTCCACTGTTGACAGCTTCATTCTAGTTTGGTGACGAGATGGTTGAAAAACAAATGGTTAAATTTAATGTAACAAAAACAAGTGGGTTGAAAACAGTTTGGTGCTCTGTCGTAACTCAAAAGCTTATTAACTGTCGCACAGCACAATCATTGATTACTTGGCCGATTTGTGAGTGGAAAGGCAACTTCAAACCTGTCCGATGAGCTCATGGGAAGACTGAATCGGGCAAAATTGTCTCGTTAAGTAGATATATCTACTATTCCCTTGCCTCATATTAGTATTTAACCAGATCTCTGCCATTTCATTCTCACCCAAGACTTACAACGTAACTCTATCACATGCATGCCTAATGATCACATCTTGTGTATTTCTCAAAAACGTCCTTATTTTGGGCAACAGATATTACAATTTGAGCTACAGTCATCGAACCTTACAAGTTCATTCACTTTTAGTGTTATTCAGTATGACATCGTGTAGCATTCGATGATGATCACGCATAACTAACACCCTTCTTCTCTCTTCATGAAGTTGCATTGATCTTGACTAAGTTGCTTCTTCACGCATTCGACCTGCTTGCCGTTCTGTCAGTTGGTGGTCTACCATCAGAATCAGCGGTAACCCGATCTTAAGGATTCATAAACAGTAGGATTAGCCAAAATATGTGTATTTATGTCTGTAATGTGTGCGCTGTTTAACATCCATTCCTCCACTTTATCAGGATACGATCTTTTTGTTATCTATGTACCATTTCCAACATAATTTTTTTCCTTTTTCTTATCTCACCACGTCTAGATTATGTCGCTTTAAATTTAAATTTATAAACCGAAACAGTTCTGAAACTATTCTATCCTACATAAACATGTCTTTTTGTGCTAGTGTTCAAAAGTCCGCATAAGCGGTAATCAAACAGCCTTTAGGAGTTCATCGACCATACTTTGCTGAAATGATATACCCAAACAGGACCCTGCATATACAACAGTAAACCAGACTTCATGCCTCTAATAGCCATGTCAGTCGAGTCTTGTAGCCACTATGCAATTGAAAAACTCAAATGTTCACATTTCTTCATTTCTAGCTAAACAACGTCAGCATTAGTAAACACAACTTTCATTCTAATCTGCTACTGACCAAAAAGAATCATACGAGGTCCCAGAGGATACGGAAATGGGAGCGACATTTTATAAACAAAAGTGGATTTTCTAAACCTCAACACCTGCTGCATGGTTTAATGTGTATCTGTTCACCATCGGGTACGAATGAGATGAAAGCACCAGGACTCAACTTTGTACAAAAAAGGAACCAGATATGGACCTGTGAGTTACTGTTCATTAATGACGAAAATCACTTGATAGGGCTTCACATTACATTCACAATGGAGTTCGGTCGGTAACTGACCTTGACACGAATGCCCATCAGCTGACAGTCGGAACCCTGGCTGACATTCACACCGATAGCTACCCACCTCGTTGATACAATTAATGGCTGGCCCGTAGCAGACAGCTTCTCCGGTTAAGCATTCGTCACGATCTATGATAGGAAGCAAGTTCCCGAAACAAAGTTTAGACGGCCGATAAATATAGATTAATGAATGCTAAATACATGTTTTACTTTTCAAGAAATGCTTTCAATATTACGGTGGATAGAGACATTTCAAACCAAAAAATCTGTGTTCTTACCTGATGGTAAAGTTTGCCTAGCTTCCAGTTCGCGCTGGTTATGTACTATTCGGAAACAGTACAGGCGGCGGTAGTTAGCGTCGATTATTTTATTTAGCAGGGCCAGTCGTAAACAGAATAGAGCTGCCACTCTTGAAGAATTGCCTCATTACTTATACTGTTCTCTTTTTACTAGCGATCGACAATTTAGCACTTCTTGAGTATCAGTGATTGTTTAACTAATTGATTTTTATACGGGCTTACGTTGCTCTCATTGCCTAGATGATTGGACGCTAAATCCGGAGCACCATGCAGAAATAGATGAGAATGATCAAAGCAATAATTGTGAATTTGTTTTGAGAGGGGTAGAGCCTACATTTTCTTTTGTTAAAACTGACTTGGTCCACTTCTGCTATGGTGTATCGTAACAACTAGTCTTTGAATGTGGTTGATAAGATTCACGAAGTGTTCTCGTTTTATCCGCCGATCTCTTTCACAGATATGTACAAACTTGATATTAAGATACGAAGAGTGGCATACGACCATAATGCTAACAAATATGATCTGATTGCGTCGTTCATTTTCAGCCAACCAGTACGGCGCATTTATTCCTGTGTACGGATAAAAACGTACGAAATCTGTTGGTCGGTGGGAAGACCAAAGAGAAGTGAGTATCTGACAGTTATCACCTAGTTAGTGCGCACTGGGACATGATTGAATGAGTGCGTAAAAGTGTAGCTGGGAGAGACTGACAGCCAAGTGCTGCTCCTGTTTAAATAGTTTAGATGAGCACAACTAACTCTTCCCGTCCATTTTCAGTGCGACAAAGTACGTACAAATGAGAAATACTGCTACACTTTACCGATTACGTTATGATGTATACAGTTAGATTATTTTCTCATAAGACAGGAACAGACTTAAACGGGTAGCTTTGATATCTAGGTATCTAGCAATAAGCACAAGTTTCCTAAAAGAAACCAAACGAACATTAGGTCAACTTCTAGATGCAAATCACAACACCGTTTAGTGAATGTGGTAGGATCAATGTCCTCCCACCGGTAACACCGGAATTAAATCGGGACCTAGGTTAGACGGTCGCACCATACTACTCACACCACTATTCAGTAGCCGCATGGATCGAAATGATCGCGAGATAAATACGGAAGAGATATGGGAAGGATCGTTGGAAGGCAGAATGACATTTAATGGCCGTCGCCACATGACGGAACTGAGACATGGTGTCCAAAGCGACTGGAGCATCCTCAGAAGAGTGCGGTGTGCAAATGAGTGTTTTTGTTCCTAGTCCCGTTGGGAGGCTTAATTAGTGTATTGGTTTCTCCAATGAAACAACCTTTGTGTCGTCCGCCTTCTGGATTCACAACACTAGTTAGGTATAGGAAGTCCACCATTTTTAACATATGGGCTAGGAACGATGTATCAGGAGCTCCTTAAAAGTAGTATTCGCTGAAGTGGTTTGCCTTACAGCAAAAATGAGTTTTTGAAACCATTAGGTTACTTTAGAAGTGACGTAGTGCTTGGTGTGGTATACAATATAAGTAAGTGAAGGATATTTGTACGAGGTTGCTGCTTACAACAAGACAACCTTAATAAAACAGTATCTTTCACGAATTCCTCGTGAGATATCCGAATATAAGCTTCGATTTTTTCTGCATTTTGTAAGTGTCATTCATTGAATCCAGTGTGCCAGGAGCCTGCTCTTTGAACATGGCTCTCATTTGGCTGCGCATCATGTTAAGGTTAAACCGTGCAGTTTTACTGATCTCACAGTATTTATTACTCACGCTTGTTTGTGGAGATCAGACAGTAAGTAGGGCCAGTGTGAATGGCCATACTAGGTGAGGCATTTGTCCGAGGTCAGGTGACATCTTTTGGTCATAATGAACATGTGTGAGACTACGCCGGACAGCTGCAAGAGACTTCATGCGACAGAATTTGTGGGTTCTCGAAGTCGACTTACCTACGCATGTCCTCCCGTCTGCCTGTAGATCATAACCCTGGCGACAAGCACATTCAGCTGTTTTGGAATCCGATCGCAAACATATGTGTGTACAACCTCCGTTGCCAAAACGACAAGGGTCGCTTATCTCAAGCAGCACACCTGCCAGTCAAGGGAGTGGAGACAACACATTGATGAATGGTTAGGGAATGAAAATGAGAACACATTACAGTAGCTTCATATAAAAAGAGAACTATGAAAGGCAGGCAAGCATGCAAATGAGGACTTGATCGAAGTCATCCAACTAACACAAGATGAGCAAAGACCGACTGCATAAAATAACGCACTCACGGTAACAAGTTTTGCCATCGTTTCCCAGTTGCCATCCGGGATTGCACTCACAACTGTACGAACCTTCTACATTTCGACATTGATGCTGGCATCCGCCATTGTCATGACTGCACTCGTTGATATCTGAACACCGACGGTATTCGAAAAATTATATGACCCAGTATGTGAAACAAGGAATTTTGAGACTTGCTAACAATGAAAATATATTCTTGGTGTAAGTCAACAAGATTTCACGACTACTTTTTACCAGGACATTACAATACAAAAATGGTGTCAAAAGTTCGTTAACATGTGAACAAGGAAGACTGAAGAACATGATGAGTGTGTTGACAATGATGAAGCGTACCAGCATATCTCTCTGTCGTTGAATGAGAACCAAACAGGTTCAAGTAATAAACTCTATATTTGCGCATATTGACGGTTAGGTGAGTAAGGAACCAATTTACTTGTTGTAATCGATCAACGTAGGTCTTTTGCATTGATTGAATTCACTCGAAGTTTTGGTCATACAAGTCATTCTTTGAAATATGCTTACTCACTTGAGTGTGCAAATGATGGACACTCTGTCTAAACAACTCATGTTGTTTGCACTCAAACTGAAATATTAGCAGCAGAGTACCGAGTGAGACTCTTCCCATTTTCTCACCGTCAGATTCCTTCGAGTACAATTTGCTTTGAGGGACCTATTATCCAGAATGAATTAGAAAACCAGCCGGTGCAAGAAAACTATCTAAAAAAGTGCACTTCAATATTTTACCCAGCTTTGTCTTGCAATCCTCAATCGTCTAAGTTTATACTTCAATTTTCGACGGTCATCATGCATTTCTGTGCAAGCTGCAGAGGTTCTGATTTTTCATGCTAAAGCACGTCCGTCGTTGACCCCATTGGTTCGCAGTGCGAATTTAAACATTTGGTCCAGTTGTGAACAACTACTCTGTCTACAGTAACACACAGACTGGTGAGTAGCTTGTGCTTAGGCCGGTCCACTGATTCTAAGTGGTCATGAATTTAAGACAACACTATTGGTCACATCAGGCTTTGATGTACTGAAACATGCGAAATACCTATATTAGGGAATGTGGCATTGTGATATTCGATAAGAGACAATTTAGGTGCACATTGATTGCCCCGTTTTAATTAGGTATCCATTTTAGATGAGACCCAACTGTGAAAAGTCAGGGCTTCGGTTGGATTTGAACCACCGAAAGACAAAGCATGCCTCAACGCGGCAACCGCTGAGCTACGAAGCCATATCAGAAGCTTGGAAATTTCACATTTGGAATCTGTTACCCACCCGTCCCACTGTCTCATGGAATCCACCGAATGATTCAGGGGATCGACTGCCCCAGCAGGAGCTTCTGGTGTGGCTTTGTAAATCAGCTGGTAGAGCGGTGGCCGCGCTGAGGCATGCTGTGTCTGTCAACGGTTCGATTCCATCCGAAGCCCTGACTTTTCACAGTTGGGTCTCATCAAAAACCACAAATTTGCCACACTGCTCACCAGATATCCATTGTAAGCAACGCTACAGCTGAGGGGCTACTGTAAGTTGAAATCAGCCAAGGATGACATACTTTGGTGATTTGGAGTTTGCCGTATCCGACTATTTAACTCTGACACACGCACCTTAGGCAGTCGTGCACAACTACTTAACCGCATCCAGTCCACAGTCACTCTAAATGACAATGTGAAACGACTATGTATTTGTCACTAGCAATTTAATTAAAATGTCACATATCAACTAAATTATTTTCTCATCGTAGCACATATTTCGATACCTGTCGTAACCTACCTGGGCTAATGATCAAACATAGGGGGTAATTAGAGAGTGCGGTGCTACTGGTTTTGTGAAATTGATGAGTTTTTTCTAACACGGAAAAATGTATGGGAGAACATAACTGACTGTTCGGTCAAGTGATGGGTTGTATAGCTCCTAAAAAATGTCCCGCACTACACACTCTCACGCCGACTCTATAATGGAGTTTGTTTTGTCGTTTGTCGAATTCAGAAATCAGAGAACATAGTGTGAACATCCTTCACAAAGGGTAAGCTGACCACAACTTATAAGCACTTGACCACAAGTTCTATCAACTTCGTTGTCTAATCACGTCACCACAGAAATTGATATATCAATGACTCACACTTACATGCAGCGGCAGTACGAGTGTTGAGAGAACAAATAATCCCTAATTCGGTCAAAATATTACGAGATGGAGCCTCTTTACTGGAAACATCTATGACTAAATTGAAACATTCGATATCTTGCAAAAGACCTAGTAAACTGTAAGTAGGATATCACCAACACGGCAGCTACCTCGAGGGTTTTATAACTATACATCATTGATCGCACCTGCCTTACAAGCGACTGAACCACACGCTGTAACCATAACGTCACTGAATCTGAATACCAATAATCACAGGTGATGTCTCCAATCACCAACTCTGGGCGCCATGGAGGTCTCAGTCCGGAAAGCCAAATCTACAAACAGTGGCTGATTATTTGATAATTAAGCTCATTTCCGTATAGCCATTCATAAACTGTCCATCTTATCTTCTGTGCCAGTCGACCGTGGCACTGGCCGAAGTTACTCGATATGGCAGAAGACTAGTTGGTATCACTGGTACATGGTCTAGCCTCCTAAGTTTGTTCATATTTTAGAAGTATACAAATCAGCCAGCTTGACACTGATTGTCAAATATCTTTTCGTTTCTGTCAACGCTGGTCATCCAACGTTACAGCTTGATATGGGTGGTCGAACGCTAACATCGACTATCATATATTTCAAGGCGGTTCACACCTTATATTCCGAGTGATCAAGTCTCTCAAACACATAGCACCATGGCTCTTGTAATCGCTTTCTACATGCGACTCCTAAGTGTCGTGTGAAGAGGGACATTTGGAAGTATAATGATTAGGCGTTAGCAGACAATGGTATCACTATGCACTTAGATGGTTCGAGTGTTTCAAAACAACTTGTGAACAATCGGCAATTTGGTTTACTGATGATGTTCCAATTCTGGCACAGATGTTTGTTCGCATCAAAAATATGTGTTATAGGTAACTGCTATACGTTTAGTGATCACCATTCGCTCAAAACACGCGATCAGTACTGTGATTAGTACCACTAGTCAGGTGTGTGTACTCGACAAAATTTGACCACACATCCAACTGTGGGAACGGCAAGCTCATTTGCAAGTTAGCTGTGCTGTTTTTCTCCGGTCTGATAGTCCTTAGGTCATTGACCATTAGATACATAATACCTATGATGCATTGCCTTAAAAAATTATGTTGTCTTCTAGGAGCTTGACACAAACTTCCAAACTCCGGTGAGTGCTCTTAATTGGTTTACGGATTCCATAGAACCTAAGTTAAATGGCACAACTAGCTCGCAAATATGATATCAACTGCAGTTTCACTATCGCTCTTTTTTTTAACCAGTGCATGGACAGTTGGACTTACATCACGAATATCTACTTTGGGCGAGAACCACATTCGAAGTGTATTTTCAAATCTTCGGTGTGATGTTATGCCTCAAATGGTAGACCGCGTGACGATTAGACAGATGCGGATGCTGGCATTTGTTAAAGTCCAGGAAAAGCGTTATGTTTCTATTTAAATTTGAGGGTTGTGTCACAGTATTCAACAGTACCATCATCTTGTTACACAACATGAACTTTACAGAAGGCTAGTATTGTAGTTGGAAATAGTCCCATCGGGAAAGTTTAACATTTGAATCGCACAGTGAGAAGTAAACACATGGTGGACAGTTGGCAGTTACTGGAGACCTATTGTGAAATTTCCGAGCTTCACGTTTGACCTCGTGATGTCACATACAAAGTGTAAATTCATACAATTCCAGCCATCAGCCTAAATGCAATCTGGAGCGGAAATTTTCACAGTCGGACCTCTTTTAAATCGATTGATGTTTGATGGCACTCACTACTAACACAGAACCTCATTTATTGAAGTACAAACGAAAAGGTGATTCGGCGCCTAGACATTTCAGTTTTCTCTTGCATTGCATATCAAAAGTAGCAAGAACATCCAAATTCTTTTATACGGGAATAATCTTCTGCTTTATTTATCAACACTGTCTACTACGGCAATCACTGGAACTCCTTGTCTTCGTTCGAATACACCTTCCATGTGCCAGACACTTAAATTGTACATGTTCACAAAAGGGAATTATTGTAGTTCAGGCTTAACTACTGAAGAAGCTATGCAGTTCAAAGACATGCTTGGGCCACTGCAGACCTCGCGTCATTGTTAACTGCTTCTTGATAAGAAGGATTACAGGTTTAACATTACGACTAAACTTGTGCAGAACTAGCGAACTTTAAAGTGTATCAGACAACCAATAATAACTTAGTGTGGCAAACGTTGAATGGTAACCATTATTGAATTCGTCCGCGAATTATGCCAGTATGAAACAACTTGAGAAGACACAGGAAGACATGATTATAACAGAAAAGGGGTGTAAACATATGCCCTATCGTGAATACGAGTGGCATTTGCATACCCACATCAGGTCGCTGAAGCGGAGGTTCATTTGTTTCGTTTACTTACAACATAATTAAAGACAAATCAGCCCAATACATCCTTGCAGCTAATGTATAGTCCTTTGGTTTTTTAGAAATCGTGGTTTCATACAAGAGGTATAACCAGATTTCTTGTAAGAACATATGCCATGGACAATTAGACGGAGAGAATGCGCTAACAGAATGGACTGAGATCCAGTTGGTTCGGCGACTTAGCGACCGGAGGCAGCCGTCTGCTAAAACTTAAAAAGTACACGAACAGAAAAATATCGCGAGCGAATGCATCAGTTCTATACATACCTATACATTTTGTTGAGTCATACGGTGAAACCTGGTAACCTTCGTGACAAGTACAGTGGGCCCGTCCGTTCACTACACGACAGTCATGTTGACAACCACCGTTATTCTCCTGACAGGGATCATGGGCTTCCAGTAGGTATGGGTGGCGTCGGTAATCGAAGGGCAGGGAACGGAAGAAGGACCAGATTAATCGATGTCATTCATATGGGAAATTAAAAAGTTGTATATGCATTCACTGGCAATTTTCGAGTCCAAATGCTCGTAATAACTGGGCAACTTTTAATCAAAGTCCGTGAACTGAGACAAATTCATATAGGACATCATCTAGAATTGGTCGAAGCCTTCCAGTCAAGTTAGACGTTTCGCACAGCTCACTTCGAACGGAGGCATTAGACTCGATTTTCACTTTTAATAGAGCTCACTGATAGTACACATCCTTGTCCGGACCAGAAGTTACACTTCAGCGCTTATGCTTATGGTATTAAAGTGTTGATCGTAATGATAAGTTCAGACAACAATATACACTACTGACCGGCCTTAATAAAAGTGAAACTCAAGTCTGGTTCTTCATTTCCAAATGAGCTGGCCAACAGGCTTATTTGAGTGCGAAGACCGTGACCAATTGTTTATGGTATTAAATCTGAAATAAGCGGAGAATGTTTTAATTGCACGGTTTTATGTCAAAACTGTGCTAAATCTTGGATTCTTATTCAGAAAAATCAGCGGACTGAACTCGATGTACTGGAATCACAAGTGTGTCAAATACCAATTACAGAATAGCGGGCTGATAATCCGGTAATTCTTAACTCGTGCTTAGATATGGTTAGATAAACCGTGTGCAACACGAATAGAGCCGAGTCTGTCGTGCGGCGTTTTGATGTAAGGCTAAAAGTCACCAACGAACTTTAAGTAGCAATATAAATCTTTACTGAGATAAGAAATCGAAACAAACTATAGGCTGTAATATTGCTGACGTTATGAATATTTGCTGTTAGAAATAGCTAACTGAGCATAGTCAACCTAAACAGTATTATTTACCAATTTTTGAATGAAAACCTCATTCTACTGAATAAATTACATGTAACCCTACTTGGGCAATACACAACGTTTCTCCGGCTGAATTCGAAACTACCATTTGTCCTCGTGATTCGTCGAAATTGCTTATACTTGATTGAAACCCTAGCATGGATCCACTTAAAAGTATGCTATATACAAAATGTTGAAACGATTATCTAACTTTAAAGCCACACATTCCGGGATATGCTTAATGCGTGTTTGGCCTAATAAAGGAGATATCAATGGATCGGTTTTCGAGCGGATGGGAGTGTTGGTTTGTAGTGAAAAAACCGGACATAGTTTGTCTGTTTGGCGCTGTGCATTCTGAACTATTTCGCTCATCATTTCTTGCTTTTGTGGATCTAGTAAGTCAAAACGAAGAGACCGCATGTGTAGCGAGATGTTAACATTCCGATTTAATCTCATCATCAAACGGAAAACCAACAAAATGTAAGTAAACAGCAACGACAACAAGAACTAAATGAACTAACCACATAGCTTTCGCCAATCACACGCTCATAGTGTATTCAGTACTGTGCCAAGGAGACTGGTTGCATTAACGCCTATGTGCGCACAAAACCGGTCGATGCTGTCTGATCAGCATTGTTCCACTTGCTGACAGTATCGGGTCCCGATAACGTAACGAAATCTAGAACGAGTTGATATGGTCAACTGGGCGATCGGTTGTTAAGATGTGTTTGGCGATCGATGGAGTCGGGTTCTTCGAACTTCCTGTGGTCAACCGTCCATTTTGTAACATTGAGTTTGATAATGACCTAGGCGTACGTTCCACCATGCGTTGATGCAAGCACCAACCCGTTCTACTTGTGTAGATGCCATTGCAATTGCTATTGAACTAATATATCACGGTTGAGTGTGAAATGTCAAAAGTTCGCTTCGTTGTTATTGTTGTTTTTGTTATATGCGGTTTGTTTAAATTTTGCTGGTTCTACGTTTGATGGTGAGGTTAACTCGAAATGTTAACACCTCGCGACGTATGTGCTGTCTTCGCTTTGACCAAATTGATAAAAGGAACTCAGTGTTGTGATAACGGCTGGGAAGCCGTGCTGATCTGTGTCGTTCCGCACTAACGAGTTGCGCATATATTGGAAAACAGAATTTTTTTCCACTTTCCTACTGGTCTTTGTTCACGTTGTCTCCATCAGTATCCCCAAGGATAGCAGAATTCACTTCGGGTGAGCCATATTGAACGCTAACTGCTTGTGGTTAGCGTATCCACACGGGAGCTTAAAAGTGAGCATTATGAGGCGTAATGAAGACTAAGAATTATTTGAACAAAAAAATCCGTGAGAACTTACTACCACAGAGATGTAACTTGAACCACTTCAACCAATGTGGAGTTTAACACGAAGCCGGTTATGGTGTTACTGTTGCAGCAGCCATGACTCAGCTGATGGCCGTATCGATCAGCCATGTCACCAGTTGCCTCTTACTTGTTCCCATGCAAATGAATATCACCTATATATTACTGTGAGTACCAGTTGCTGATAGCTAGGTAACGTTGAAAGCAGGTGTTATCATATCTCTTGGAATTATTCGATTGTAGACGGAGGCAACTCCGGCTATTTCAATGCAAACGGCAGCAACCGACCCGGTTACGCGATAATTACACAGTGAGTGCACCCAAAGAACTCGTTAGATTTCTTGGATGAGAGTGATAGAAGCCCATACACTTGGGTACCTATAAAACTGACTGTATGGCAGGCTCTGTATTCGATTCGAATACACACTGAAATTGTAGGGCATTTTCTTCCTAGTGCACTATCTCAGACCTCTAATAACGTTTTGCATCTTGAGCCTGTCTTTGCACTAATTACCTAGTGCCAAAATAATATGCGAATCAGAGGTAACATTACCAACATGTTTTGATAATATTTGATTTCTAATTAGAGCACTTATCAGCTTACAGTAGTGATTATCCTCATAATTGACACTCATTACTCAATGAGAATGAAGGGACATACTGTTCTTATATGGCCTCGTTCTGTATCGCATTACCATCATTTCTACATGCTGTTCAACAGAGTTTAAATTTGTTTTTCCACCTTTTAAAAAATTGTACTGATCTTACGGTATCCTCAACTGGGTAATTTCATTGGAACTAACAATTCAGTCTGAAACCATAAGTTTTATTGGGCTCATTCAACAAAATAATTCAAGTTTGGTAGTTTTTCCGGGTATTTTTGTAAGAGAACTACTAATGGATTTAGTTTAACGCAATTTCCTTGAAAACGCGCCCACACTTGTTTCATGACGACCAGAAAAGTGGTGTTTGTTGTGTCCTACAATAGTCCGATGAGTTAATTAAATCTATAGCGTCAATCTGGTTGGGTGCATAATCTTAGGGGTTTCGACCATGTCATACTTATTAATCCAGTTCATTTTCGAATGATAGAACAACGTAGCCGTTACCAACAGACAAACCAGGTCAAATGTTAAGGTGTGGTGATAACTCTTGTGTCAGTGGGAATTCAGTACCCACCCCTATCCCTTCATGTATACATGATTATACACCACCGGTGCAGCCTAACAAGAAGAGAACTTGGATCCATTGCGTCCATCAAGTTGTTAGAATTGTGCTCGGATGTGAACGATGTTTAAATTCCATATAAGCAACAAACGGACGACTCACGCAAACAACGTTTCTTGTCGTCGGCCAGTCGATAACCAGGTCGGCAAGAGCATACGTAGCGATATCCAGGTAACGTGGTGCAGATATGTTCACAATCGCCATTTGGGGGGTGCTTGCATGGATCAAAGACTGCACAAATGAAGAACATCACACAGGAGGGCCAGACAGAAGGCAAGAGAGAGGAAAAGGGAGTGGAAAAGAGTAACCATTCGCTTCACTGGATCGCTAACCATCGAAAGAGACAGCAGTATGTCTGTTAGGTATTAAATGGTTTTAGACTCACGGAGGCATACAAATTAATAGGTATTTTGGATTCTTGTGAGCAAAATGGACTTTGATTGAAAACAATATTTGTTTTTATAGCTTTTCTACAATAACTTGGACATAGATATTATGATATCATGTCATTTATTAACGTCAGTATTCACTGTTACACGAGGTTCGAACATACGAATTACTATTGAGGAGATCGATAAAACCACAAATACTGATCAGACAGAAAGAATTTTTCATAAAAAATTATCTTGGAATCGTGCTTATCACAAGTAGTTGTTTGGAAATCATACACAATATAGTGTACGTGTGGTACTGCTCACCACTTTAGTAAGCAGATCGCTCGGAAACCGTATTTTGCACGGTGAATTCGATTCCTACCACGGTCACAAATGTATCATTCGCGGGCATAACGACTAATATCTGAGTGCGTGTTACAAACGTGATAGCTTTCGCTCCACACTGAGTAACTTTTAAACTGAGTTTTGGGTAACCGAACACTAAACAGTAGTACTGGAAGAACTTCCGAATTTTGGTTGAAATTAATCACACTTATACAACTTATCACATGAGGATCAATGAAAAGCAGCTTTTCGTCTTGTTGTGCAAACTAGTCGATAATTTGTCAACGTTTCGGATTCCCATGGGCTTACCAACAACTTCATTTGCTTACAAAGTAGACTGATTATCACAAGCGGCACACTTTGGAATATCACTAATGTACTCTTGTAAGGGAATAATCCCATTTGGAGGCTCCCCAACAAAGTTTCAGTTTATTTATTATGTGCGAATCGTGAGCAGACTGGTTTTAGGGTTAAATAGCCAATCATTATTGGTTACAAACTGGTCCATGTCAAGATTGATGGCAACTTCTAACGTCTTCCTTTCCAGCAGGTGACCCGTGCTCGTGGATGTGCTTTGAAATTCCATGTCTGAACCCACCTTGGACGCATCCAATTACGAGCTTATTAATTCTTACTCCAGACACTTCCCAATATCGATTAGCCTACAACTCCATAGTGAGGCTGAGAGTGTTTTACTGCGTTTACCACTTAGTTTGCACTGTTTCCTACTCTTTATGAAAATAGATGGTGCTGAATCATTGCTACTGTTCTCCGCAGTGTCTTGCAGCTTTTGTTTAAGAGGATAAACACCGGCTCCACCCGATGCTACGTGATCAAGAAGAGGTTAGTCTGATTCAGGCCTTGTCTACATATGTTATGGCTTGCACTAGTGTGGACAAACGTGCATGCTGGTGCCTCTTACATTGCAGTGCAATAAGCACATGTCTTTTACCTTGTGTGCCCGTGAATTTTGACTGTGTTCATTCAGCTCAACCAGATCTCAAGTGGCAACAGATATGTCTGCTCTGAGTGATAGTGTTCGTTCCCATCGAAACAGTAAGCCCCTGACTCGCCACTGTGGGCAAAACGTTTGGTTGGTCACGTTCGGATAACGTCCATAGGAGTTCGGTAAACAACACCGCATTAGACATACAGCATACACTGGGACACTACCACATAAGGGACAATACACAGATTAGTGATCGCTGCACAAATATCCACCGTGCTGATACCTAACGGTCAACTTTGAAACAATTTAACACTATAGGTCACCAAAGTTGTCCTTGAAAGATTATGTCCACTGTTGAACGCTGTTCTTTCTGTTCCCACTGACAGTCCAATGACGTGTACGTGGCAGATGGTTGGAAAGATTTTGTTCATTTTGGCGTGCTGTGTTTGAAAATGTACTCACAGATTTTTTGTTTCTTTTTGGTTTTATCTTGATTTGCAGTCATAAACAAGACTTACTGTATTGCGCGGACGGTCGCTTCAATCAAGACTCCTCAGTTTTGTTTGCCGTACATTGTAGATAGTCTACCCAATTTTGTCATGCCCTTTCTTAGCTATTCTGTTGCCTGTGGTTGTAACAGTAAGTCACTTTGGAAAGATCGTGAGGTAAATTTGACGAAATCCCCGGACAGAGATCTTGTCTCGAGGTAAAGTAACTTAGCCGTGGTGTTATCAGAAGACATTTTACCGATCCAAAGCATCGAACTGCGATAGGAGGCTGCTCCGGTGTGTTCACGGCAAACTAGCAGTGATCAAACAAGCTAGTACTATCACGTATCCTACACATCTTCCTTAGCTAACTAAGCATAGCTCCCGCCTCGATATGACAGTTAATTTTACCACGTGCTGATCCTTCATTCCCTTTCACACAGTAGCATGTCTGTCCAGGGAATATAAAGAGATCCGCACGCCATCCAAGGCCGTCAGCAATGTATTTCCCACTTTGTAAACTGGTTCTCTTAGAACTATCGATGCTATATGAAAACAACAAAAAGAACTACCTGCAGTCCTCATTTCCCATGTACCTCCTCGGTACAGTAAACCTACCGGAAATAAACGATCAACCAAAAACGTAATATCGAAGTGACCTGTTGCCTGTAGGCTGAATCGGAATAGATGCGTTAAAAGTTCTTGACTTATCAGTTGGACATTAATGACATAAGGAAAGGAAATCCCGATACACACACTACTTCCAAACTGGAATGCGGTATCCCGTTCTGTGAAAACGAAAGCATTAAGTAGGTCTTAAGCGGTTGGTAAGTGGAGAATGATACTAAAATAAATCGAACAAAGTTAACGTTTGAGTTCAGCTTTTGCATCTAAGTAAACTGTTCAAACACCTCTCCCCCTCACTAGCGGGGCCACTTAATTAATCTCCTGTTGAGGCGATTGATTTACTTGAGTGTGATTCTAAAGCGAACAGGGTTGAGCGTGTAGATGTGATAATTCAATCGCCCCTAGTGTGAGGTCAGTCAGTTTAACTGAATCGGAAGGCCATTCGGGCTATTGATTTAGTTTTAAGTAGTCAGTTGATTACACCTAATTTGAACAACAATTAGCGACGATTGGAAGTTAGTTTCGGTGGGACACATGGTAAGGTAAATCCATGAAATCTGTGACCAAAATTTGTATATCAACGTTACAATAACGCTCTCGTAATAATTGAGCTCAAAGGAAAAAGGAGGAAGGACCGGTAGAAAAGTTGTACAGGACTCCCAAACCCAGGTACTAACGCTGTCGAAGGGCTATTTAAAAAAAACGAACGGAATCAAAATCATATCCTTTAGTCTCAAGTGATAAATCGCAGCATGAAACCGTGAGTTTGACTTGTTTTGGCACAACAGTCAAGCGCTATAACGTGTGTGAGTTTTCCAAGTGAACATTTTCAACTCTTGAACGAACTTGGGAATATTGCTGAGCTATAAAGAAGTGGACAGAGATTAAGTCGAATAAAGTATTAACTATAACATGCGTACTGATCAGCGTGTTCATATTTAGATACATTAGACTACCAGGTCACCTGGAGCACCAACACAAACTGCTTCTACCCGAAGCGACTGAATCTGAATTTCAAAACTTCTGCAGGTTTTGAGGACGGTAAATAGGTTGATGAAAACAATCGTTTGACTTTCCTTTGTTGTGATGAGGATGAATGTCGCTGTCTTACTTGTTGAATGACAAATTCAGAGTGAATACCTTGACCTGCGAACATTGTCTTCTGTTCAATGACGCAATGATCCAGTGGCCAATTAACACAGACTTTCCTGAATTTTTTGCAACTGTATACATGGAATTTCTTATTTAGCAGATATGTAACTTGAACACTCCAGTTTCGCCTATTCGCTACGCTGTACTATATGTGCCGTGTACCTGTTTACGCGTGCACGTTTCTCTTGACCTTATTTAGCACTCATTATCTACGTTCTCGTTCCGATCATTTTTAGGTCAATATATCCTTAGTAAGCAATAACCAAATAAACCGACAATCATTCAATAAGTTGAATCTCAAGTCTGGCAGTAACTACTCGTCCATCACACAGTACATGTGGTAGAACAGACATGCGTCGGTGAAAGTGTCCAAAACTCAAGAAGTCTGAACTAACCATTACACGAGATACCAAAATATGTGAACGAAACTTTCTGAACTATTAAGGTATTCGAAGTGAGACGCTAAGCGCTCTGTGATGCAAAAGGAACGCAGAAGAATAGAAATACTGCACTAGAGTGGGATATACTGCTTGTGACTACGGAACGAAACACCAGTGATGTGGTGCAATTTAAGAGTCTCATCGAGCGTGATTGTGTTTCAAAATGAGGTTTGTCTCCGTCCGAACAAAGCAAACATGTTCCATTCTGTAGGTTTGAGTGGTTGCTGTCTATAAATGTGCTGTGTAGTTTCAAACATGAGTAAATAATGAACTTCGAAGTTTGAGCGATTACTTTGTTTCAAGGCATACACATTATACTAAGTGGTTACTTAGCCAGACTAAGTAACTATAACGTCGGGAATGTTTTGTTTGTGAAACTTCAACAATACTACTATAAGCATCGTAAAACACGAGGCTGATGCCGAGTATATGGAGATTTACTGAAGTCTTGTCTATTTACTTATATGCGAAGTCAGCAGAAGACCACTATGACCCGCTTTTACATCCCCATAACACTCACTGACCTAATTCAGCAGCCAGGTAAATTTTCGCCACGAAAACCATAACATGCACACACAAGCCTTCAAAATCATTTTAAGTTAACCTATGCGCTCGGTTACCACAGAGTTTGAAATTTTGTAGGCAAATCTCAGTTATGAGGCGTTACACATGATGTTATCTGTGATATGATTAAAAGCGAAAATCGATTAAACTCTAGCTTAATTTTTTATTAGAGTTTTGTATAAACACTGAACAATCATACAATTCAGTTAGCACAAAATCATATAGTAGTTCCAACGTACACTTGCACACGCGGCCACTGACACAGCAAGATAATTGTAAACACCTCCTGCCCAAATAGGCTAGGTTTCACAATTATACAGCTAGACAACATGTATGGTACACCCCCACTTTCCCAAAAGTGATCAGGTCCTTGCAGCGTTGAAGAAACACACTTTAGACTTCAAAAAAGTGGCTGCCAATAGCTTCATACACACTTCAATGAAAACTTGTAGTTATCTGGGTAGACAAAATCATTCTCAGTTTTCAACACTCCACCTTTAAGAGTAAGCGAATACGTGCACCGCAGCTCAACCATTCAAAGGATAAACATGAGAAAATTGTCTGAGTCCGGAAACTTGTGGTATCCGAACAGTTTAGGTATCCTGCAGATTCGTACTCTGAAATGAGGAACAATCTCTAATATCCACAGCTCTGATACACACAAGCCAGCAGTGAGTCATGTGAACTGAATACAACTCTACAGACATGCTGAATGTTCAGAAGTGAACGCATGAAGGACACTCCCAGCACTAAGAAAAAGATGTTCCGGACTGCGATGTCGTCCTGAAAACAAACTGTCAGGTTCAAATGAAGACCTTCACGAATTTTTACGTCTTATCATTATTGAAAATCCGTCTTGAAAAATTACCCTGGTGCGGCAACCAAGCTTAGTCAAACACAAATCATGCACAATAAACTTGTTCTGTCTTGCATTTGACTTTCAAATTACGGGTTGGTTGGAATTTTTGTAGTTATCTTATTTACCGTTTCACCTCTCAATATTATGCCTAGATTTACTCTATCAATTCGTGACAGTGGAACGGGTGGTGCTCACATTAATAACTTTTGATCCTTACAAGAGAAATTCAAGTCTATTGCTTAACATATAGAGGAGGAACGATCTGTGACCCAGGACGTAAGTGAAGTATATTTGGAAAGTTGTGTGCCAATGGCTATCCCAATGCACGAGAGACCAAAGGGGCTTGTCGAAAAGCGTTACCGGTCATGAGATGAATAACCTCTTAACTGTCCCCATTGTTAGCAGTACACGCTTGAGACGTTTGATTAACATTTGGCCAGCTGCTTTTCTGTGTTTAGCTGTTTGAATCCAGTCTGTCATAGTTCAGTGCAGTGAAGATAAGCTGTCGTTTTGGTGTGAACCACTTGTTTGAATCAGTTCACCTGCAATTCAAGTGCTTATCCAAATGAACCACCGGACGCTGCCCGACATCTATTAGCAAGGACACCACCACACCCGCAAACAATACAGTTTTGAAATAAATGACAATGACCAGACGGTTGAAATTAATCAAGCATGACATTAGGCAAAGCTAGGGGATCTATTCACACGTACCTCTATACCCCCACAAAGCGGTGACATCTTCGTTTCACCAATTACATTGTCATGCGCGTTAGTGATCAGTTTGCCTGTCATTTTTAATAAGGACTGCATAACAAGCCCATATTCAGCACGTTTTAGTGGATGCCCCACTTCCTGCGGTTTACTCGTTGGTATGCTTTTGCCAAGCCAATCATGTGCCGACTGTCCATAACCTCTGTCCCGCTGCAAACACTCAGGTTCCAGAACAAAGGGCTCACCGAACGGTCACACCCACGAATCAGGTCCGGTGAACGAACGGACACAACACACCATCGAAACCACAGTCGGATTAGCAGATTGTGGGTGCGTGGGCGGTGTACGCGCATTTCCAGTGCGGTCGCACGGCCTCATCGGCCCAGTGCTTTGGCCACACCGGTCCAGACGCTACTCTACTCTAACCATGTCTCCAGTGTGTGCAAATGAACGGTATCTCCCTAACGGATTGTGCTATCACGGCAGTGTTCTCACCACACGATAGATAACAAAAGGCTGCATTCATGAACGAAACGCATTTACAAGTCACTAAACCTAAATTTTTCCTGAGAATCTCGGACACGTCAAATTGTGTTTCTAGATTCATCACGCCATTTGTGGACTCTGTCAGTCATGCTGTGAAAACAATAAGCATCGTTTGACAAATCTCAGTTTTGTAGCCTCGTAACTGAGCCGTGTCATTACGCTTCCTGTCAAAATGTCTTATTTGACCACTTTATCTGTGATCAAGACAATTGTTGCGTTACCGAGATTCAAGTGGACAGCTCGTTCAAAATTGCTGTCCAGGTTGAGGTGTTTTGTTCTCTGCAAACCTACGTCGTCCGGAAAAACGATATAACCGTTTAGTTTGGGTCGACACAAAACATCCACACCGTACGGGTTTTGATTAAGTGACTACGAACCATAATTACATGTTGACACATATGAGTACTGATGAAACTGGGAGGTGCAATGGGCGTATGCACCCCTTGCAAGTAGCGTGTTTATTCGCAGACTGAGTTCTTTAGGATTGTATAGACTGTACGTGTAGATGCTTCTGGTGACAGCTTAAAGTCGATACTTTCATTTCACCTAAGGCAAGACGGACTTGTGCGTCGTGGGGTGACTAATTCGATCTCTGTGTGTGTTCACGTTGAACTATGCTGGACCAGACTATTCTTTGTCCACTTGACCGGATAGCAGTCGCACACAAATTGGTCTGAACGAGTTTATTATGCTGGAATCAGATCACTGTTTTGGAACGTGCCGCTGTTCTGACAGCTGAGCAGCACATTGAACTAGCCTTTATTTGTGCCAACTGTGGTGAAAAGGTGTTGGGGACCAACAGGCGTTTTAGTACAAAGCACGTGGATGCGCGATCGATTACCCGTAAATCAGTTCGAAGGCTGGTGAAAAAGTTTGTTGCAACGGGGGATGTTCATGAATGCAAAGATGTGGTCGACCACAGCTTTTTATTATCTATCGTGTGGCGAGAAAACTGCCATGATAGCGCAATCCGTTAGGTAGATAACTTCCATTTGCACACACTGACGACATGGTTAGAATAGAGTGATTGGCCCAACGGACGAGGAATGACAGGTGAGAAACCCCCTGAGAGAAGGCGTGGGACACACGCGCAAACCGGGCCGAAGTGCACACGACGTGTGAGCGGAAATCGGGGGGTGGTGGGTGTTGTGGAGCGGAATTCTAGCTCAAACGCGAGTGCGCGCGTAGCATGGGGACCAGCGAGTTGGACAATAAGGGTCGTATTTTATTGGACGCCTTTTTCGCTGTAATAATTTAGACCAGACTAAGTGACGCTCTAGAAGGGTCAGAAAACACCACGTACGAGGGATCCCGGGAGACGATAGAAATGAGAGCACTATCGCACGGATACATTGGATTCTCATTACCTAGCGAATCATAGCAGACAGAGCATTCTGTTTTCTGCAAAGTTTCCCAGAATAAATCTTAGTGCCTGTTATCATGGCTACCGAAACCTGCAATTGTATGGAAATAAAAAGTTGTCGCATTTCCTACGGTCCTTTTTGTCGTCGGTCATCTTGGCCGATGAACATGGAATTAACCGACATCTGACTGGCTCCCCGAACCTTGGAGATGTTCGGTGAAAAAATGACTGGTGGTCAACACGTGGTAATATTGACTTTGAAAATTCATGGGTGTAACAGTTTGATGTGATTTTATCGAGAAGTAAATTTTCTTACAGTCTGGTTTTCATGATATGGCGGTAAATTCCAGGCCATCTATTACCGTCAGTGTTCAACAGTGTATTGACTGCCGTTTTTAAGCATTTGAGTTATTGAGCCTCACTAGATCAAAGGAGCTATTGTGGATCCTTTGTTTATTCAGAGAATTTATGACATCATTTGCACTATACTAACAATAATCCCAGTTGTGAAACAGTGTCTCCCCGATATAAAAACGCTGTTAATTGAACAAACTGGTATAGCGGGCGCATTTACAACAGAGGTAACGCATGTGAACGACATTCCATATTCAATATAGACTACAGACTCACAGGGAACACACGATATTTTATCCGGAGCAAGCATCATGTCCGACGGACAAGCACATCGATAACCTCCTGGTAGATTTTCACAAAAGTACATGCATCCGCCGCGTCTGTGTTTACATTCGTCGATGTCTGCGGTTAAATTTGGAGCAAAGTGCAAAATTATAGAGTCAAATTAAAAAATTCCAAAGAGAACTACGTATGTTGATAATATCTGATTGTGCGCTGGTTGAAGAGTTATGTGATCAAAGTGTGCAACCATAACAACGATACCCATGTTCCGATTGAAAAAGCTGGTGAACAACCTAAACACCTAGACTTTCAAATTTGATGTGTATTAGAGGGTAATGATAGATCAAAATAAAGCGGGAATACGTGAGAAGTGAAAACCATGGAAACTCATGAAGATAGCTTAAACCTACGGTTACGTGCTTGTCACTATCTGAGATCCGCTGCCACGAAGACGGTAGTGGACGGTAGTGCATATGATAACCCAAAGACAACTCCCAAAGTTATTCAGCAGTTCTGTCGAGGTTTGGGTGCCCCTAAATATGCCATCAACCGGCAATCTTGGTATTTCTTTCAGATGTTAATAAAAGCATTGGAGACTGCACACTTCGGAAGATATTCCATCATCGTACACAGTGGGCACTGTTCAGTCAGTGTAGACTGTGTAGCTTAGCGAACTTAATTAACGGTTATGAACTTGAGGAGTTTCAACAATAAAGGATTAATGCGTAATCTATCGCCAGTCAACATAAGTATGATAAACGATTCATTTCACAAATTTGCTGTATAGGTGAAGTCACTAGTGTTGTGAATCCAGAAGGCGGACGACACAAAGGTTGCCTTATTGGATAAACCAATACACTACTTGAGCCTCTCAACGGGACTAAGAACAAAAACACTCATTTGCACACCGCACTCTTCTGAGGACGCTCCAGTCGTTTTGGACACCATGTCTCAATACCGTCATGTGGCGACAGCCATTAAATGTCATTCTGCCTTCCAACGATCCTTCCCATATCTCTCCTGTATTTATCCTGCGATAATTTCGATCCATGCGGCTACTGAATAGTGGTGTGAGTAGTATGGTGCGACCGTCTATCCTCACCACGCTCCTACCCCCTCAAAGATTATTCCAGTCGTAACAAAAAGCGTTCGGGTTCTCTTAGTTCTCTCAACGATCTGCGTGCCGGCCTCGGTGCTGTTGACGCAAATGGTGGGCATTCTCTTCTGATCGGAGTGTCGTACCATTTACAAAGCTGGTTTCCGTGAACTCGATGTTGATTTTTCTCAATATTCATCATGTACACTGGGCAACGACGCTCAACTACTAAATACGGTCCCCTCCACTTTGCCAGGAACTTCTTAGATCCGGGTCCTGTTGTCCCCGCGCTCCGCCGGTCTCTGTATTTGACCTTAGATCCAGGTTCAAACACAGTCCTCCGACCCGATAACCTCGCAGTTGATTGCTCCTCAGAAGTTTCTTGTGTGTTTTTCACATTTCGGTTGGCTGATCTCCAAGATTCCGCTAATTCACGCGCGCTCATCCGTCGGTCTCCCCATAAACCAATCTCCGGATGGACTGGCAAGCGTGGCACACGCCCATACATTAGCTCGAATGGCGACTTTTTCGTTGTCCCTTGCGGCGAACAGCGGTGGGCCAACAGAATCAACGGTAACGTTTCCTTCCAGCTTCCCCCTTTCGCAGCCAACCATTCCTTGATTGTGCGATTGTTCCTCTCTGTCAATCCGTTTGATTGAGGATGGTATGGAGTTGTGCGTATTTTCTTGATTCCCAAACGCT
>QNGE01000408.1:193613-297015 GCA_008508345.1 Paragonimus westermani
TTTTGATGAAGCGGCTGTAGAACCCAACGCGACCGAGAAACTGTCTCAGCGTCCTCTTCGAAGTTGGCACCGGAATAGTCTCGATTGTCAGCAGTTTCTCGGGCAGTGACTGGACCTCCCCCTGACCGACCTTGTGACCGAGCAGTATTGCCGTTTGTTTCGCCAGTTGAGACTTTGAACTATTGAGTCGGAGGCCGGCTTTTTCGATCTAATGCAGCGCCGCCGAAACGTGCATTGTATGTTCTGTCTCATTTATGCTGTAAATGACAATATCGTCTCCGTAGACAACAGTGTTGCTCACTTCGCCCAACACCTTCAGCATCAGCCGTCTGAACGTGAAAGGGGCGCCTGACAGTCCGAACGGCATCCGCTTGAAGCGGTATTGCTTTTCGCCCACTGTGAACGCTGTTTTATCTCGGTCCGATTGTTTGATCGGGACCTGCCAATGTCCGGACCGTGAGTCAAACACTGTAAACACCCCGGCGTCCTGCAGCTTGTCAAAAATCTCCACCACCGACGGTACTGCTACGACTTTATTGATCGTTATCTCGTTCAGCCGCCTGAAATAGACACAAAATCGAAATTTACCGTTAGGCTTCTTTACCAACAAGACAGGAGAATTGAACGGGCTGTCCGCCTCCTCGATGATTTCTTTTTTCAGCATGTTCTTCACTTGTCGTTCAAGTTCCGCCTGCAAGTGCACTGGAATTCTTCGGGGTCCGAATGGTCGGATTCGCTTCGATTCGGTGGGGATTCCGTGTTCAACCCAGTCACAATAGCCATACGGGTCCTGATCCGTAGTGAGCAATCCTTGAAACTTGCGTATCACTTCGTTCAGCAACTGATTGTCACAAGTTGGCCTCGCTCTGGGTACGTTCACTTCGATTTGTTCAAACTGGGTTTTGCGTTTTCTCACTAGTGGAACCACCCCATACTTCGTTACCAGTTTATCATGCTTCGAATTGATCACGGCCTCAACGTGGTCAAGAAAATCCGCCCCCAAGATAGTCTGACGTGCGTCGGGAGCAATGACGAACGGTTGTTTGACTACATGACCATCGTTTCTAACACCATATTCTGCCAGACCATCAACTTTCAGAGTAAACCCACCGATCGTTCGGACCACCATCGCACACGGCTGCACAATCTTTCCTGACCTCTGCCCAGTCAACGAAATGGCAGCCCCAGTGTCAATCAAACAGTACTCCAAGCTACCATTGACTTCTAACCTAGCCTGAACCGCTGTCTTATCAACCTCCCCTATTACCGGATTTCCCTTCCCAAATAAAGAACAATCGACGAAACGTTTATTTATGTACGACCTTTTCTTGCCGAGTGGGAAAATCTTCTCCAGTGTCCACGCCTTCCGCATCCATAACAAATGTCGCCACGGCTCTCCTACTTTTTCACCTTCAAAACCGCCACTTCCTGAGTCAACATTTCCATCGCGCTTCGAAGGTCATTCAGTTCACTCGGTCCACTTGCCTCCACCTCGTTGACTGTCGCGGCATTTTCTGCAGGCAATTGTCGAGCTGCATCGGCCAACTGTTCCAGCGTCATGGGCTGTGTGATGAGAGTAACTCTGAGCTGATCCCGGAATGTTGGTGGCACTCCGTCCAAGAACTGTGCCGTCAGCAGGCGTTGTTCTGAGTCCTGGTTCAAATGTGGCAGGGCTCTAGACAACGCTGCCCGCGGGGACATGGCGTGGACCAGAGCGTCGTCTCTTGGTCCAAGCCGGGCGCCATTGAACCGCCCGATCGCCTCCTGGCAGTCGGCGGGGCTGTTGAACCTGGCGATCAGCATCCCCTTTGCGGCAGCCCACTTCAGCTTCGCAGGGCCCCTTCGCGCCGCATCTAGCACCGCCTTCGCCTTGCCCTTGAGCAGCATCCGCAGGGCCGCCAGCTTCGCCCGGTCCGCCTTCACTCCGACCGCTTCCGCCACGTCCTCGAATTCCTCCAGGAAACTCCGAAAATCCCCTTCCTCAAATGGCTGTGGCCACGGGATCTTCATCCCCGTATCCTGGTCACGGCACCAATTGTTGTGAATCCAGAAGGCGGATGACAAAAAGGTTGCCTTATTGGAGAAACCAATACATTACTTAAGCCTCTCAACAGGACTAAGAACACACCGCACTCTTTTGAGGACGCTCCAGTCGTTTTGGACACCATGTCTCAATACCGTCATGTGGCGACAGCCATTAAATGTCATTCTGTCTTCCAACGATCCTTCCCATATCTCTCCCGTATTTATCCCGCGATCATTTCGATCCATGCGGCTACTGAATAGTGGTGTGAGTAGTATGGTGCGACCGTCTATCCTCACCACACTAGTTTGTACACTGTTATATAACTTACTGTCATAGTGGAACACAAAACTATCTATTTACGTGGAACAAGCGAGCGTCTTCGTGCATTATCTTCAAGCAGGAATGTTTTCTAATCTAGTTTCGTGATTTCATTCGGTCTTTTTAGATAAATTGGATGAAATTCGTGATCCCCAGAGGTGTGAACGTATAGCGGACCTCGCGGCTACTGAGCAACGTTCCCAAAATGGTTCGGGTGAAAATACTTGTCTATACGTGAGGTTGGTTTGCGATATCCCCCACAACTCATTATCAAGTATTTATACAGAAGGAATGCAGCTAGAGGTTCAAATATGATAATATGGTCGGATCTGTCGTGAGGTCGTTGTTCTTGCAATTAACGCGGGCGCTTTAAGGGAATACAGCCGGAAGTTTAGGTCCCTGTCGGATCATGAACATACAGTACCGACGTGTCCTAACGGGTTCAAAGGACGTGTTGTGCTCGTTTCAGAAACATAATCGGAAAACTTGGTCCTAATGATCAGATGAACTGGTGTTCATTTTTATTTCTACTGAAGGTTGTTGGGCTTGTTTCGCATACGGACAAATCGTATGGTGAAGGCAGACTTGTGGCGAGTCACGTGACCGTCAGGTCGAAAACGATTACTACGCGATAACTCCACAATATGATACCATGTCGTTCATACTACTTCGTGCAAAGCGCAAGTCTGATGAAATAATTGATTAATCTGGGATAAGGCAGAGGATGGTTCATAGACGTGTTAGTCGAATACTAGGCCGCGCCCAATTTATTTATTAATAGCTATGTCGGAACTCCTCATAGCCAATTACTTCAGAATGTCTAGATGATGTATCTGGCTCGGAAGATTTGGCTTATGAGTCTTATTGGTAGTTGGTTGTAGATATGGATAAGTGTGATGTCGACAACCCGGTATCAGGTTGGATTGCTAGGACTTTCAAGCTCGTAGACGGTTGCACCTTGAGTAACCGTGTTCAGTAATGATTGGTTACCCTTGTTATATCTGAGATCTCAAAAAACGGATTTGTCAGAAATCCACATGAAGCCCTTGAAATAGTTTTGTATTCATCTTGTAAAACTTCCATTAGGTTTGACGACCATTTTACTGATTACTCTCAGGAACGCAGAATTCTTTCACCTCATTTTTAATAATGCCTCGAACAAGTTATCCTTAAAACGCTGAGACGACAATTGATATTCTGAAAAGCCAGATACCAGTACGTCTAGAAACCATTTGTTCTATTAAATTTGAAGTAATCGTATGTTCGGAAAAAATGCACATATGCAGGTTTAATGAGATCAGTGATCTCGACCTGTCTCAGAAGTCCCAGTCGTGGGGTTATCGATTGGAATTAACAGGACAGTCACTGTGTCTCCTCTCAAGACGATCGGGCAACCTGATCATTGCTCACAAGCGAGAGTGGTTGAGCGTTCACATTTGATAATTCGGTCGTGCCTAATGTGAGGTCAATGGCGCAGTGGTCAACGCGGTTGCCTCATGATTGGAATGGCCGGGGATCAAATCCCGGTCGTGGCAAGGATATGCACTACTGATGAGCTCTAATGAGAGCGAAACTCGAGTCTAGTGCTTGTTTTCGAAAGAGGCTGGCTGGAATGTCTATGTGAATGCGAACGCTGCGATCAAATGTGAGTGATGGCCAACTTGAAAATAAACCAAGTCCCCGACTACTCATCAGAAATACACATATCTTTAAAACTAATATGGTTTCCTTTGGAATTTGCCGATAACTTTAAAACTGCCATAAAATTTGGCGAACTCAAGCAGATTTATCTTGGGTAAACCTAAGCTTATCCATGCTGGAAGAATGTGGAAGGCACAGTTGGGCGACATTCATATTTAGCTAGAACGTTGTTTGTGGAGGTACGCAAGCCGGGGCAACTGACGAGTAGATTTTTCATTAAAGTGAGGCATTCCAAACCGGATTCAAACGAGTACTTTGGTATAGATTTCAGCTCAACGACGAATCATTTAGGGCCAGTCGTAACTGAGCTACTTTTAGTCTGTGGTCAACTACACTCAGAAATCTAGACTCAAGATGAAATCAGTCACCAATCTCGTACAATGTATTGTTGGTACGTTAGCGCCAAATACTGAGAGCTGAAGGCACAAGACATGACATACCCATTGTGGTTGTTGGTATCAGCGGTTGATTTAAGCCACTCTATAAATGAATAGATTTTGAGAAACCTCCAATCTGATTTCGAAACAGCTTGTCAGCAATCAGTAATTTGGTTTATTGGTAAATTTCCACTCCTGATACCGAACCTTATTCAGACCAGACCAACCTATGCACTGGAAGCCTTAACAAATAGCCAATGTTAATGTGATCCGGAAATAAACCGTAGGGTATATAAGTAGAAGATAATTGGAATGGTTCGCATTATGGGGGGGGGCAAAAGGACGTTGCAGACTACTTTTACTCCTGTTTTAAGGGACTTCAACTAATCAATACATCATGCATTTAATCTCAGTTAGTATTGAACCATAGAGCTACACTCGGATAATCCACAAAATTACTTCGCTGAATTTAGTTCAAACAGCAATTGTATTTTTTACAGCAAACCATCTGTTTGCTGATTTATTAAACTCCACTCACCCAAACAACGCCGTCGATCTGGTGCCAAATAGTAACCTGCTGGGCAACGACAGTAATTCGACTTTGGGTTCCGGGCACAATCTCTTTCACAATCCCCCGTTCCTGATGCACAGTCGTCTATCTCTGTCGATGTGATTGGAAAAAGTTATGTACATAATTACACATATGAAAAGAGTCACAGTTATATTTTCTATTCTCCTATTAGAACAGTTATTGAAATCTGATTGGTTGGATTAAATTTTCCAAACTAGAACATACATAATGAACGCGGGAAAAAGCTCACCACAGGAGGTTTGTCCCATTTGGAACAATTACACATCTGTGTATGGAATAATATGTACTAAAGTTATATCGATGATCTTTTGGAAAACGTAGGAGAAATTCTGCAAACCGATATCGGTACCCAACCAGCGGTGACTATACATTAAACGGTGAGCGTCAGAAAGTCAGCCTTCTAATGCAACAGATTTTAATTCGAAACGAAGGTGTTTCTTACCATGTATAAGTCTAGAAGAAGGGGCCACATTTGATCGGCAGCTTACTTTGTTCCCGCCTCACCGTGATGGCTTCAATTCTATATTTAGGTAGCCTGTTGGCCACACAAAAGCACAAATTTGAGGTGTTTATATTGAAGGTTTATTTCATCAATCACATAGTGCTTCAACAATTTGCAGTCAGCGCAACAAACAGATGAGCTTGACTGATTGCGTATTACCCGCCAAGCTGTTGGCGCCAGATTAAAATGGTAGAAGCACGTAACATGGTTCACAGAATGAGCCGTAGAAGATTACTCATATTTGCTGAGTAAGTCACAACCTACGGTTGGAAGCCTTCAGTAGCAGTGCACAACATCGTGATTTCTTCGTACCTTTATTTTCAGCTCGTAATCTTCATGTCCCACAGTGTATAATGTTTATTGTTTGTGTTTATATGGTCTGAAAGAGTTGTAATATACACACGAAAGTGCCCCGTAGCCGACTTAAACAAGTAATCGTATGGTGTGCATGCTTAGATGAAGGCTCAGCAATGTTTTGTTGTTCGCCCGAAGATCTGCTGGTCGGCAGACACACTTACGTCCACGTACAAGTATTTCTCTTAATGGACGAAAAGTTGCATTCAGAAAGCTTGTATTGATTTGGGTGCAATTGTGTACAAACACACCACAGAATCGATAGAAACAGATGAATTCACTAGCTGTGTACACAGCACGGAAACATATGATACGAATATAATTGCAGCAATCCGTTGCATATGAATGAATGTTGTTAGGTCTGTAAGTCATACTTTCGGTTGCAACTTGGGAGGAAGTCATCTTTCCGTGACTATCCAAGCCTTTTTGATAGGGATTTACTCGTGTTAATCAGATTCCACAGTAAGTTCAAGGTGATCGCGGCACAAACTCCATTAGTCATTCTCAATGTTTGCTCCTTTGGTTACACAAGAGAGATCGCAACTTGTTTAGTGCTTAAACGGAAGTTTATCAAGTTGGCTGTCTCAGGAAAAATTTGGTATATAGCATTTTCTCACCGACACGACACAGTAGTGTATTTCGATTATATTACAGACTCAAATTTATAATATACCCGATGGATGAGCGCAGCTTCATCCCATATGTCTCGGATGGTAGTATTTACTGATGGCGATAAGTTGTTGAAGGAATGGAAATGTATGTCCCCATGATAGCGCCTTTGGAAATGTTTGCGTCAAAATAACAACCGAACCAGCTTCAACACATAAAAACAACTTTGCAACGAGGTAGCTGGCACGTATCCCGGTAATCAGATGCACCGTCTTGGTTTAATTCAGACATACAGGTTCCTAGTTGACTCACACAAAAAGTACCTTATGTGACGCTCGTAGCAGACAGTTGACAGCCCATGTGACCAGATGACGTTGTTGACGGACTGGGAGATAGTTGACCGATTGGTTGTATCAGCAGTAAATTAATCAAGGAATATGACGAATTAAACTTGCCTTACGAATAAGGACTACTGAACCGGTTACAAATGTGCAGAAAAATTTCGTCGGTTGTTGCGTCAGCGACCTGCTTCGGATAAGCTGTATTGTTCTGTGATAACTGACAGGAACATATTCATTACGTTCAAATGATTCTTTGCGAAACAAATGGGGCGGAATGTAGTTTTTAGGAATATCTTTCCATCATCGCATTCGGAAACTGAGATAAAGGGTCAACGTGGTCGTGTGATCGAGAGTTCATCTTAGAAGATTACGGAACTCCTTAGGTTCACTCAGCGCGGCTATGGTCAACTTGGTTGCCTTTAAAGTTTGGCCGCAGTTTAAATCTTGGCTGTCGCAAAGATATACATTGTCATCGAATTATGATTAGAGCAAAATTAAGTATGCTACCCGTGTGCAGAAGGAGCTGGGTGAGAAGTCAATGAGAAAGTGTAAACTGTGATCGATTTTGGATACTTAATTTATGTTAAGCAAAATCCCCTACTACTTACTTGTCAAGTTTGGAACATGTGCGACTCAAACGAGAAGAAAGTAAATGCTTTTCGCTTCTGTATGTTGTAATATGGTTTCCAGTTTATAACTTGTTTCTAATTAGATCGGACTGGAGCGGTCCCCATATTGGAGGGTTTGCCGTCAGTCGAAGCTTAAACAAGCCGTTGCGAACTAAACTGTGGTCACTAAACACCAAGCAATCATAAATAGCGGCCAGGTGTTGCGTCGAGCCTGCCTATAAGAGATGACGACTAAATCAAACTAGTTGAACGAGGGCGGAAGTAAAACAACCCACTTACCAGAGCAATGATGACCTTGCCAATCAAAAGGCGGCATGAATGATGCCTAAAAGCAAATGTTACTGCGGCTACTGTTTTAATCCAAAATTGAGGGTAGTAATTCTCTAATCGTATGGGAATAGTTAGCAGCAGTCGGATATTTCGTCGGTCTAATTACTTTGGCTTAATACCCAAGTGTGGCAAGAAGTTCCATTTGGAATATACTTCTTGCTACCACAATACTATTCCAGGCTACCAAACTGAAAACATGTCCATTCCTGACTAGCAAGTCATCACCGGGTTTACTGACTAACTTTGAGTGGACATCAGTTTGGTTATGGTCAGCAAGAAAGCATCGAATTTTACGCGAATGCCATTGTAACCATGTTTCGGGGTTTTGTGCGCTCAGTCAACCATCAACAAGGACAGTGGTTCAGTTCACATGTGTGCTGCATTCGTGCGCCAGTCTGTTTTCCTCTGTAACCCATTTTGATCAGTATCCCTGACAAATATTAGCCGCTTGAATCTAACCAGTTCTTGCAACACTAACCCCTAGGAGGGGCGTTTGCAGAAAATTGTCCCTGGTACCGGTTGCACCGGTTGAAATTCTGATGTGTCACAAGTGACTGGGTTTTATGGCCAAGTAACTAAATAATCGGAATACAAATCATTTCTTTTAACGCCAGGATAACACCGTCCGTCTAAGCGAAAAGAAAGAAGTCAGTTGCGAAATCCAGGGGGGGGAATGCTTCCGTTGTGTAAAATAATGAAAACATACATTATAGTTAAAAATGAGCGTTTTACGCATTTGCAGGTGAAATCGGTACACACGTGTATATGCATATACTTCCGTATGTCTTTTGTATGTGGTAGGTTTTAGCAATATTAATAAATAGGCTATGTGGCTGATGGAATGCATCAAGCAGTATGTCATTCTTGTAGGGTTTTCACAGCCTCTTGTGCAATCACTGTTGAATGTCGAATATTATAGAATGAACTGAATGTTTCCAGCATCAAAGAATACCTTAAGATCTGTGTTCTAATGAATCAGAGTTCGCTCTCACTGTGAACGTTGTTGATCTCAGTGTCGAATATGCTATCTCCAACTCACTGGTCAATTAAGTGTCAATTTCGATCGTGAAATGTAGGTTTGGTAGTAACATGGAACACAGCATTACACCAGTAAGCCTCA
The DNA here is from genome assembly GCA_008508345.1 of Paragonimus westermani. Taxonomy (NCBI): domain Eukaryota; kingdom Metazoa; phylum Platyhelminthes; class Trematoda; order Plagiorchiida; family Troglotrematidae; genus Paragonimus; species Paragonimus westermani. The sequence goes on from QNGE01000408.1 coordinate 202,513, forward strand.
CCACACATGCGAAAATTGAAAAGGATAATGCTTATTTCTTATCAGACGCTTTTGACCCCTAAACGCTTGCTTTGTCAGTTATGAACGACATGCATTATGCGTGTTATTTCCATTCCAAAAATCGAAACAACTATGTCTACTCCAAAATTTCACTGATCCCTTTTTCCTAGTCATCGGAATAAAACCTCCTGGTTACATCAGGAACATCAGGTGCCTGATACCCGCCGACCAGTTGGTGAGTCAAGACAAACTGACAATCTCGATCGTACCGTTTATGGTCATTCTGATGACAACGCTGTAATCGAGTGCATACGGTGTACAAAAGAATGCACACCCAACTGGAGAATGTCCGACAGTCGGTATTAGTTTTGATCACCTGGAATTACAAATGGCCAATCAGAACATTTAAACCCCATTCGTGTACTTGTAGACCGACATAATTCATTGTCTAACGTCTCAGCTCGACAGTTCGGTATACAACTGAACGACAGTCCATCTCCTATGTCCAAGGTCAAACACTTAATGTACAGGCTACGAGGTGGTCATCATGTCAGTGTTAGGCCACGGGTGCGTTTCACGTCACAGATAAAAATGCTGTTAAGCTACGAGCAGACAGAGGAATATATCTGGTTGTCAGAATGCTGAAAAATTCATCAGCGAATATGATGAGATGCGTATCAAGCTACGCTTATCCTTTTCATATAGAAAATGGGGTAAGAAGTTGTTCTGTCTTCCGATTAACCTTGACAGAACTGGCCTTTCTGAGACAGTTGCATGGTCTTCCGAAGTAAACTGGAAGTGCCAGTTCGACTTTCCTGAACGGTTTACCTACTAAGAAGCACGAAAATAGTTCACACTGTACGGAAATTTTAATGAAGCAACTGGTTGGTGTTGGTTACTTATTGGTACCGCCGGATTGAGCGAATTTTGATGAGTACCGAACGCTCAGGCACTTTACCATTCACCTGGCTAATCATAAATATACTGTCCTCGGTATGCTGACCTTCAACAGTCTAAACGGGGAGGGTGGTCGAAATACATACGGTGGACTGTTAAGCCACGAGTTTTTTTTATAGGGAACGAGATGGAAAGGTACACTTGAATACTCACAGGTGAACAAGTTAATGATAGCTTGGACGTGATGAAACATTACGTCTGAGCTGTTATCCGATCAACTTGACCACAGCTCTCAATGTAGGAACATATGCTATCAGTATTGTACATATAGAATATTAACATATTTCAAGACAACAATGTTCTAACCGACCGACACAGCATGTAGGAAGAGTCGAGCCAATTTCCTGAGAACACATTGCGCGTTTTAGGGTAAATTCACGTACTGGTGCTGTTCATTCTTTGTTAAACTATCTACAGTGTCTTGGATGTGGTATCCATTAGGAGGTGCAAAGACTACCAATGGATGAATGAATACTATTTGGATAAGGACATTTTGGTGATCATTGCATTGAAGCATGCTCAACAGTGTTCAAAAGTTTCGAGTGGAACGTGTCTCTTAAAATGACATACCCGAATTCACAAGCCCAGGCTATCTGATCATGGCAATGTATTTCGTCCGTGGCCATGCACTTCCATACGTGGTTTGCATACGATGGGCGCTATTATAGTGTTCTTCAAGAACACACAATGAACATAATTATTATCACAGATCTATACAAAGTATTACTGGTTATGACTATTCGTTCATGCTATTACTCTGTGTAGTATGTTTCAAATTAATCTGAAGGTTTCATATAGTTCTTCGTTTTCATTTAAGTATCAGTAATCTGTAAATTACCCATAACTAATTAGATAACTAAATTGCTGGACCCAATTTCAAGCGATAGGAAAGTAAGCATTCGTTAGTCATAATCTTGCTAAGTCGTCTGGACTGTATGAACAGGATGTTTTTGATCAGTTGGCCAAAAACTTCCACTTGCTACAAATCACTTTATGTGAAAATCGATAAGTAACACAAATATTTTTGAGTACAGACGTCTCACATAACATAAAACCTACTCTGCTGTGCACCGCCTAAGATACCCACATACGCATACGGACCCGCACGTCTCCTTATTCAGTGAGTCCTGGTTTGTCCCGGTCAACCAGACAGCGAATCAGGTAACCCGGTTGGAACATTTCAAGTACACCGTACACAGAACAAAAGACGCGTCGGAATGTGCACACTGTCTGGTATGTGAGCTAAGCGTTAGTTGTAGGAGGGGCAGTTTAAGCTGTGTGTTGGTAACGAAGTTCGTGTGTGCTAGTAATGTGACTAGTTTTGTTTACCATCGCACGATGATGGCCTTTACACATCTCTCTATCTCTGGTTCTTTGTCTATCTGTTTGAGTTGATGTGTGTGCTTACATTTGATATGAACTGGAATACTCACGAATTTGGCAGTGAACACCGGTGTAGCCGGCAGGACAGCTACATCGAACCACACCGTTGTTTTCGTAGCACAGGCCACCGTTTTGGCATGCAAATGCAAACTGTACAAATTGACTGCAGTTGGATTCTGTGAAATAAAATAATGAATGAAGACTCATTTAAACAGTGGAAATATACATAAAAAGATTGGAAACACATTGTTTTCCTACGTTTTCCAGGTCTGTTGAGTACAGAATACTCGACCAGGGCTAGAATGAAGACAGGCTAGAACCCCGTATTCCTGTGACGGAATGACTGATTGCAATTTTGAAGTCGGTGGATGGCTTTGCTATATGTGGTAGGAATGTGTGAAAGAAGTCGGAACACATGATCCCACCTAGGTTACTTTACACTTGGAAGTTGAGATGAATGTTATGGGTGCCGAACCGTTCACAAGATGATTTTTTCTCCAATAAGTTGATTACCATCTATAGTTGGCTGCAACATTAACAAATAATTAGGTCTGCTGTCTGATTGCGTTCAAAGAAAAGAATCCACCTCGGCTTTCGCCCTTGTGGGAACCTATCAACGATGTGTTTGTTTATTGCAACGACGAGTTAACCTCCTGTCTACCTTCTCATGTGGCAACCGTGTTAGTCACTGCATCACTGATCCCCATTAGGTACCACTGAATTCTGAGATTTGCGCGTTGTACTACAGTCAACTTGATCGATCGTATTGATGGAAGATAACAAAAGTGGATAAACAACCGAATCGTGAAAGATTTGGTCAAGTATGTATTTGGTTCATTTTCGCGTGGAGTACAGTCGCCATCAGCCGACCGTCTTTGCGTATCATCTATGCTGCATTATATTGTTGTGTCCCACAGGGCACAGAAGCCTCACCCGCTCCATACGACACGTTACCAGCATTCTTCTAAGTGTGCAGGGAGTACGGTTGCACGATGGCGTGACTAATACACAAGACAAATCAGGACCCAGATATATACCTCTTGCAGTTTAAAATGTCGTGATATCACTTTCGCACGTCTAGATTTCAACCTAAGATGTCTCAAAGAAGTAAGGCGGACTTCAACGGCGAACAGGGTCGCATGGGTAATGTACACAAGAGTAGACGAATAAACACAGGGACAGGATGGCTGTTACAGAGTGAGAGTACACGGTCCTATCAAGTGCAAGCGGTAACCAAAATTGACTCGCCTGGACCTAGTTGTCTTAGACATCTTAAAGTAACACCAAGACAAGCAAAACTGATATCGAGACATCTTAGACTGGAAGAAAGTATATTCAGGCCGACAGTTTATCATACAACCCTTTAGTCACACATCAGTTACTCACGTCACCCGTTGATCGATGGCCACTGATTTTGAGAACGCGTCAGAGCGTCCGTTGGTGAGAGTATGTTGAAAGATGAACTAATATGGAATGTCCCAATACGTGATCAATCGGCCCGACCTTCCCTGCTGGTCATACTGATCATCAGACCTCCAACACGGTTTACAAAACGTATTTCTATCCAACTGTGTGGCCGTCTTACACGGTTTAGAGAAACACACTCATTTAACTAACACTATGTCCTAGGGACTGGTGGTATTGAACTCGTTCCAAATAACCGTTGAAATCCGACGGAACGCTAGAAAAAAGAGAGTCAGAGCAACAAATCTAGAAGTACTTTTCTGTACACGGGCTGAGTAAGGTGGCGAAAATAGTGCAAAAGGGCTTCAGAGTGGACGATTTCACAAATTCTGTCTAAAAGGTACAATGTCATTTGTGTTTTAGCCATAATCGCACAATTTGTAAACAGGCTCAACTTGTTTGTTTTTTGGTCTCTTTCTCGTGTAAATATGAGCAATCTTATATCACCAGCTCAGTTGGGAGCACAGTATTGATAGCCAGTGTACATGGCATTGCATTTATTGACAATAAATCAGCAAGTCACTTTCTATGGACCGTTGGTTTCGGTGATTTAGCTTGCTAAGCATGGTTTCTACACTCCCCGGACACTTCATAACGTATCATGGGCTACCCTGTCAGGGACTTTGGAACGTTGTAGACAATTTACACCACTGGCCAATCTTACGTCACCACTCTTTGTTAAGAAAATACGAGCAGTCAACAGATTCGTGACTCATGAATGTCCTTATGAAAGCCATACTGTTTCCTGGTGATGAGATCTAGGTCTGCTATCTTTTCCTTGGAGCGAACCATCTAACAAGCTTTCCATCAATTCGGTGACGAGTGGAAGAAGTGCTATCGGTAGATGGTTCACTGAAGTTTGCTTGTGAACTTTCTAAACCTTTTCGGTAGATGGTTAACTGCATAGTGACCATTAACCAGTGACGATTAACCAGTTTTTCTGATTTGAGAACACAGCTTTTCAGGGCGAACAGAGATATTAAATCTTAGCTGGGCGATCTATAAGTAAGTAGGTTCACCATTATGATTCTGATTTATGTTTGATAATTCATTCAAGTCTCCCTCGTGTGCCCGAAGGTAGCTCAGTCATTTAAGCGTGTAGCCTTGTGACGACCAAACAACCTGAACTACAGTAATTGCCGCATAGTTAATGTGCTTCCTTCAGACAGGAGCGAAGGTAAAGCCGTCATGATCCACCGATTTCAGTAGGTTAGACAATTGAAACCGAGAAGCGAACTTTTAGTCAACAACCGAAAAATTTGTGCCCGTTGGTCCAGCTTGTTTCGTGTTCAAGTTTTTTAAACGAAAACGTATTTATAATAAAGTTTTTTTAACCATTTATTTATCACAGCTTGTTTCACCCCAATCACAAACGATTTTTGACAAAAATTCATATCTTACTTTGAATTAAGTACCGTGCATTATTTACCACAAATCTGCTTTCTCATGAAACATATTAACCGAGAACAGTGATCTCAGAAGGAAAATTTCCTAATGAAGGGCATTGCTGAAAAGACAGAACCGTTGTGTAATTTATCCCGGGACAGTTCGGCAATGAAGCAATACGTCCAGAGGAGACACATCCAGGACTTGCGTCATCCTACGATGAATAGTTTCAGTGGAAATAAATGTTATAAGTTTGTGCAATCTTGCTAACCAATTCGAAGGAGATAAGTGACTAAACTTGTGCATTATGTGCTCAAGGGTTATATTCAAAATTGAGTTTATCTTGGCTTTGCGATAAAGTGAGCAAAACTCGGTGGAAATATCTCTCGAGATGTGGATGATAAGAATTTTCATCTGCGTAAGGTTGACACATACAAGGATGAAAACAATTACCCACAGTTATAGGCTATCAAACGTTTTGTACGTCTTATATCCGTGTTCACAGTGCCAGCAAGGCGGTATTAGGAGAGATCCTTCTTCGTACTTACGATTCATGCCATTCTGATGGGACTTTCTACCAGTCAACAACCACTGTCGTCCAACAGATGAATTTTTTCGGTACACATTGTCTCAGGATGAATGGAACCCAGTGAACCAGTTGGGGGTGAATTGTCATGGGTTGGCTCATGAGTACGTTTGATGGTCAGGATCATAATTTATAGCTGGGCTCACCAGCTTTTGACGACTAAACGAGTAATGTGTTCAGACATAAATGTCATGCAAACAACACCTAAATTACTCGTGCAAGTGAGCCGGCTGAAACACAAATGTCCCTCAACGGAGAAACAGGCACTTTATATACTGTGGTAAATACGAAGAACTTGAAGCAGGAATTTGTCATTTGTGTACTAACCTTATTGGAACTTTATTTAACCGCGGAAAATCCAAAAAGTCGGTAACGAGGAGTAATTTCCGGATTCTTATAGTTCTTACATCGACGTGACTTCCAAATTGTTTAGAAGCTAAGAGCCTTACTTCGTACTAATTTCAAAAGTATAAGTTTTTTCTTTCTTGTCTACTGTTTTGACGTCAAAAACGCAGCTAAGACAACAAAACTGAATTATTCCCTTACTGTAAGATCTCCAATAATTTCTACACGTTTTCCGTACGTATTCGATTTGACTCACCATTAGCACAGTCACTGGAATTTGGATGGAAAGCTGTGTCGGAGGTGATGTCTATCTGATTTTGGATGGAGTGAATGTGTACACAAATTGGTTGGAATATGCTTAAAGTGGATTGATTGATCACCGTAGGCACAATCAGATGTTATTGCTGTTCGACTTAGATTGACGCATTTAATCAGACAGCATCCACCAAGAGCTATATTTACACTAGCACGAAAGCAAATTACTTTTCGAAGAAGGCGACGATAGCTACTCAGTTCTGTTGTCAGTTCATTACTACGAATGCAAACCGTGAGGGTGATTTACACACATCAATTTGTTAGTCATTCCTACATTGTCCATCCATGAAAATGAGTTCATTGGACCTCAGGGCTTTCTACTCATCAGAGACTCAAACACAAAGGTTGGAACATTGTCTGTTCAAATCAGATTATCTTGACGAAACCAGCACTGCTTGTGCATATGTTTGGAAACCATTAAACGAGTGCTATTGATGACCTGACAGCATCGCAGGGGCCATATTACGCTGTCTCACCGATTTTTACTCGTCCTAACTCTCACTCTCCCCATCTCCCGCCTCTTAAAAATGACAGTTACCTGGTCGTGCAAACGCACATACCTACGCATGAACACGTTGGTCAAATAAGCGCTTCCAATTTGTTCATCCCTGGGTGGAGATCGGACTGACAAACTCCATTCCTATGCTTGTTTGTAGCGCCGACAAGGGGGCGCGAATAAATTCGATTTGGAAATCTGGAACTTAAATTAGGTTGCAAGCAGGTGATCCGAGGAAAGGCAAATTTGTGCAAGAACACAAACATGACTTCTACAGTATTTTGGCAATCACATCTACCGCTGATGAGGCATGTATGGTTAAAACAGAGATGGTGTGAATAATTATGATGGATTTCCGTGATACAAGGCGCGGGCGTGCATTCCTTGATGCACTGACCACTTTAATTGCCTATTTTTAATTTAATTATTGAACAGGATGTAAAATGACTTACAAAGTATTAGTTCTGGCGACCCACGGTACTTCATAATTTTGCTCAAAACAAAAGATATGTTCAGAATATTTCTGTTTCCAGGCCGTTTCTTGTGATTTATAGCCATTATTTCCAGCTGTCCGCCACTCTCATCAACGAAAACTATCTTTTGGCGCACGCAACGAGTGGTTCTCAAGTGCGGGGGGGTATTTCTTTCTGAGAATAAATGCTTAGTATACCGCACTGCGTGGCATAGACCTTTAGACATTCAGGTCTTTAGGTCAAATCTTTCTTCTTTTGTGGGTCTACTTTTACAAGAAACCGGCAGAAAATTTCACCGCATTCACGTTAGAGTGATCATTGGTGGGCATTGGTATCACGTGGTCTAGTGAGCAAAACTCCTACCGGATGACCTTTTGACCACAATTCTTAGTTGTGTACAAGCCAAGGGTTAGCTAGCCACAAAGTTTGTAGATTGTTCACGAGTACATTTACTTATCTTGATGTCAACGTGTAGTCGTGGTGAAAATTTTCCGCCTTCGCTGTCAGTGTTGTTCCTTGCTCGATTGGGTCCATACGAAGCGTCACAAAGCTTTTCCTGTATGGTTCTGAGAAGTTTGTTTGTTCAACTAATACGACAAACCTCGACGCCCTGTAAAAACGTGTTTTTAGGAAACTGTTTCTTTTTGGAAGTTTTTCCCTTGGAAGTTACTATTTATTTTGTTCGGACTTGTTTGAAAGAAGGTACATACATTTTGATCCCTAGGATTCGCGGATAGCAACTGACTTATCTTAAGGCGCCGTGGCTATATTTATCCATTTAGAAATTCTATACCCTTGTAAACTAATTCATAGTTTGTTTCGGTCAAGCTGGTTATAAGCATATTGCTAAACTACAGGTCTTTAACTGAAGGTTCACTTGGTTGTTCAGTAAAAAACTCATGGGTTCCAGAGACTAGTTGATATTTATTCTGGTTAAAGGATCCAGTTCAAAGTTGACACATTCAATTCGTCCTTACTCTAAACGACTACACTTATACTCAGTTAACACCCTTCTTCTCGTCCTAGTCACTGTCACCTTTCCCTACTTAGCCATCATTAATAACAATAAATGGGCGAATCACTGTGATGAGTGCTCTTCATACGACCGTAAGAAGAGGAGAAAACAGAGTTATAGTGCATGGAAACTTCGAGTGGCTAACGGGGTCAACTTGACGTCCTCAACGTCCACACAGACTCTATTTGTCCAGCTGCTTATCCTTATCCGATAGATATCTTCGGCTAGAAATGACATTACTCACGAAACTTGACCTGATTAACCAGTGTTAACTTCAGCGCACCCTACCTTGAGCCCAAGTAGATTAGAAGGTCAGTAGCCCGTTGTAATAAAAAATGGACAGTTCTTGGTGTACCCATGATTACTTTATTGACGATCAAGTGGCCTAAGCCAAAGTGTGGTTGACGTGACAAACTTCGGGTTAGCGGTCACAGTGTCTAACACAGTTGTTCAAATCAGCATAGTTTCAACGCCTTTATAAGTGATATTTTCTGATCCCGATTGTCACTGCTTACTCACTGATGTCATTCGACCACCCTGGTGGAAATTTCATTACGTTTTATCTCCCCGTCGTCCATTAGTCAAGTTTCTCAGCCACAGAGTTATGTTTGAATAATTCTGGCCTAATGATAAGTAACTGTTTGAAATAAACCCCTTTTAGGCGTGATAAACGCCTAACTTTGTGGAAACTACCCGGGTATTAGGAACGCTAACTTCAATCTGTTCTAATGTTTCACACACAAAAACCTTCGATGTATTTTCTCCTTGGTTTGAAGATATCAGGTGGCGCTACAGAAATACAAGCAGGCAACTCTTGTGTTACAGCCCGAATCCCGTCTGCTCTAGGCTACTAGTTCAGTGAACAGCGACTGTGAAGTATGGTTACGGCGCCCATGTTCAATGTAATATGCAAACCCACATGATTGCTTTTCAAGACGATTGGGGAATTAGTGAATCACAGATCGATAATTCTATTCGTTTAGTCACAAACGTCCATACAACCCGCAGCCTAATTATGTCCACTATTTTTTAAAATCCATTTCTACGAAACTACGTTGCATATTGTTTGATCTCAGTGTTTTCCCACCCGACTTCGCTACTCAAAATCACATTTGAAATTTTACATTCTTCTTTCTGCTGAAATAATCGAAGACTTGGGTAGATGACCGTGACGCAACCGTATTCACAAGCGAATGTGGCTGAGAGTTCGCATAGGATGAGTCGATATTGTCTACTATGAACTCAGTGACACAGTGGCCGAATTGTTTACCTCATAAAACCTTGGCTGTAGTTCAAATGAAGGATACACACCACTGATGAGGTCTAACATGTCTAACTTCGATCGTAAGACTTCTTTTACAAAGGGTTTTGCTGTGAAACGTACCGGTATGCGAAAGCCAACCAATATCTCTGACTGATGCCTGGAACGAGAAATATATGAGGACCGAAATACGCCAGCGATAAAACGTGCAAACACGTGCTGCGAGAATATTATTTGGGGAGGTAGGTTTAACAGCATGCTGGGTGGGCTCCGTTATATTAATATCACCCTGGTCAAGTAGGCTTCCCTTTTGGTGTACAGCGAATGCGGTAAGTATAACGAATCTATTTTTTCTCTTACGATGGCACCACTCAGTTAACTGCCCGGTGGATATGAAAGATGTCAGAACTCGCCCTACAAACAAATTTAGTTAACTCCGCGGGAGAACACGCCGGGAATCTGTATGTAAAAATGGGTCATCAGTTCCGAAACAGAACCATACTCATGAATGAACAGTGAGGGAGGACGGTTGTGAGGTTTGTCTGAATGAGACGAGTGAAGGGCCTGCTGACCGATGTTTAATTCAGCGGCGTGAGTTTTTCAATTGGGTTTATCATCATGAGTCGTTGACAGTGATATTGAAACCCTTCTGTAATCTGGCTATCGAAGAAATGAGTAACTCTGATTCACGAACACCTAGAGCTTTGTTTGAAAGGAACTCACTAACATAACAGAGAGAGAGCTTTCGCCATTTAGTGAAGTTTAGAAACTCAATCTGGTCAGCCTGGATGCATAATATTGATGAAGAAGCGATGCTGAAAGAATGAACGGTATACTTGGAACTTCCGGTTTCAGTGTAGTAAATTTGCTTCAAAAAATATTCAACTTTTGGGCCGGCACATTTGAAGTTTTCTTGTCTTTTCTATTAGGTTACATGTGACAGCCGGAAACATGTTTCAACGCTACACTGTCCACGCACGTGTCCAATAGAACAAAACCTCCGCTTCTAATTCGCAAGGCCGTTGTGATGCACAACTGGCTGGCAGGTACTTGCGATCTAAGCAGAACGGAAAATCTTTGAAGCAATAACTATGTAAACATGCCAAGATCTATAGCTCTGTCGTTCGACTGATGATAGTTGCTTCATTTATGTTGGCTTCGCTCGCCAGAAGTAATCCGATGCGGTTTCCAGAGGTTAACTAAAAAACGGAAAATAGGAATTCCTGCTAGTTCCTTCAATGGATCATCCAAAATAAACATATTTTTGTTGATTCCCAAAGAACAAGCATTCTTTTTTATCTGAATAGCAGTCAGTAACATCTTCACTTCAAAACTGGATAATGTGGAGTTAAAAGATAGTTAGCCATTTGAAAAAATGATACGGCCTTATTGTGTTACCTGAGGAACACAGGAATAAATTCTGGGTTTTAAAGACCTAGACTGGTCACTCGAAGGTTTGCCATTTTGAAACACATTTAAACTATCCATCTACCTGATGAATTCATAGGAGAACATAACCGTTAGTGGCTGAAAATCACTAGATGTGATTCAGGAAACTAAACTTTCGTGACATTGAGAAGGTAACTAGTAGAAATCACAATCTGAGATGGAGTGTGTCTATCCACACTAGCAAGACATGAATAATTCACGAAACCAGACTATTTATTTTTGCTGTAATGACCACCTGGCCGCAATAGAAGGTCGAATTCTGACCATCTCTAAACAAGAGACACAGTCATAGATGTTGTTGGTTGGACCGGAACAAAACACTTGTTTGAAAAAGTTCTGAAATGATAACAAATATGTTCAATCTAATCGTCAGTAGGACGTATTGTAATATTAGTGAGACGCCAATGAATAAAAGGTGTTAGCTTAAAAACTTTCCTGCAACCCATCTGCTTCTCCTTTATCCGGAATATCATTAAGTGGTCTGAGGGGCACACAGCAGACCCAAAACCTTCAAACAATGCACAAATCAAAGTTTAGTTTTGTTACTGATGAGTTACTCCAGATTTCAGCGTGTGTACCTTCCATACCAGCTGAGTTTGATTGTTCCCATCCTGTTCGGATAAAATTTTTGTAAATCCTGTTCCGAAATGCATGACTTAAGTTTCGCCGTTGCTGACGAGCAATTAGAGTGGAACGTTCGCATGCAGTAATTCTTTTGGATATTCTAACAAGTCAGACCACCATGCAGGCTTCACATGCACAGTGTCCCTGTAGCTGACTAGAAACTAGCCGATTTTCAGAAGATGCGCAGTTGGGTCTCTTCGGAAGCAGCGTTTTGTCTTCATTGCTTAATGAGTTCGATGGCTTCAATAGAACCGTTACCTTCTCATCGCCAGGTAGTCGACTTGAATTAACGCGAATTTTGCTGATTTAGTATTCACTTGGTCAGTGGTTTATTTTTACTAAAGATCCACCTACTAAGGGTTATGTGGGATTTTGGACAAGATGAGTACTTGAAAACATACTTGATGAGGCACAACGTCGAGCTCAGAGTGACTTTATCACAGATGCATTTCTGACTGCGAAGTACGCAGGCTGTAGATTCTCGCCAACCGCACTGCTCATACCATAAGTTGCCAAGACAAAAATATATGCACAAAGACGGTAGCTTGTGACAAGTTAACCAAATCTTTCCGCCGTGGACGAAAAACTTCCGCAGAATTAGATTCACCATTGTGGGTAACAGCAGCCCAGAAATCGTAGAAGTCTTAGAAACTATAAAAGAAGTTTGCAAATAGTTTACTGAGAGATTATCATTCTAGTCTGTGGTCGTGCTCACAGTGAAATCTTGGGCAATAAAGATTGAGGCGCTTCTGCAACGAAGAGAACAGAAAATTCGAGGTGCATCTGCACGATATCCCCTTGACCATAAAGTTATGTGCTGAGTATGCTTAGAAGTGTCAATTCTGTAGGATTCACTTGTTTGAACTGTGCAAGAATCAGATGTCCAGATATTTGTGTTACTCTATTTAAACGGATTTGCCGTTTTTCTATTAACCCTAATCGCAGTCTGTGCACACATTCGGAGTGACCTGAAATGGACTTACTTTTGAATTTTCACTTGCTCTGAATGACTTAGATTTGTAAGATTTAATACCGTGTTTACGGCATCTCAATTGCAAGTCTGTTTGCGTTACAGGTTGCCGATCGTTCAGTTGAAATGGTGTATAGGCTGTGAGGGACAATTGGACACGCTCATCCTATTACAGAACATTAGTGATAGCTGCGGTCCAGGTTGATATTCCGTTGTACTAGTAGAATTGTTGTGATCTATGTCGAATACTACATGGAACGACGGAAAAGCTTCGTGCAGTCAGATGCTCTACCACACGTTTCTCATCGCTAGTTGAAGATTCTGTTTTGTCCAATTTTGATTAGTGCTCTATTGCTGAAATGCGAATGTTGTATTTTTTTCTAGTTAGCTCAGAATCTGCTAAACTTAAATGATCATGATGTTTGTCAGTGCTCGAATTCCAACATCGTTGCGGAAAACACTGTTACAGTCCATCAGCAAGTATGATATTTGGAATGGGGTCCAGATCACTTTCGCGGAGAGAACGGCAGATTTATAAGTGCGCGCAAATTCGAAATAGCAACTCGCCTACGGACACCGTGATATATTAACATTAAATGTCAGTATACAATGAAGTCTCATAAGAAACCAGTTTCACCGGTTGCTCGACGGTTGTTGATATGTCGACCTCAGTTAAAGTTGTTGCAAACCATTCCAATATGCTAAAGAACCAAAATTGAAGATCTCTTTTGTTCTTCACGGAAGTTGGCTATTACCCAAGACATTCACTCTTTTACTTGCAAAAATACTCATTAATCAGTGTCATAGTTTTTGTCGTGGATCGACGTGTGGCTAATGTGACGGTCATTTTGCTTCATACTAAATGTTGACATGTACCGTTTGTTAGACGTCGACCAGCATTATGTACTGGATATGATGCGGTAAAACCCATACAAAAGATACAATGTGCAACATGGATAGATTAACAAACCCAAACGAAAAGTTCGACTGACTATCTAGGCAGAGTGAGTTGGCCCACTGATAGCGGGCGCTTGTTCATAATTCTACTGCCAACAACTATTTGTGATCACGGTAGGACAGACTGCTACTAGGACTGACCACACGCGGCATTTCTCAATGAAACTAATGAGGTTGTGACTCGGGCATTACAAATAATGTGACGACCATCTGCCGAACAATACTCAGCCGTCTGTGGTCCAAATATCCCACAAAAATCGCAAACAAATAAGCCTAACTAAAACCCGAATTGTGGTTTTGGAATCTGTTAAGTTTTGTCAATAGCACGAAGAGTTAATGGGTTTTGACATGGCTGGCGGAAAAATGTTGAATTTTGCAAGTTTTGAAGCAAAGTAGTTAACGACAGTCCTTGTTGTGACAAAGGGAGAATGTATTTTCAAATGCAAACTACTGCAGCCTGCTATAACTACACAGTTTTAACTCTAAAATTGAATGCTGTGAAGGTTGTTGCTGTTTATTCATTTGGAAAATACCGTTAGTGGCAGAGGGTTGTGAAAAATTAGGACAAGGATTGAATCTTCGCAAAATATGCACCTTCTGGCATTCTAGTTTATGATTGACAATCTAAAAATCTACTCATAACGATATTCGTAAAAGACGACGGAGGGAACGGTAATAGTTGTTATCCTGACATTTTATCTTGACTGATTCATTCTGGCAAATTTATCTCGAAACAATCCAGCCTAGGAATAGTTCATTTAAAGCAAATGGCTATGATGGATGGTTCACCCTGAAATGAATTCATTCATCGAACTTTCGCCTGGAGACAAGGCAGGGGCCGTGGACTTGTAGGTGGATTAGTCAGAGTGCCAAGACAAACATGAGTGAGGACCATTCGCAGTACTGCCTCGTTGATGCAGCGCGTAAAAATAGACTACGTATGTCAGCTTTTGGTTATCTTCAAGCTGACATTCATCTGCTAATTGTCCGTTTTACTCTATTGCTACCAAATAAAACGGTGCCCCGACAGACTTTCAGCCAGTGCTTTCAAAGTTTAAAACACTCACGTCTCGACAGAACTTCCAGCTGAAGTTTCGCGTCGGTTCACGAAATTGGACGTTTAGGGCGTGTTTTCTGAAGATGCTTTTTCAGTACATATCTAACGATATCCACCGAGTTTGTGACCGTAAATACACATAAGCGTAGTTTTCCGTGTTACTTACAGAAGTATCCAATATTGTGGAGGAAACTCTTCCATTTTCATACTAGCCCTTTTCCGATTCTTTCAGCTGTAACTTCCCGTTGTTTTAGGTGAATGTTGTGTAATTCAACAAAAACGGCTGGTTTGTCAACTCCTGATTTCGGCGACATCTCAAAACAGATGACCACCGATCTCTACGTTTCGTCGCAAATGCAAAGAGGTACCAGTGAACTGCGAACCACATTCGATGATTGTCTTCATAGTAACTGAGGCGCTTGGACCCTGATAACAAGTGTGTACACACCAATTGCTACTTGTAAATACTGTAGCAGACTGGTGGACGATAATGAAGAGAGATATGGTGAATTTTTAGCAGAAGATAACATTGTCGGTAGCTCAACTATTTTTGTGACTGTCGAAGACAATGTCTCGCTCAACTTGTGGTTAAAAACGACGTTAGTCTGATAACAAATTGATTTTAGTGACCTTCATGTTGTCGCGTTTTATTCAAAGTGTCTGTGAATAACAGGCTTAGGTGGGCGCAAGATTACCGTACTAGTGCAATTTGTAATGTGTGTGATATTTCTAAGCTGGACAGAGAATATTAGTGAATAAATTCACATATCCTCAATATCATATCATTAAAGTAAGACCGCTATCAAATATCTTGAAAATATACCCGTGGTGTAATCTTAATGACAGCTAGTTTAGAGTTTTAAGTAGCACTGAGGAACGCGGTAGTTTATTGCGTTCTGTGTGACCTGGAACGCTGCAGAAAAACCTGCTATTTGTTTGCAATTTTTAGGCTGATTTCAGTACACCCGATGCTGGATTAGTGATATTTAGTTACAGGAGGCAGTCAACTAAGTTTGCCAATAATCAGTCAGGTAACTCTTTGTTTGAAAAAGGAAATTTACCTGAAAAAACAATGTGCTAATGTGCTGGAGAAGTGTCTTCGGTCAAACGGTGAAAGTCGACAGAGGAAGATAATGAGAAATACTCTCATTGACTTTAAAAATATGTCGTGTGCTTTATAACTAACCATTACATTTTGGCACTTAAATTTGGATCTGTTCAGTTTGATGCTCACGTTCCAGATCAGGTTGTTATATTATTTGTGGACGAAATTGAGCTTCAGACAAAAAATCTTGAGATATCCAATTGATCACTTCAAAAAGTACACGACCAATATTGGTGATGCTTCACTCCACGGATGAGCATCAACGCACACTCACTCTGTTGTCACTTAAGGCGCTTGTAGTTTCAGTCAGCAGAAATGGTTATTCTGAGGTAAGTTGCGACTACCTGAGGTCAACTATGAACATTACCACCGTGTTTCGGTCTAGTTGGATCCAAACTCTACTACACATATCAGCAACACAAGACCCATACAGTTAATCTGAGGGAGGAAAACGTGGAACGGCTCGATATGTATTCATGTGAGAATAAAGTGTTCATACCGGTTCCGGAGGACTGAAGTAGGTTAGAGAGGCGTCAGAACTCCTACGGAGCCAGGATGAGCACTCATATGAAGTAACCAATGCTCCAGAAACAGCAGGGTTCGATCACATTACAAATTTTGCCGGTATAAAACCAGCTCAGTTATAGGGGTCGAGTGAATCTAACTGCGCAAGGCACTCAGTACGGTGGGGTGCTAGCCTTAGCATAAGCAACGGGAAGCGACCTCGTCTTTGGTAATTACCATTCATGCGGTCAACACAATTTCATATTAACCCATGGTCATCCAACCAACAGCTTATTCCAAATTTCATTAATTGTTGCTTTCAAATTTATGGTGATGGGATCAGATATTCACTGAACGGGAGTTGATTAGTAACACTAACGTTTATCACCAGAATCTTCATCAAACTATCGGTACCTGATGAATTCGTGGGGAGAGACTAAACAGTAATTGGAGAGAGTACATGACGTATAAAGGTCACGCGGGTTAAAACTGGAAATGAATTGCAGCAACGCAACAAAGGACGTTTGAGTATAGAGAGTTGTTTGCGTCACATATTTCTGAAAACAGCGCTGGACAGATGTGTAACAAGCTGGATATCCGTGGATCTGCGGATCATAAACCAACTTCAACATCGACCGGACATTAATAAGCATCAGAATGTGCCTAGTGATGTTTGCATTGCCCTCCATGAATTTTCACAATAGAAATGGTTCAAAAACGACTCACTCGGTACGCAGCCATCTTTTCCTGCCTGCTGTGTGAAACCCGGACAGCATTTGTACTGGTCCTTTTCTGCCGGCTGCAGTACTGATTTGTAATGAATCACGTGATGGATCCTATGAAGGAATGATCAGTTTGATACATGGCTAAATATGTTCAGCGAATGGTAAATGATTTTAAGGTTAATCGTAATTTTTCTCAAATTGCACCTAAGAATGGTTGAAACAATTTCGCGATAGGGTTCTGACCTACTCAGGAAGCTTAATGATCAGTGATTGTTCTGTCAAGTGTATATACAACCCACAATGCACATCCGAAACAGATTCAGGGAGAATACACCGTGTCGCACGTCTAAGCCGATTTCGTTTTTCATTCCTACATATTTAACACGGCTGAATCATCAGGGTTAGGTAGTTCAGGAAATGTTTAACGTAAGCTGAACCCAGCGTTTAGTGAAGGCAGAAAATTGACAACTGTTTCTACTCAAACCAGCACCACAGAGACTTGGATTCTGTTGCCAAAATATTCATTACGTTAAGTAGCTAAGCGAGTACCATTGTGTAAGTTTTATGAATTCGGAACGGTTGTGGAAGGCTGACCATGCAAACGATATAATCAAATTTTAGCGACAAAAATTTCGAACGGACTGTTTGACTGATTGCACTAGCCCACGTTTGTGACTTGCACGGAAAGTGTACACTTAGGTTCAATTGATATTAATGATTTGCCACCAGCAGTTCTCCTGATAGTAATGGTTATAAAGTAGGATTCATTTTATGCATTGCTAATAGAAGGCGATTTTGTGGATAAGCCGCAAAAAGAAAGTGAAAATGAGTCGTTTTCTGGAAGTTCGTTAGCTTATTTACTCGGATATGACCAAATACAGATGCATATTTGTAAATAACGTGCAGGTGTTGATGCTGAACTTAATTTCTGTAAAAGTTATTGGTGACTTTTGTTGTCAGCCTCCTTGAAGAGCAATCTGAAAATTTCGGGTCTTTGTTTAAACGTGTTCCACGCTACTGGCGAAAGTTCTGCGTGAATTACTAAAAGTGTATTCAGTTTGCAAAAGCCAGATTTCACAATTCCTTATCAGAACGGGGTCGCATCTCTTATGCGAAGTTAAACATCATTCAATCAGTTTTTCTCACCCTGAATGTTGGGGTGGTTGTGCTTCCTCCTCAGTCATTGAAATTTTCAGTTTCCCTCTGTACACAGCATATTTTGCCAATCCTCTGTTTTATGTGATTTTCAAGCTCCTTTTAAAAAGTGGTTTCGGTTGTATGTGATCGCATTTAGCTGTTCACTTAGCGCAACTCAACTTGCTCATCCCTCAACAAATCCAAAGACACTTAGGTTCGCTCTTACCTTCTTATGGGGGTGGAATGTCTGAGTTTCGGATGATTGCCCGTGGCAACAGAATGAAAACATAATCTATCTTAGCGTTTGATCTGTAGCGCATTCAGGTAGCATTACTCCACATTTCAAGGTGGGCATTATCTATGAAGAATATATTTAGTTCTTATCTTTAAATCTGAAATCCCTTCTAATCCGTAGAATCTTCCTGTTGTGAGCGCACATCCTGAAAAACAACTACTTTTAGTAATCTCAGAAATCATCAGGGGTCATCTGACCAGTCAGCCTTTAGTGATCGGTAATCGGTAACATGCTTACCTACAAAATATTCGGCGATTCTTGCACTTTCACCCTTGCTTAAGTTTTAAAATCCATAATAACTTCTCCATTCAGTTGAGATTATAAGCCTAGGTATGACTATTCCTGTAACTATGGTTCAACCAGTATTCACCACCAAATATAGATCATTACTGATCCTGTAAATTCTGCTCTGAAATCCCCCCGGTACAACTTAGTCAGTGGCGTTGTTGTTTCACTTAGCCAAAGACATGAATATGTGAGTGCTAAATGTGCAGTTTATCAGACACGAAAACAGGCTGTTGATTAGAACTGATATTAGTACACCTCGTAAAATGTCTCATCAGTCATTCTCAACGGAAACACTCCAATTTTGTTTTAGTTTCATGCAAACAGGTATAAGGTGTTGGTCTTTGCAAACTGAACACAGTATAGACCGTCCATTCATTGGCTTTGAGCTTATCCCTTCGTACTCACTCATTAGAGTCAATTGTTAGGAATGGCTTAACTAGTTCAGAAGTGAGTCTGTCATGCTACAATGTGATGACTTGCCAGTACGTTGACACATAGATTGGAGTCAAACGGTACCTGAATTATGAACACAGTTGACAAATCAGTCTACTGCGGAGACATCAAGAGAATTCAAAAAGGGTGCAAAGCTCTGTTGTCAGTTTGCCTTTACGTCACTATAGTTGCCTGACCGAATGCACATGAATGCCGCTTGCTCTCTTTCGGGTCCTAGTTACGTTAAAAATTGTGATATCAGATTACACCTGGTCACATGACATCCACAGCTTTCTCACTTGTGCTAACCAAATTGCTTGTTGCTGTTCCCCTTATATAAATGAGACAACTCGCTGGACTGTTGCTAGAACATTTTGTAAAAATACACTCAGTTTCATATTGTAGCGTGCAGTCGAAACGAGCAAGCGTGCACGGACTAAATTTGAGTTGTGTAACAGAGCATGCTGTTGTGTTTTCGGCGCCGTTTTAGTTTATGTTTGTGTCAGTCGTGTACATGGCTTATTGGGCTTTTAGCCCATGCCTGCCTGTGTTGTTTCCTCTTACGGGACTGTGATTGGAACCTCTGTTTCGGAAGAACATTTTCCCCTGGTGTTTTCATGTTTTCCTAAAGTTGATTTGCAAGTCTAAGGGGTACTCGGGAGAAAAACGACCAGCTTGTATGTTACAGTATTTATTACTATAACAGTATTATACTGGGTCTCATCTAATAGAAATCGCTAAGTGAGCATCATTTTCATTTGTGAGCCGTAACTTTCGGTAAAGTTGCTTGCGTGGCCATTAGTTTTGATGGTGATCCACAGAATAACAGAGTAATAAACAAATGTGAATGCGAGGAGAGAATAAAAAAGGAAAGGACTAAAAACTGAACAGCGGAGCTTCATAAGGAAAAATGCCAACAAATCTGCGATTACATGCTGGCACTAAACTGAGATAATTCCGTGAAGGAGAATATCTCAGAGCAACAGTGTTGGTGATTACGAGTTCCCTAACAAGCTGGATGGAACTTGTTGGCTTTGCTAAATTAGAAAATAAGAGATTTGATTGCCTGTGACCGCATCATCGTTTGAACGCCTCACGGTTTCTTCTAGTCACTGGAAACCACAATCGACGATGAGCCTTTTGGCAGACGCTCTGTGAGGATGCAGAGTAGCTGACCCAGTCAGAAAGGACTGTAGGTTACTATTAGTTCGGTTATTGGTCGAGGGCCTGGTATTCTTCACATGGGAGCCAATGAATAGTCGCGTCACATTGTGGAAAATGGACCAAATTTTCATCCGTTACAGTACTGGTTGGTTGTGGTTGTGCGGCGAACAAGAACCGCTTCAGTTAGAAACTGAGCGAAATTAGCAAGAATAACCGAGGTTCCTGTCCATTATTTGACTAATTTTCTCACGTTTTGTTAGTAACAGCTGATAACCAACCGGACAGTAAGCAACCCAAGATAATACAAACAATTCGAGATCATCACATACTACATCCACACCGATTTATTGATGACCATTTGTGGTACAGATGTGGATCGTGGGGCTCTGGACCACCTGCACCTTGTGGATCATGCATGGAGACATGCGTGACAGTTCTGTAAGTCTCAGTTTTTCTATCGTCCATTCTTCCACTCAATCGATATATGGCTTGAATATATATACTGGGCCAAATAGGAAAACAGTCGAGACAATATGACGTTGAAATCGTGCTTCAGTCTGTCATGCCTCATGAAAACATGAATACCTATGATTATGGAATATACTGTTTCTAGGCCTATCTCACGTTCAACGGTGTTCCCTTGTACGAAGCTAACATATTTTCATGTCTATAGTCGTACATATGATATCTGCGCTTGTATACACAGCAACTTTTCGGATTACCTGCTTTTATCATGCATACGAACCGATTAAAACTTCTGGAGCCAGAGGTTTATGCAAACTGATTGTCATCGACTTAGACCAACGCCAGTTGGTACTGCGATGTCAAAGATAGGGCAACATGCATCAACTATTCTCACAACGTCGTACCTGCACAACCTATAAGTTGACGACATCCTACCTACAACTGGCATCGGTAAATGTGTTCAGCCGTTACTATGAACGCTAAACTGACCCCAATGTGTTCAGTGGACCACAATTAAATCTGAAAAAGATGACAAACAGTTTACTTTCAGTGACCTGCTCAAGGACAAGTTTTGTTGAAAAAGTTTCAAGCAACTATGCCCATCCACAAACTCTGCCACCACACAGAAATTCAGGAAAACTCTTACAATGACAATAAAAAAACATAAGAACTTTTTCATTAGTGTCAAAGAAGAATACATTCTTTGATATGCCGCACAAAAGAGGCAACCTAGTATACTGTTTGGAATTGATTAGACCAGTGAACATGTGTTATGTGACTGCAAAAGACGCGGAGTCTATGAAGTTGTTTATTACAAGAAATCCTCCAAAGGTTATGTTAAAGCATAGGACAACGAACACGTACATCCATTTGCATGACTGACGTGTATTCACACACATTGAGCGGCAGTAAATTTGTCAGTCGTCTTAGTGACACTTCCTCCTTAGTGTGTACAAACAAATCAGATAGTCGCTTCCGGTTCATCGTCTTCCTGGTGTTGGGACCTGTCTTTTAGTTTCCAAATTTACACCATACTGCTGACAAGCGAGGCTACTGTAGTGGATCTAAACTACCAAAACACTCGAATATGAATACGGAGCCAAAATGTGATGAAAACGAAAGGAAATGATTCACAATAGTTGGTGAAGGTGCATTTGTTTAGAAATTCCACTACACTGAACGAGGTATCCAACGAATACAATTCGTATTGTTGCTGCTAACAGATTTCTGCTGAAATAGATGGTTGGTTCCGTTGGTATTTAACCCTCCCGAAACCTGTACTCGAGCGAGACGGAACGCAGAGTAAACGCATGGCTCACGACCTCGGAAGTAAATTTTTTGGATGATTGATTAGTAAGTCAATCGATTAACTCGGTTTAAACTTGGAGTGTACAAGTGAGTTAGATAAGGGCGAAAAGATCGAACAATAAAAATTATAAAGTACAAAATGCTGTACAAAACGCTACCCTGCTTATTCGACAAGTACATTTGCGTAGTGCATTTCAGGCCTATTTGAATAAGCAGTGACAATCAATTTGCCACTCACTTGCATAGGAATGCACACATTTTATTCCTCCACATAATTCACAGTCAACCGTTGTTGTGGTTTATGCATATATATATATATATGTTTCATAGCCAAATAAACAAATTCAAGTGTTTATTGATTCAAAAGTTTCGCCAGGCCAGACGGATTCGTTACATTTCTGGGTTTGTTTGCGAAAGTCAAGCCATGAATTGCTGTTAGAGATTGAATGTCACAACTGTTGAAGCCACCGCTGTACTCAAGTTGCAGGCAAGAGAAAATTAAGAACACCCGTAAGTAAATAGGAGGCGTACTCGGTGATGTCAGCTAGATATGACTTTTAGCTATCAATTAAGTGGCCTTGGAACCAAAGTAAATGACCGAGTATGAACGGGGATTCCGCATTAGTGGGTGGTGCTTAGGAAGCAAGTCATAAGCTTACTGAAAGTTGTCGAAGTGGATGGGCACAACGATGCATCTGCCTGTAACGTCCGTGAAATTGAACATTGAGTCTGGTTAGCCTTACAATCTAGCACCAACTTACAGGTCATGGCTTCGATCAGTCCGACACGCTTGGTGCTGATGACAGCTAAAGTGAAGAAAACGGATGTCCATCACTTCGCCCATGATTACTCGAACGGACTGTTCGCGTTAAATACTATCTTCGTTCTTTCATAGGCAATTTTTGTGTTAGTGAATCGGCAAAATGGTGTTACCTATTTTGTGTCACCCGTGAAGTTTTGCCTGACGTCTGTAGCACAAACTTTTGTGTGCGACGTGCACAAATATCGGTTTAAGCTCATAGTGTTTTCTCGTTTCATTAGTAGTTAACTGAACGTAACGTTGTTTACTCTACTCTTCTAAAGAGACTCATTTGATCTCTCCATTTTACATGACGTCTTTTGTCCTCTGAGTTGACGAGCAACGGAATTTGCAGACCTTTGTGAACTGACAACTTTTCCTTTGCTGAAATGCATCTGTTGGCGAGCTGAAGTGAGCCTTTTACATCCTTATGAAATGATTTGGGCGTGCAAAGACAAAACGGGGTTCTAGACTTACTGGGTTTGGTCATATGACATTCGGTTCAATCCCGGATCACTTGTAAATATCTCATGTCTTGAGAATCTGGTGAATAACACTGTGAGCGGACTGGGGAGGTTTTAACAGCTAGCTAACAGGCTATTAAACGCAGTACATTGCAAAGTATCATGGAATGACAACGCGTCATAGCCTAAGTGGTTGTCTGCCGTGTTTAAATTTGAAAATCTCTGTGGCCAGTAATTCAACACATTGACCGAGTGACCGTCAAGATGGGAAGCCCATTTAAACATATTCCGTGAGTTATATTGTAACCGAGTATTTTTC
This sequence comes from Paragonimus westermani, assembly GCA_008508345.1. NCBI lineage: Eukaryota > Metazoa > Platyhelminthes > Trematoda > Plagiorchiida > Troglotrematidae > Paragonimus > Paragonimus westermani. The sequence continues at coordinate 226,256 of QNGE01000408.1, forward strand.
TCAGTCTAACTATCAAAATGCACAACATTCCTCTGGTATAATTCGACACGGCCTTATGTTGCTCTTATTCTTAACTAAAACTCCTACTGACTTGTGAAATTAAACGTTTCTCAAGTTCTGTTAATTCAGGGTTATTTAACTGATACAGCTTGGTTTACTCGCCCAATTGAGCTCAGTTCGACAGCTGTGTGTGGGTAATTTAGGCGTTTTACAACGTATAACGCAAGTGTTGGGCGCATTGGGAGGTTTAGCAGTTTGGACTGTTGAATCATACAATCAGTCGGTTTCCGAAAATGATATTTGGAGTGTAAGATTTTACTGACTAAAGCAGATAAGGTCATCATTATCCGGTTGCTTGATCATGGAGGTTAATGAATCTTGATGTATGCTTGCTTTCATCCAGAGTAGCTAATCGTCATTTAACCCTGAATTCCGATTAGTTACTCATGTTGTTTTTGAACTTTTGAACTGAAGTCTGGTTGTTCGTTTCCAACACTTTGGTTTTGAATGTGGTTGGTTATTTCCTGTTGTTGATTATTTTACTCTTAGAATCTGTAGAGGCAACTCCTGTCCTTTCACTCGGTCGACCATTTCTCTCCTTTTGAACTTCAATCTGATTGGCTGTTTACTTTTCAACTTTCCGGACCGACCTGAATAAATTTGCACCGTTCAATTGTGCGGGCATTTGTGCATCACCGCGGTAACCGCTTATCTAATCCTTGACCAGCACTGGCTTATCTGTTTTGTACAACATATTGTTGCTTATTGGTTCAATTGGTCAATAACTTATTTTCCCTCATTTGCTTGGTTTCCTTTTGAACATGGATTTCTGTACTGTTGGAGGTGATTAGGCGACCAGTTTAATTTTGATGGATGGTGGTCAACTAGCGTCTGCTGAAAACTAATTTATGTTCGTGGTTATGTATGATTGACGTTTGTCTGTTTGGTTGACGTAGTGTTTCCCATAATCACCCAGTGTGATTTTGTTTGGCACGTTTCAATCGGTGGGTCAGAGTTTTTCTACCTAAAGTGTATTTTCCCAAGATCGCTTTTGCCCCGTGTGCCAACATGATACTGTGCGATTACATTGGTCATTCGGTCATTTCTGATGCAGTTTTGGTGTATTATGGGACACTTAGTAACGCTGATGGTTCCCATTGCAACAGACAATGTTTGGCGAGTTTTCTAGGTATCAGTTGCGAAGAAACATTCATTTAACTGCAATTTCATCCCTCACTCAAGAGCTCTGTGGTAGCGCACTGTGTTTAAACCGTTTTAACGGAAGTTCTAATCCGTCTCCTTCTATGACAAACGGTGCGGTTACTGTGAAAGCTAATAAGTTGGTCCATATGTTATTTTCCGATAAAATTAAATGTTCTATTTTTCACCAGGCCCCCCGCTGATTAGCAATTCCAAGAAAGGTGGGGTATTGTTGCATTTAACACCCACGATTAATTTTCTATTGTCTAAGTTTTTGTTCTGATCGCTTCTCATAGGCTTGACGATTACGAACGTACTACCAACGTATCTCATTCACATTTTTGGTTTGGTCTCGAACAGCGTGATGTTCATCAACCTCTGTACGACCGATTCGGTCGAGTCCAGACATAAACGATCGTACCGGATTTCTTTTTATTGATTTTTCCAGTTAATTTCTCTAACCTCCATGCTGCCAGTTTTAAGGTGAATCACCTACGCACTGACGATATCATCTCGTCTAGTGATGAAGCATTCGCTGGATGAACAACCGAATGCCTAAACTATGTCATCATTCCGCGCATTATTTTTTATGTTTACGTACACCGCTTATCCCTTTGTCTTGATGCGTTCCGCTCGGAATAAGCCAGTAATTTGATGATTGGATGGCCATGCTGTTACTAATTGTGGCACCATGATTTTGGAAGATGATCTTGTAGATACGGATCCCTGGTCTATTTTATCATTGTCTAAATCTTGATATTTTTATAGGTCAAGAAGCATCGTTTTTCCTCATCAAGAAGCTTACCTGTTAGTTTGCGTGAATTTAGCGGATTTAGTAGGAGGAGAGCATGCAACAATCAAACTTGTTTCCGCCATCGGTATAACTTATCTGCTTACTGCCGTTAGCTTTACGTCGTCTGTACGGTTATTACTAGGTCACTTTCGGTCAGGTGTCTAGGAGTGGATCTATCACACGACCTCTCCTGGTTGTTTCCCGTAATGACTAGTTTTATTAAAGTGAGAAAGTTGTCAGTCTGAATCCCGCATTCCCAAGTCATTGGTTTACAGTTTTGTTAACGCTCACGCCGTTTTTCTTGCAATTTTGTTTGCAATTCTTAAAAAAGGTATCACACTATCTCGTAGATTACCCGAGCACAGTTTTAAACATAGCGGTATTTCCTGCATGGCACTGATCAACTTATTAATTCCACGAATTTAGTTTTTTGATAGAATAGTTTAAGTTTTTGCTTAACAACCTTTCTGAACTCTCTCTCAGTCAAGCCTTACTTTATTTTCACTTAAAATTCAAACATTTTAGTCGTAATCGTGATGTTGCATAACACTTAAATCATTCTTTATAGTTCGTGTTAATTTGTAGACCACAGTTTTTCAAAGAATGATGAGGTGTCCAGCCAAAGCAACATATATTGCTGCATGAACGATTGTGCGTCTGTCGGTGTTCACCCAGACTGATGATTCGCTCAGTAAGTGTATGGAATGTTTCCCAACTTCGTTTCTGTGTTTGGCCTGGTGATTGTTGAGATACACATATAGTTTCTCCAAATATGGTCTGTTTTACGAGAACTGATAGATCAAGCAAGCTAGAAGACAGCGTGTTTACTGTGAAGAATAATCATTTCAATATCTCAACGGGACTCCTGGACAAAAACTGTACACCAAGTGAACTCTGATGTTTCATCTTGATCGAAAAAAGACACGACTCATATGAGAACAGTAAACGATGGGCTGGATGTGTTATTTCCTTCAGTTCGTTTGCTCATTTATAAAATTGTTTTTCAACTTTGTGACCAAAAATCGCGCACCGTGTTACCATGGATAAAACCGGATCTTAGCAAATGTCTAGTTTGACATGGTATGAATCGCTTCGTGAATGCAGATGGTTCATCGATATTGGTTCCTTTACAAGCTATGATAAACATAAGTCTAGGATTCGAACAGAAGTTTCATTAGTTCGAAAGTCACATCTATATTAAATTCTAATATATTTTGCACGTAATTTTAGGATAATCGAGACATAGTATCGTTTTCAGATCAACAGGCTATGTTGACTTAAGAGTGATAGGTACAACTAAGAGATAAGACTTCGGTACTATAATTGTTTTTTCCGACGTTATAACCGTGAGATAGTTTATCACAGTGAAAATATTGTTGTTACATAATGATAATGATAAACGTGCTAGTAGCCTTCTTTCATTCCGATCTCATTCATTGGAATTTGTTTCATGTTATGATATTTAAGTGGTCTGGAGCTGCTTCCGTGAACGAAGATAAGTTGCAAAACTGATTTTACAATGGCATTCATTAAGTACGAGTCCCTGCGCGATAGCATGCGATTCAGTTTAATGTATTTGTCATCACATTGGCGCATGGTTTATCGCCATCCATAGGGCAAGTCAAAGAACATAGCAGATGTGAGCACCAATAACTTCGAACCGTTTTACATGCTGAAGACAGTAATAATCAGGCCGATGGTTAGAGAAAAACAAACTGAGTATAACGAAAACAGACCGCTTAGTCGGTTCAGTTGGCTAATCCATTAAATTTGACGACCAGTGAGTGGAGTCTGATCAGTCCATTTTCAACGTACGAGTCTGATGTCATTGCCGCTGCAGCAACTGAAATCTAACGGCCAGTGGCACGCCACTGTCGTCTATAGTGTGTTAAACTACTCGAATTTAAGTATGACCTTGGCAGATAAAAGTCACTACTTACTGTTTTTCAAGTTGTACACACCAATTTCCCTGGTAGCCGCAATTTGGTTTCCAGACCTTCGTCACTTTTGCGTACGGTGTTTTGAATTTCTGGTGCACGGTGCGTGGGCGTGGGTTCATGTCCTTGCACACATTTGGCCTTGACACAGCCACGTGTGATGTAAATGTTCGGTCACATTTTCATTGTTTTTTCAATGAGGGAGGAAAAAGATAAGATGAAGCAAAGTAAACAACGCATGATGAGTCTTCGTATAACTTGAGTGTTTTGAAACGATGCTGCAACACAAAATTGTGATGTGGAACTCCAACGCACGATCCATGGTTAAATTGGTCTTCTTTGTGCAAACCACGTACCACATATATGTAAGTATGTTTAATTGCACTGGTACCACTTGCACACAAATACAGATTTAGTGCAACGCAGAATGTCAGAAAAATCGAAATACAAATGTGGCTTTTCAAATGAACTTTCCAGATAATTCACTTTGTTAGAGACAGCCAAATTCAACAGTGAGAAGAACATACTAACGTTAACAATATTCCAGAAGAACTAGCATATGGAATAAGGAGTACAAAAAATTTCTCGACGTCAATGTAACCTAATGATTTGACACTTTACAGTTAAATAAGGACCGTTCCGTTCTTTAGGAAGCAGTGTTTACAGAAAAAACCACAATGTTTACTGTTGGACGTGATAGTGAGTTTAAATGATTGATTTAGTAGCCCAGAATGAGCGTTGAGGTGTACAGCTTTTTGCCGGGTTTGACATACTGACTGCAAACGATCTCCCACCAAGCAAAATAACTCCACCAGTTTCTTGGACAGAAACACAGTTATTGTCTGATCGCATTGGAACGTTTTGTTCAATTCTGCAGTTGAGAGTTGTGAAACTGTACTCCGTTGGTACTTATATGCGAAACAACCTGCATCATATTTGGACTCAACCTCACAAGTCCTATCTAAAGGAATGTGATTTCGATGTGTTCCGTTGCCGATATGACTTCACCTCAGGAGCTTCATTGGAGGTTTTCTTCATTTTCTTCTGTTCACTTTTTTTTAAATTACAAACAATCCAATCAATAATGAAACAGGAATTCGCATGTGAAATTCTTTGTCTCTACTGCAAAAATCTGTCACCTTATGCACCTGTTGGCAGATTTGATTAGAAAGCAGCAAATGTGGTGATGCCACCTTGTTTGGCGAAGTAACCTTTGCAAGAAGAGGCGGAAACATTTGAAATCATGAACAGTTGTTTTGATGCAAAATAGTTTACAAGAAGTGCAATGTGATTACAGTTGAGGTAGATATCTGATAAGCGAACGTCAACAAAATGAAGAGACACTACAATTGTGCTTGAATTCGAAATGCCGAAGGCACACGTTTCAAGGTACGCTCTCAGTGACGGTTCTGGACAGCTACAATGAAGTCCACTGATGTTTCAGGACATCGGCTATCTGACACTTTAAATCTCTTCTTGCTTCTACAAAACTTTGTAACCATTGATAGTTCCAGATTGACCAACTTTTTCTTGCGAATTTGTCACTGTTTCGTTTTGTTGTGTTAAACCTACATTTTTTGACAAGGAGCTCAATTAAAACTTCTACGACCTATGCTGTGTTGGATCATTTCACAAAACTCACAGTGACCTTGGCAATTGAAACTCCTTGCACCAAAAGAAATGCCTCGATTTGTTTGATAAATATTGATGTAATCTTATTTCAGACTACTTCACAATGCTTACATAATCTGTAAAATGTGCGAAGCTTCAATCGTTGGGGTTTAAATGTTAATAGTTTTCTGACGCAAAGTTCGGGAACTTTAGTTCCAAGCAGTTGGTTTGTATGAGAAACCATTATGCTGTAAACAAACGAGTGCTACTATGAACAATTCGGCTATACACACAGCACGTCACTGCAGATGTACATTGCAGCTATCCGAAAAACTCATGAAACAAGAATGGAAATGGGAATTAATTCTTCTTGGGGTTCACTAAGTAACAAGCACCCTAATTAGTCAATTCCAGCCGACGCGTTATCCGAAAAAATGTGGCAAATATTAAGAGTGAGTTATTTGTCTTAGAAGACAACATGGTCAGCTAGAGTTGCGAAAGAAGATATCAGTAGCTGTTACTCATATGACGCAAAATGTCGTGGTGCTTTCTTTCAAATTAGTTTAAATAGGATTTCTAAATCGTCACGTAATACTTCAGAGCTTCCACGTATAAAACTCTGAACAATTCATCACCCAGCATATGCATATTCTGTTGAAAAGTGTTCCAATTTCAGGTGGTTTGAAACACTGGAGCACTTATGTAACTTAGACGTATTGACTTGCTTCTATGTGCAAGCAAACGCTATTAGATAGCAAAGATTTCTGGAACACTGGGGTTTCTCTAACAACTTCACCAGTGCAGAAAGACAACATAAGTTGCGATATGTTAAAATTTCCAATTGTCTGTCACATATAACTTGCATGTTTTACGTGTGCGACCAAAGAGATTGGATGAAACGTTATTATGTCGCAAAGTGTGTCTTCTTTCTGCAATGATGAAACAAAGCCTTTGCAAGATTTGGGAGATAATAGAATTGTTAAGAGTATGAAGTTGCCTTGTACAAAACACTGATTTTGATGTCAGGGAATACATCCTTCACCCCTCTGTCCTATTCTATTACACCATTGGCTCCTTTGCCACCTGTCGAGTGCATAGTTGTGTAGAAATCGCTACAACCCCGGATCAACAGACAGGAGCGCAGAATGAGCTGCCTACAGTTATTTATAGTGTTCGTAACTTCTGGCCGAGTTTTTCTTGGATACGATGAAATTTTACATCAAGCAACCGAAGGTTTCCAACTGTTGCATTAAGCGGTGATAAGAAGTAGGCACAAGTTAAGTTTCCACTGAACATATGTATCGGCTGTTTTGAAAACTTTCTAAAATTATCACTACAAGCGGTATACAACAAATTGATTTTAGGTTTCGAATCAGCTTGCGGTTGATGAATTGATCGATTTAGTCGGCACAGTCTTGTTAGCACCGGACAACAAACAGAACACAACACGTACGCTTTCTACAATGTAACACAAACAGCATCTGCATTGGCGGGATAGCTTTATTTTTCGTAAAGTGCTTTGCATATTCAATCGTTTATTCTATAGCTTTGTTTGTGGGTTGTTGTTAGAATCATGTCTATCTGGGTGGTCGTTTTTGCAACAAAGTAGAAACCGAGACGTCCTCGTAGGTGAACGCCTTTCTTTCCATGTATACTGCTTGCTTATTTAAAAAAGCAGTCGCCGCCAGGGTATAAAGTTGGTGTAATCATCTGAGGCAGCCATCTCCATAGTTTTTTTCATGTCTCTGCATAATGGCTTTTCTGAACTGGTCATCAGTTCACCTGTGTCGATGATTGGCTGTTTCTTAAAGGAGTGTACTATGAGAATATGTTAATGACTGCTCACAAATGAAAATGAAACCTGAACCCGTCCTAATTAGCAGCGTAGGAGATAATAGGCTTTGCAGTGTGACGTGGTTTCTTCGAGTGAGAAGTATTTTGATTGAAATTACGAGAAATTTTCTCTATTTTTAACAACGTAAGTTCCTTTCCAAGCAGCCGTCTGTTACGTTGATGAATGCTTTCTTCCTTAGTTAGCGTTTTGCGATGACAATTTTTATTCACTGATGATCCAAAGCGCTTTCTAAATCTATTTGGTATTTGTCTGCCAGTAGTGTCAACTATCCGTTTCATCTGGCTCAGCATAATGTTTTTCGTCATTCTAAATCCTGTGAGTGATTGTTCTACAAGATTTAGTACGAGCGAACTCCTTCTGCCTATGCTTATTTGTTCAAACCTGTATTTGTACATCCGAACTGACTCGTTTACAAACTTCTTTGCTTGTGTCTGTCTCCCGTTTTCTGTTACCCAGCATATTTCTTGGTTGATCATGAGTCTTTTGCAAACAAGCGCGCCGTACAACATGAACACTAGTATTTTTCGTTAACGAGTTTTTCGTGTAAACGTCCAGTGTTCACCTACTGTGATATATAAAACAAATCCTTGTAAGATACTCTTTTAATCTTTGTTGGCGAGATGTTAAAAAAGTTTTTTACACCTAGCTGTTTATAGAAAAAACGGCAAATGTTCCTTGGTTGTTTCATGGAATTTGATAACGTACATTAGGTATATGAAGATGATAGGAACACGGCTAAATTATCTGGTTACCTCATCTTCAGGTACTTGAAAAAAATACGACCTTTCAACCAACCTTCAGTATTAATACTTTTCGCAACAACTAAATAGAAGCCAACCCTTTAAATTACCGCCATATCTCACGTCCGACCTAGCACTAAAGAATCGTATCTCAGTTAAAGAATAACGCGGCTCCAACGTTCGATGGAATACTCTTGCTAACAAGTCTGGCTGATTTTCAACAAACAAGGAACGTTTCCGAATCACTTTTTTGTAAACGGGGTTGAAGGAACCAGTTGGGTTCACTTAAGGTGACCTCACGTGACTTCCTTTCGTTGGTTGCGCCGAAAAATCTGGCTTTCGCTTAAGAATTCCCAACGTATTCGCCGACTGGTTATCGCAGTCACTAAGATGCAAGTGACATATCCTGCCTTTGAAGATTAACATTACCCAACAATTTAGGCCAATTGTGTGCTGACTATATCTTGGAATGAGTTACCATACCTTGTTTTGAAGTGTTTAGTTTGAACAATCGGCGGCAACTTTCTCAGACACGAAATCAATTCAGCTTGCTTTTTAAAACGGCACTAGTTCCGAGGATTTTGTTGTTAAGGCAGGTCATTTGTGTATATCCTTGCTGCGACTGGAATAGGAGCTCCAGTTCACGTTCGACTGAGGCAAGCGTGTTGACCACTGCCCCACCGGAATCACATCGGAAACAACGAAATTATTCTGTTTAACTTTTCGACAAGAATTTTCTGAGTGGTGTTCACGTAGTTCAGCTCTAGAAGAGATGCGCACTTTTGGCGGGCTTTAACAAATGCGAAACTTGACTGCGGTGCAAGCTTTAAGCATGGAAGGCGTTATTCTCCAACCGGATGCAAAAGCTGTTTTCACGTTTCGGTGGCTTTATAATTACAGGGAGAAATAATCACCAGTTTATCATTCTGAATCTATTGTTGGGAAGATCACCTCACCTGATTAGGAGTGAACTTAAATGATGGTCAACTTGAAAATAAACCAAATCCCCGACTACTCATCAGTAATTTAAATTAATACGTTTAGCGATGATGAGAGTCAAGTTAGTGAACAGCCATGTACGTTTGAGATTGAGTAAAATGAGAAGGCCCAACGTTGTTTTATCATCTTACAACAATACAAAGTTTGGATATTCGCTGAACATAACCCTTGGATGTAGGATTTACTTGTCACCATGTTGCACACTGCGTGTCTGTTAACAACCAACGCTTATGCAATGTTTGCCTAATGGAATTTACTGCTATTTTCAATAACTATGTGTGGAAAAGATTTCTGACTCACAACATACCGGACGATACAAATTGTAATAACTGCGTGTTAAGCAATTTCACAGCGTCTAGAAAAGACTGCTAAATTGGGAAATTTGTTAGATTAATTCAGTTTTATTTATGCAATTATGAGGAAAACGAAACTGAGTTTATCGTTGGTTACCTAAAACAGTGGGTATGTATATAGTTTTACAACTCTAAGCGCACACACGTCTGCTAACATCCTTCATCTGTGGTCATTCTCCTATATGGATTGTATTTTTGAAATAATGAGAAATACAATGCAAATGACGTAGGATGTTTTTACTTTCAGAAGAATTTGATTGTTTTCCACCCAGAAGAAGATAGTGACTCTGAATTAAGTTCCAGAATACTGATAACTCATTTCCAGAAAATGATGCGTCATGAATCAGCATGTTCTTGAAAACAATGGAAATGTCCATTTTGTTCATCAGCAGACAGTAACGTTGTAAGTTCTGACAGAATTGGTGGCAATTCTATTTGTATGAAAGTGTGCAAAAATTTTGATCAACGACTAACCAAATTGTTTCAGTCTTTCCAACTGCGATGTTGTTCCGAAAAATCCCAGCTTGTAGACCAGTTTGTATCTTGTCTTAGCAAATAACAAGTACGATATTTGAATGAATTCTATCAGATTCTCAAGGGAGTAGTCCAATTTATTCTCAGTACTCATAGTTCAAATTTTCTGTTGTTCAGTTTTTAGAAACGATGGCTGACAAAAATTAGTTTAAGCCTTCATAGATTGTCACGAAGGTGTTAAGAAATAGGTTCTAACAGATTTGAAGACAAAAGATCATTTTAGTTAACAAAAATTTAACCCTCCCTCTCGGTAGAACAATAGAACTTCTGTACGTTATAATGGAAATTTGTGAGCAGCATCCATCGTCACATGTGATTATGCAAAACTCGGAGTGTAATGAACAGAATTTGACACAAGTATACCATTTTACCAGTCGAGTTCACAGTCTTTTCTCCATTGTTTTGACATCAAGATGTTCGGGCTACTTAGTCAGTACACAATTTTACCGAAAAGATTAAAATCAGAACTTCCTTGAAAGTTATTTCTCCTAACCATAAACTCAGTCTATTACCGTAGCTGTCAACGTAGCCTGCATACCGTTATAAACAAATCATACTACATGATAAAGTTGCTTCACAACAAATGACGGTTGACCGCTACATCCTTTGCACATCACTGGTGACTGAGTTCGTGGGCTCAAGCCTGCTTCGCTTTGAAAGCCATCATGATTCAGTTTGCTACACTCAAGTATGCCGCAGTATTTCATTTCCGGTTCAGCTCTTTACCACCTATCGTTAACCGATTTGACGAAAGTGATAACATGACTGAATCATATCAAACAAAGTCGGTTTGGATGGGCATAGTTCAGTAAAGAAAAGCAAACTTTTCCCTTAACAAATTTGAATGAAGAAGTCAGAAGCACATTTTTCCACAGTGTATCTCTCGAGCAAATTTCACTGCATCTCAACAGGTTTATAAAGCACAGTTCAGCAGGCATTGAGTGATAAACAACAAAATCAACAAACACAAACACACGCACACTCACACACATCCATGCATATCAATTACCAGGGCAATTTGGTACTGATGAACAAGTCTCTCTGCACACAGATGGGGGATTTCCATTAGCTAATTGCCACCGCCTCCGCTAACCGGAGAAGCCTTCGATTTTTTATGCATAACATATTCAAAACGTTCTCTCCAGGTTCACTTGGGGTCGACAAGTCAACAGGTGTTGTGCGATCGATGAACCTGGATCCCTGTACTTTGCCACACTCTGACTTGAGTCCGGCATTGTGGTATCCATGGTCGTTTTGCGCACCCAAACTTGAATGTGTTCGCTGACCCGATAAGGTAACTGCCGCACCGTTCTGCCTATATAAGTGGCCCGGCCCTCACACGCGAATTCATAGATGATGTGAGATTTGGCATTAAGCGTTGGCGGTGTTTCCATAGGTGGTGTTGGTTGGTGTACAGCATGACCAGTTGGGCTTCACAGAACGTGTGTTCCAAAGCAACTGTGAGACGAGTTTTCAATAGAGTGGCAATGTCATCACCCTTGTATAGCAAACGCAGGTAGACATTCAGTGTAGGGGCTGTTGAACGCCTCGCGACAGCGGGCCTTTGATGAAGTTTTTAACAAATGCCGAAGGATGGCCATTTTCATTAAACGTGGTTCTCAACAATGACATCTCTTTGACTAATGTTTCCTTTGAACAGATTTTTCTTGCGCGACAGAACAAAGTTCTCACCACACCTCGCTTGTACTGAATCGGCACAAAACTGTTAAAGTTCATGTAATGCCCAGTCCAAGTGTGTTTCCGGTAGACGGACCGCAGTAGTTAGCTGTTGTTCTGGTGCTTCATGAGATTGTCCAAAAACGCCAAGCTTTCATTCTTCTCGTGTTCAGTGGTGAAACTAATTTTGAAATTCAGCTTGTTCATTGTACCAAGCATACTCGGTGCCATCTCCTTGGTATCGGTAACTATCAATACATAATCAACATAAGGCCAGTAGAAGTGAGCTTGACTGATAAGAGCGTCTGCGTTCTGCTCCTGGTGAGCAAAGAAGATATAGGCTAGTAACGGATCGAGTGAACTGACCATAGCAACACCATCGATTGGTGTATAGCCAGTTCCCTGGAAGAAGAACTTTACGTTCGTTGTGCATAGGAGCAGAAGGCGTTCTACGTTTGAGCTGTTGTGTTAGATAAACCCACCGACTGCTGTATGTGCCTGATGAGATGCAACAAAATGTGCTGGAGAAATACATTGTGCAAAAAACTGCTTCTGACTTCTTTTTTCATGGTTCAATAAAGTTGTGATCAGATTCTAATGGGTGCTTCTCTATTTACTCGAATGGAAATTATCTGATGTTTTGGTGTGCTTTGTTAAAAATCGCAATACATGTTCAGTTACACAAGCTTCAAATTCTCTTCAGGTTCTCGGTTGCTGTTTAAGATTAAACGGTATATTTTTAATATATCCAATCTGTCATTTGTTTACAACTGGTTAGAGTGAAAACATTCGTCGGCACTCAATTTCTAACCAATGAACTATTCTAAGTATAATTGGATCTAATAAACATTTAAACAAGTGTGAACACGAACATTTTTATCACGTTGGTTTTTTTCATCTCATCGGCTATTTTCACGAGAACAACGCAGCTTTGAACATTATACGCTAATTATTATGATCCGGTTTCTTTTAGATAGAGGTTATTTAGGGGAGCAGAATAAAATAGTTTGCTAGGTAGCCATCTCTCACTTCTCTTGTTTAGTGGTACTTGTGACAAATTTCAACTTGAGGTTTTTATTGTTCAACTTGTTTCTGTTCAGCTTTATCCATCTCATCGACCCTTTATTGGTTTCGCGTGGGCATTTCAGGTCTGCTTACTTTACAGTAAGCTTTTTCGAGGATTACGTCTGGCAGTCCCAGATTGCTTCATCTGAAACCATGTGTAAACAGACCCAGAACAACTGCCATGAGGGGAGAGACATTCAGAAGCTATAAACTGTTGGCAAATAAGGTGAACTGCGAGTCCTATATTTACGCTGATGTGTGTAAGTGGCACTGGAGATCTTCTTGTGAAGACAGGCTGAGGTCCACGTCGGTCAGTGAACAGTGGGTCGCATAGAACAGTTGTCAGACGTTTCCAAGTTGTCGTTCTTTAGTTTTGTAATCATACAGTCAACACCCCTCGGATTTTATAACACAGTCCCATCACCTCATACATTTCACTTGCAGTCAACAAACACAACTCAAAACAGCGACCTTCAAATGTATTATTAAAGATAGTCTATTATGAAGCTGCGATATGTTTATAAGGTTTATGCATGCCACAACACTGCCAGTTCACCAACAGGTTAATTATATTAATTATGTTAATTATGTTATGACCAGTGGCCGAACAAGTTCAACTGATGGGCCGTACTTTGTCCAGNCTTTTAGATAGAGGTTATTTAGGGGAGCAGAATAAAATAGTTTGCTAGGTAGCCATCTCTCACTTCTCTTGTTTAGTGGTACTTGTGACAAATTTCACTTGAGGTCTTTATTGTTTAACTTGTTTCGGTTGAGCTTTATCCATCTCATCGACCTAACAAAACGTCGTTTGTCGGAAGATGTTAACATTTGACGTGTAGGTGAAACCAGTCATCCTTTATTAGTTTCGCGTGGGTATTTCAGGTCTGCTCACTTTACAGTAAGCTTTTTCAAGGATTACGTCTGGCAGTCCCAGATTGCTTCATCTGGAACCATGTGTAAACAGACCCAGAACAACTGTCATGAGGGGAGAAACACTCAGAAGCTATGAACTGTTGGCAATTAAGGCGAACTGCGGATCCTATATTTGCGCTGATGTGGCCGTACTTTGTCCAGCCCTAGTGAAAGTGAAGTCATTAATCGTGTATAACGATCATATCTCAAATTCGGTTGCAATGGTTCACCAATATTCGGCCGTGACACTCCATTTACCAGTTTGTCAAGTTTTACAGAACATCAATGCGGTTTAGTCTTCTACTCGAAAGGGACGGACCATACGCAAAGGAAAAACACACGACCGTCAACCTCACGTTAATCAGTATGAAAACATCTGACACAAATTAGCAGGGCCTTCTGAAATGATACACAAGAAGCAACCGCAGATATCTCGAAGGTTCTCAAAAACCGTGATCCATCTTCACTTCAGTCACCTCCCCATGGCAACCGAATTTCGTGCACCTGGGAGGTAAACATAAAGAGCCTTCTATATGTTGGCCGAAATGTAACTAAGCCTGAAGCACTTCCTATAGACCGTCGATTTTGCGGAAGATTTACTGATTAAGCCAGTGTCTTTATGCTCAGAGATTTGGCCGAGAGTGTCATTCAGCTGTATCAAATGTCTTTAGCTCCGGTTATGCAACAAGTGATCTATCGCTGAAAAGCATTTCGCGACGATGGGCTTTCTGGTTCAAGGGTATCCCCACTCGCACTTACTACCTTGGAAAGGGTTCCGTTTCCTTGTGTTATTTATTCCAGTCCTAATCGAATTCCAATCTCAAACGTTTAGAACTTCCCAGCGGATAGGAGCCAACCGTGCCGGATAACCGTTTACCGCGTGCTGTTCGCCAATGCTGCAACCGACTGGCTTGAGGTGCGAGGTGGATGGAAAATGAACTATCGTGAATACACGAAGTCGTTCATCAAAAGGTTGGCCACCGGAGAAACAGTTCCTCTCCTTGGCTAAGTCATTTGTGAATCACAAAATCAGTGGTTAGAGACTGTGAAATGGCTCTCGATTCGGCTCAGTTGTATGAATGTTAGTGTCGTTTGGTTGGGCCGCCTTCGAATTCGGCGCACCTACTGATGAGAGTCAGGAGAAGTCCCAAAATTGCCGACGACGTCTTACTACACTCTTAGTTTGCTGACTGATATGCAAAATGTAGAAACCATGAGCTCGAAAGCTCGAATATAGGTAGACAGGTGCCCTACCTTTCAGTTCTATTTTTTATTGGCCAATTACCACTCTCTTTTCACGGCTTTGCTGCAGTAAAAAATCAGTGTGAATCATTGAGTTATTTCTGTCTTCAGAGACGAGGATGAATTCCCAATTTAATTCTACGAGTCATAGTTAGTTCCCTTCTGTGCTGTTGGCCTGGTGGAGCCGATTGTATGTGTGCACCCAACGCACACATAAGAACTCTTATTACCACTGAATATTTTCTTATTTTTGCCGTGATTGGCGTTTGTGTAAATCTTGTCAATCGGGTATCGTATGGACGATCAGCCATATAGTCTCATTCATCAGTACTGAAACAACGAAAAACCCATATAGTTGCAAGACATTTATGCATAATAAAGGAAAGCTGGATTAGTTTCTTCCTTAACGTTGTTTAGGCTGGTGGATTACAGTTAGTAAGGTTGGATGGCAAAAGCTGCGCTTCTCAAGAAGGCGTTTTTTCATTAAGGGTGGTATTAAGTTACACGTACTTCAACATCTCAGAAGCGGTGCTTAAAGAAGAACAGAATATACGATAGGTCCAGCCACTGTTTTCTGTTAACTTGTGCTAATTGGCGAGGTGACACTTTCACAGAAGTGATCTTAAATATTGCAATTTTATGCAATTAAATGGAGTCTAGAGGAGATATGCATTGTGTGATGCATATACGTAATTTATTCTCATTGGTGGACCAAATTTGACGGTTTCACGGTTTCCGTGCACATCGATAAGACTGAGAATGAAATGAGTAAAAACCAAAGTGAACAGGGTGTGGCAAAAACTTTTCGTATCACAACAAGTCAAGTGCTTGCACCAGAAATCTCTGTCAGCGATAAACTGGCTAAGGGTGCCCTGGAAAATACTACTGTAACCGATACCACAGTGTGGATCGGCTTCTCAGCTTCATACCACACCATCTGGTTATGTGGTTTCGAAGTGCCCCATCTGAGGAGGTTATGTGGTTGGACATGTTACTTGTTCGTGGCATGATGCACTCGGAATTTCAAGATGCTAGCGTTCCTCCATGCGATGCCAATCAACGGTTACACATCCAAAAACTATCGACACAATCAATAGGAATGCATCAGAGCCTAACTTGTTTACTGTAACTTGTTCGTACTCACATGACGTTGAGCTGGTAATCTTCGTTCGCTGGTATTCTGCAAACTTACGTAACAGGATTTTATACGGCCGATAGGCGAGAACAAACGAAATGCTTACACCTTACAATGGACTCTTTCTTGCAACTTTCTTGAGTAAACAAAGTCCAACACAACTAATTTCTCTGGTTGAAAGTGAAAACTACAAATGTGCTCAGAATGCACAGCAAATTGGAAAATGCACTAATTGCAGGAACTGCATGTTGTACTGTGCCAGTTGAGCCACACGAGTGTAATGGTTCGTGAACCCGCGTAATACTATTGGCAACAGACGATTCCATTACTAAGTCTGAAATCGATACAGTCGAAATATTATGCTCCGATTGTCCGTTTGCGATGGCGTGTGCCAGTGCCAGTGAAAGGATGCCCTCGAAATTTCTACGGAAAGTTCGACTAATTTCACATCGTACTCGAGTTTCCCTCAACAACTTTTATGCATAAATGTCATTAATTTTACCTTTGAAACCGATGAGATACGAACAAAATGTCTATCCACAAGACACGTGAGCCTCTTTGTCCACTTGTCCACTTTAGACTTTACTGTCGATCTTCACCTTTGTCTTGATTTGTCCTGGTGTTCTGCGTTTGGAAGCGGGAACTCCAAGGTAGACCCGTCATTTTTATCTGTTAAGCTTACCCATTAATTATGAAGCAACCGAGGAAACCACAATTTTCGACGAAACGCCATCCACAGTTTGTTCGGAATTGACCGTAGATTGATGGATCAGTAGATGTAGTGTGCTTCTGGGTTTTGTGCTACTGAGCATACCTGCTTCCAGAATTACTTCTTCAGCCGCTGCAATCTATTGCCGCTACTTTTCGTAACGTACTGCTGTGGCTAACAGTTCCCCCATCGGGCTCATACACCTCACCTTAACAGAAGTCCGGTCTGTTTGGGGTATGGAGCCAGTGGTTGGCAAACCGTGAATCAAATACTTGGGGGTCTGATCGATCTTAATTATGTTCACATGCTCCATCTACCAGATAAGTCATTGACCGAGGGAGAAAAACAGTATCGGCACACCCGCTTTATATTACGCAAATCTGTTGTAGACTTTATCATGCCATTCAGCGTCAGTGGTTCAAATGCGATGACGGATAGGGAATAGATTTACTCAGCTTTCTTGATGCACGTACGTTGTTGACGCCTTGAGGGCCAATAGAGTGTTTTCCTAAAGTTCCGATGAAATTCGGACCACTATTGCTGTTGCTTCGTTGCTGCGCTTATTAAACTCGATTTCTAACAAAGGGTCACTCAACAAGGTGCATTGGATGTGGTCGAATATCTGCGTGCTTTCATATTGCGTTCGACAATAGGGGCGTCAGGAAATTTGGTAAATTTGCTGCTACTTGTTGTCTTTGTCAGACTAGTGACCATTTCAGAGTTCCAAATTACCAGAGCGTCAGTTGTGACAAAATTTCCGCAAAAGTTATCAAACTATGATAGTTGGGAGGTACTGTCTGTAAACAGTAGTTCTGTGGCCTGGGTTCACCAACTCATGGGTTTGTTTAGAATCGCGCGTTGTCGAATAGTATATCACCATTTCTTAAATGTAAGTTAACTCACTTGGCTTCAGTTACTGAGATGGCAGTAATGCGATGACTATGGTACTTCTGGATTCGAAGAAGAAGGAACATTGTGTGAGAATCCGACGTTCCAACCCTGGATCCATATTACAATTCTAGATACAACGGACTAATCAGTCAGTGGAGGTATTTGGAAACGACAGATGAAAAGAATACCTTTATAAGGTTCATTGAGGAAATCGCTCCAAGTTGGTTGCGGTCAACACCATCACCCATGTTCTTTTAGAGTGCATTAGTTCAATCCTTAGTGTGTGTCAAGGAAATACACTTTTACTCAACACAATTAGGGATGCATATCGGAGCTGAGTCTTGTTAACCTTGACGACCGAAAGTTATATTCTGTTGATTCCTTAAAGTTCGCGGTTGGTAAGAACATTTGCAGCCTTCCAGAGTTCACTGGCGGTATGTAGGCAGCCTAATTTCCCTATGAAGGAAAGACTCATGAATTTCTTCAGTAAGCTGTTTTGTCGGGGGGTAGTATTCGTGATAAGCTTCGACGCATCTTCTTATCCACCCTCCTCAACTGATGGTTTTGCGGACATTATTGTCGAGTGGCATGGTTTTTGATGAGCGCGGGATCAAGAGTTATTTCTGAGGTTGCCATACATGCCGTAAGCGATTCACAGTCTGAATGTATAAACAAATGTTCACCTAGTGATCAGTTGAAATTGTCTTGTGACTCATTGGACTTTCTCTTGCCTGTCTGAGTTTTGAGAGAGAAATTTTTTGCAGTCTCAAAGTGCTATTTGCTTTATCTTGACGATCGGCTCTGGATGCTCAACCTTGTCCTGAACTCATTCAGGCGGTTGCTGTTAGCTCCCTCAGAATTATGTTTGACGATATTATGAATCTTTCTGTACATATAAATCCAATTTGTTTCTCTGCTGTTATGTGGGCAGTTCTAGAGGACAGAATATGTGAGCTGGTCAAGTAATTTTTATAACATTAATTTTTATCTGCGATCACTTTGTAGATCACCAACCAACTAATATCGCAGTCAGTGTTGTGACGACTAGTTATATTGTGTACTTGGCTCGGATCTGTCTCCCCTGTGACAAAAGACCAACCACTTTACTACCGAAATTTATGGTGTATCCAAGATATTTTGTAATATTACCTAATGGATGAATGTGTTTCGGACATACATGCTGTGTATACGGAGGGCAAATAACGGTTGTCCTTCCCCGCTCTTTTTACATTGTCAAATCATTCCGAATAAAAATTATGACGATATCCCAATCTATCGGCGAAGCAAGAATGAAGAACTTTCAGAATTCTACTAGAGTACTGTTCAGTTTTAAAATGTCGGCAGAGTGGGGGGAGGCGTAGACTTTTAAAATGCATATTTGATCTGAAGAGTTTGACTCACATAACTGATATGCAGTTTCAGGTTGCTAAGTTGATCTCACAATCCGTCGATTTTCTTGTTCCCTTCTCATTCCAGAAGAAGGTTTGGCATTGCACCTTTAAATAGCAATTCGTTTGAAGTCTAACGCGTTATAGGAGGTTATATCTGTGTTGAGTTTCAACAATTTGTGGTATATCTTGTGTTCTTTTGGTACTGATGATCTAATTGGTGTAGCTAATCTTCCGAGAACATATTGCTTCCATCTTCGATGTTTCTACATGACAAATTTGTAAACCCAACAGGCATTCTGCTTTTGTTTCTATGCACTTCAATCTCCTAGGTATTGTGCACACATTGAAGCAGATAGGCGGTAAGAGGTAGCAGCTTACTCCTAGGAGTTGTCTAGCTTGACGTAGACAGTGGCTGACCAGCAAAAGGCGGTGGTCCTGTTTATTGTTAGAATAAACCGTAACTTACTAGATAATATTAATCAATGTGAGCTTCTTACTCGTGATCTCTATCCCCTTTGTCTCTTATGTGGCTGAAAACGTTGACGCTGAAGTGACATCCTAAGGGAGCCAATCTAAGAGTAATATGTCGGCACCTAGGGACATTTATTCTTCAAAATCCTCGTCTCACTCCGAATGAAATTCTGATAAATATATATCGCCTCTACCCCTATGGTATCGTTGAGTCCAGAATACTTCTTAGTGGAACAAGTAACCCTTATAGCCCAATACCAAGCTGGTAATGTCTCGCGTTTTGCAAAACTTTCGTCATTGATTTCAAAAACTCAATAAGGCATCAAAACATGAGTATTCAGTACATACTAGTGATGCAATATTAAGTCGGCTAGAAGCTCATACAGCAGTTCAATAATTCGCCAAATCATTCGTCCTCACAACGAATTTTTCACTCCTACAGGGAAAGAAAGACTATCTTAATTCATTAGACAAAGTGAGAGCATTCTGTTCTATAAGAGTCTGGGTTCATTCTTTGTTCCGTGCTTTCACTGCGAAGAGAGTTACTGTAGCAGTGGCTTTACACCCTGCACATATCTGGGGCTATTCATCTGACACCCATTACAACTATCGTTGATTGGTCATGACAAAACGCACGACATAGAGAAAGGTAAGGGAATGATCGTTCACCATTGAAAGTTGTGAGCAAATTTTAATGAAACTGGAGAATATCTGCCAATCCTTACAGTTTTTCTGCTACCTATCTGAAAGTTGCGAAATCCAACTTGCGAGCGTCTGCCTCGTTTAACCACTAGTATCAACTTGTTAACGTACAGCAATGGAATTGTGCGTATTGGCTGAATGGACCAGATACTGGAATGAATTTGTAAACATCATTAAGCCACCGGTTCATGGGACGTCAAGCTCGACTTCCTTAAGACTCACAACTGTCTCCCATTTTTTGCGCTCAGTTACAGCCTTTAGAAGACTGAGGATTTACAACACGCTGTCCAATGTTTTTGAAAGACAGCTTCAGCTGGATATTCGGTTGTGAAGGGATTGGCAGATGTATAGTGCTAACACTTTCTGTGCTCTTTCCTTAAACTGAGGAACTTGACATGTTTACGAAGAAAGTTTTAAACAGCTTTATTACATATATACGGCTAACTGAACCATATCAAGAATATAGACTGAATGAACAACGCAGCTGTTTTTAATGCGTAATTTTAGTTCCGTAAGATATGCGTTCACATAGCTAGATCATTAAAATGTACGACTTTTACCGACTGTACCATGTGTGCTGATGTATCACGAAAGCTCTCATTTAAAGCGGCGATATGTACCGAGTCCAACAACACAACGGATTAAAAGACGGCCACGGATTAGTAGCGCCTTACCTGCTTTAATTAGAAAAGCTCATGAGCGTCACTTTTTAACTTGGGTGCTCCGTGATAACTGGCGTAAACTTTTAAAAACGCTGTTCTGTGTAAAAGTGTAATGCAGTGTCTGGCAAGTGTGCACGTGGATGATCATTTGCCCTTCTAACATAATGCATTAGCATCAGTATATATTGTGGATCTTTGCCTTTGGACTTAATTGTATAGAACAACCCAACGACTCACAGCACCATTTCATCAACCTGAGAGCTGACCACATAAAAACGCATATTGCTTCCCAGAACCATCTGCACGAAAAATCACGAAAGTCCAATTCACCATATTCGTATGTGAACAGACTGGCTGGAACTAACAGCAGGAAATTCCCATGAAAATTCCCCCTCATCATATCACCTCGTCATTCTGGTCCATATGCACATATTTTTAACCATAGTGTACTGTTTATCAGAATTCATTTAGTGGACTCAGGAAACTACTTGCTTTCCAGGTATTGAGGTTGAACCAACACTCTGTTGTGACTGATTAAAAAGCCTGTCACCCATTTGAATACAATCTTGTCAAGATATTCTATGTCACCCACGTAGATTAAACGATCAAAACAGTCTTATCTTCATACGAAGGTTAATTTCCCTTAGGAGAATCTATCAAGACCTGACAAAAACTCCGAGACATCGTTTTTTTGTTTAGTTACCTTGCGTGAAATCTGTTAAGACCATTTGGGCCGTGCTACATTCATTGAAAGCCAAAATTGAATTCAACCGACTCACCGTCGAATGATTGTCACTGTCTAATTTTTATGCAATGGTGAGAAACTGAAAGCATTTCTCTTTGTAACTTGTTCATTGCGGGGCGGCCTAATTGAATCAGTTTGATTGCGAACAAAAAGACATCCAGATGTCGCTTGAATTTTGCATTCTAGGCGAATCTTGTGAACAGACGATTGTATGTCGATGTAGTTCAATAAACTGTCTTAAAACGTCTAAAACCAAAAACCCAAACGAACACTGTAGTGCACTGCATGATTTTGACAGCTCCTTCACTAAAACACAGTCACCAACTACATCGGAAATCGTTCGCTAGTTGGATGCCTGATTAGCTACAGAGTGACGCATATTAAATAAGAAGGCGCAAAAAATCGTCGCTTGTTTTTTAAGATATTTCTAAATAATTACTGACTTCGTGGGAAAAACTTTTGAAAAAGATAGTGAAAAACTTTACAACACAGCAGCCAAAGAGAATGAAACTCAACACTAGATCGCCGTTTTTCAATAAGAACTCTGTCGTTACTGCGCTATTTGAGGGGCGCTTTATACTTCAACAACTCACCAATTTGGAAACACAAATCAGAAGATGAATACTGTGGAATGAATTTTCTAACATCCTTTCCAGCACTAGTAAGCCAGCCGCAAACTTACCTTCCTAACGAATTCACTTGTTTTGAATTGAGAACAGGACATAGGCAACTGAGGTCTACGTAACAATTTTGAACCTGTACTGAAAGACACTACCGGTGGTCTACCCAAAAGTTTGTGTGACATTCAAAACTTTTTTCTCAACGAGAGTACAAGTGAACCATGTGAGACCTAATGTTTCGAATCAGTCTCTTGAATATGTATGTCTTCTCAAGAAATGGCCTAAGAGCAAAATATTTACAAGTTCGTGTTGTGCGATAAAGGGTAATTCTACAATTCTAAGACACATAGGACATGGAAAATTGAGCAATCATTATCCAGACTCGAAAGTCAGAATAAAGGGTAGTAAAATTACGTGGAGCAGTGTTAGACTACACACTGTTGCAAGTGAAACGATGGTACGCCAAAATTGTATGCTGAACAATATCGATTAGTGATCGAACAATCCGTAAGGTCAGAGATGGACAGCAATTTAAAGATGTGGCTTAAACATGATGTGTCCACTATTCCAACACTTTGGCAAGGGTTGACACTTTTTCGGTTAATGTTCAGTTGATAACCAATATTACAGCTCCTTTATTTTCGCTGGCCTTAGGATCCACCTGAATCCATGACACCTGATTTTATTTTATGAGGCTTATAAATTATTGTGTATATCTGAACCAATCATATTCAGTTTGGCAGCTAACAGTTGACCTGATGTTCAAGATTTAAGTGTTAGGACTTGAACTCACAACAAACAAAGGAAAATGCTGCTACCTGGTTGAAATCTGAAGCTGCTCTCATTAGCAGCACCTTGTTATTCCGTGATAAATAGATGGAGGTATTAGCATAGAATAAGCCTGCTGAAAAATCTTTTTCATTATTAATTTCTCTTGTATTCAAATTGGCACACACAACCAGTGAAAGCGGGATGTCAAAGGGTCACACAAGCAGTCATGCAGATCACATTTAAGGTGCATACAGGATCGGTAGTGTAGTGCGGCGGTTCACATTATAGAGTATACGAACCGGAGCTTGGTTGAACAAAATGAATTGCTAAAGGCAATCAGTAAACACAATCGAACTGGGGACTAAGGCATTACCAGAACGAGGCACATAAAGAGTAATCTGATGAATATCATTTAAAAAATGCATGAAAATATTTTAACACAATTTTTCTCACCGAAGAAAATGACTGCGTGGCTTCGAGGCACCGTACGAATACGATGTAAAGTTTCTAAACGATAGACACCTTACAGAATGGCTCATTTGTTTGTAAGTGTGATATGTTTCATCCATGAGATAGTTCAGAAGAGTCGGACAATTAAGTACAATTAATACGGTTCTATCATACGTTTTGCAAATAGATCATCAGTCTTTTCTCCGCAAAAGTCATGTTCAGAGGGAGTAATACTGGATATCTTTTGTAGGTGCAACTTTCATCTCTAACCAATCTTGATACACAATCGCGTGCTGATTATCTAAAGGTTTACATCGAGCATTTGAATCGTTCTTATAAATGAGATCAATTTCAGATTAGACAATGAATCCACTTGAGCAACTGAAATTGAATTTGGTGTCACATTACAAAAATGTGCAGCTGAAATGCACAATGAGAAAACAGTTGGATATGCCAGTTTTCAAGTGACCATTCAGACCGGTACTGACGTGATGAAGGCGGTTTCACAACAGACCGACAAAACTAATCTATTCCTTCCATTACACATGATGTTAACTGAGGTTCTTAATATTTTACCAAAAACTTGCAACAGTCCTGTTACCAGAAAACCAGACGATCTTTGAGTACGATATATAATACTGTAGTAAACTATTCCGGGATATGATAATTTGATTCAACCGAGAGACCGCATCGAAAAAATCGATGAAGCCTTTATGATAAACAATTTAGTTTCACATTTCTATTGCAGTAAACAACAATTCAGCTACCTTTCCCAGGTGTAGTTTTTATTTACGAAACAAACGACAGACTTGATTTACTGTCTCTGTCAAAATCAATGAGTCGTAATGAGGTTTGGAGCCATAGCGGTAAATTTGACACAATATCGGATCAGGAGCCAAATGTGGTAGCCGACCGTTACAGAGATATAAAGTTGATCACATGATACAGAAACTGACGGTTCAAGTACAGATGACCAGATGGGAGTTTCTAGGAGGTCTTTCTCTTTACGTTTGACACAGCAAGTCCCTCCAATCTGAGAGCTAATGAACAAGATGTTTGATGGTTTTTTATTGCTGCCCGTCAGATCAGCATACACCTATCATTCAAAATATTAAAACAGACCTCGAGACTTTTACTGTGAGGAAATCAGGGCAGGAGAATGACACTTGATCGTCTAGAAGATGAACGGAATCTTCAACATTATGCATGACGAATTATCGAGGTTGCCACCTCTGAACAAAATCTTTCTGGAAACCGATTTCGTTCATTCTGCGGCTGATTTTTCTTAAATGACTCAACATACAGCTGAATTTTAGTGATATTCATATTCTATTTCTCCCGTATAACCCCACACTGTATTACAGATATTCCTTGTTCATTTCAATGGAGATTATTTTACTTTTTATGTTAGTGATGTTGTGCACATTGGGCGAACTACAGTTAGGGCGGGTTTTTGCGCAACGTTGTACCATGTAATTTTTGGATCATTTTAGTATCTATTCAAGGTGTTCATGATTTCTGTGAAGTGATGACCACCGTCTGCCACAGCGAGACTGGACTTTGACTGCTTGCTCGTCTCGATGACCTACTGAACTAAACCGGACGGTGTAGTGACCACACGAACAGAGTTGCTCATAGCATATAGGCCAGTATGTAGAGATCTGACAAACCACAGTCTCCTGGTCCTCTTGGTTAGGTGTTGAAAGAAGGTTGACATCATTGTCCCGAAAAACGTACTAGTTCTGGTAAAATGCTACCCACCTGCTGGCTTGCGGCACAGGCTTTTGAGCCAAGGGCGTTGGTTGGAACCCTAATCGTTCCTCCGTCTAGTTGTGGGCGTCCTGGCATTTTCTCAGCCCATATATAACCATGAATACTCATAACGCTTAATTCCATACTGCATCGGCCCTCTCGCAGTATAAGCCGCGTCGCTCTCCCTGCTGCATACAGCAGGATGGATAGGCGAACACATGTCACTGCTGACCCTCTCAGCCCCCATTTCTGTTAATTACTCCACAGGTCCCACAACAGATATAGCTAATCATAGTTACATTGGGTCGGTAAGCTCTATTTCTTGCCATTCATCTATAAACCTCCCTCGTCCATTGCTTAGACCTAGAATACGAATTAACGAACTTACCTTAGACGTTTGTACTCTAGAAGAGATAGGTCAACAGGCCGATCCCGCACGACCATTACACTTCATAAATGTCGTCGTATGTTGTGTCTTGGAGACTAGAATCCAGGACAGTAATCACCGAATGAAAATAACGACACATTCGATATCTACGCCATACTGATTGTACACTTCGGGTGACTCCATGACCGCTTGGTAGGTTCTGTTGAGGCCAGCTCTAGACGCAAGACTTTCAAAAATCTATTCGTTGTGTCTGCTTACGCTCCTAATGGCTTTAGTAACGTCGGCGTCAGGGACACGTTTTACACTGATCTGGCAGCTCTCCTTCGGTTGAAGTGTGGTTATAATACAGTTATTCCGGGAGGGGATATGAATGCGCAGGTAGGGCGTCTTGATGAGGCCGAATGTAGTCTAGATGACAGGTTTGGGATAGTATCACATCGGTCAAATAACGGCGGGCAATTTTTGCAGCTGTGCGCTATTTTTCATAGTTATTTTAGCTATTTTTAGCCTGCATTGTTTTTAGGCATCGTACACATCATTGTTATACTTGGCGCCCAACTCCGAGTCAGGCCTTGTCTCAGATAGACCGCATAGCCATTAGTTATGGGTGGCGGGGTTCCATTCAAGACTGATGTTCCTATTAGAGCATATACTTGGAGTCAAATCGTGCGTTGTTATGTTGTTCCGCTCTTACTTTTGCTGAGCAAGGATCCTACCAGCAGCAACGGCTGGCTGTTGCATCGGTAAAACAAGTACCAAACCAGCTTAGAAATCAAGCTTAGTAGTTCTCATTCCAAAGATCCTGAAAGCTGTTGGACTGAAATTTCACAACCCATCAGGGAAGTAGGCACTGTAGCATGCAGCACTGAGGTACATGGGTTGAATAAACACTGAATCTCGGAGAAATCCTTGGAGTTGTTGGGAGCCAGACGGAAGATTCCTGCTGGTAGTTCACATAACAGTTCCAGAACAGATATCCGTAGAAAACTGAAACTCAGCCTAAAGGCTGATCGTGAGGCTTGGTTAGTGGGAAACGTGGAGGAAGTGAAAACCACTTTTGCTTGAAGGAACAATGGCAAACTCTTCACGCTGATTTGTGCCACTGGTCCCAGGCAACTGTCGTTTAGTGAAGCTATCAACGAGAGAGATGGTGCACTCATGTATAATAAATCCAGAAGGTTAGGGCGGTGGACAAAATTACTAGAGGATCAATTTGGGTATCCTCCTGCTTTGACTGTGTTGCTTCCACATACCTGTAATGTAAAACCCCGGTCGGTATAACTGGAACCACCTGTTGAGACTGAGGTCCGCAACTCCACCTGGGCTCTCAAACCTAATAGGGCTGCAGGTCCTGATAATCTCGTACCGGCATATTCCAAAGAAGGTTTTGACTAATTTATTCCAATTTGTGTGGACGACGGAAACCATCCGTCCATACTGGGGTCACAGGATGAGAGTTCCTATGTTCAAGAAATGTATCAGAGATTCTTACGAAAACCATGAGTATTAGTTTGTTCTCAGTCATTTCTAGGGTTGTGGCATCCATTGTGCTTCGTCGACTCACTGCAGTTCGGGAGATGAACATTAAAGGTGAAAATGCAGAATGTCGCCTTGAACGGGGATGTGTAGAACACATTTTTAGTCTGCGTCAAATTCTGGAGCAGCGTCATGCATACCGCCGACCAACAGTGGCCGTATTTCTCGATTTTGAAGATGCTTTCGATTTTGTGGATCGGTCTACACTTTGACAGTCGCTTGAACGTAGAGGTGAGCCGGACGACTATGGGATCATGCTGTTGGCGCTTTATTCCCATACTTCAGCCCACATTAGGGCTTACGATGAACTGTCTGACAGTTTAAGCACCTTGAACGACGTACGTCAAGGCTATCCATTTTCACCATTTTTGTTCAATTTTGTGATGGACGATATAATGGAGATTTGTCTCCGGCAGTCACACGATGCCGAAGTGAACCACCTACCATTTGGAAGACTGACTGATCTTGTTTATGCTGATGACAAATTGTTGCTGTTTGTTACTTTTCAGCTAGCACAAACAACGGTAGACCCTGTTTGGCATTCTGCTAAGTACTTTGGAATGCGCATTGCAGTTTCAAGATGCAGTGTTTCTGGAAGATTACTGTGATTACGTAGATTCAGTGTTAGACAGTGAAGTTAGGCAATGAGGTTGTTGATCGGTTTGTATACCTGGTAAGCTGCAGCAGCGGCAGCAGTGGAGGTATAGGGAATGAGAGAAATGAGTGTGTCTGAAGCTTCGGGGGTGTCTGCTAATCTGCAGAATCTCTGACGATAGAGAGTTATCTCTCCGATGCTCAACGCTCGCGTGTATCAGACAACAGTGAGGGATGTATCACTTTATGGCAGTGAAACTTGGCTGCTCAGAGTAGACGACATGAACCACATTCAGGTATTTGACCACCGATTTCTGCGTTCGATTGCTCATATCGGGTGGCACCAGCGAGTAGTTAACGAGAAAGTTGGGAAACGGGTGTTTGTTACTGATTGCCAAGCGAGTGTTTTCGTTTACTCCTTACGTCTGCACAGATTTAGGTGGTTGGGTCATGTATTAAGAATGCCGGCTAACCGCCTACCACACCCAGCACTCTTTGCTGACACTGTGTTCGACTGGGGCAACGTGCGAGGCGTACACATGATGACCTGGCGTAGAGAAGTGAAATCGTTCACGAAGGGGTTGGCCACTTTAGACCGTGATCGTCTCGCAGGCTGGGGAGCTCGTGACTCCCAAAGTCGGTGGCTGGAGACGTTAGGTGGGATCTTGGTTAATCGTGTTCAGTGGCGTAATGTTGTCGTTTGTACAAACTGCGCGCATTAACTGATGCGGGACGGTGAAAGCCGTAGAAAAGCTGACTTGCTGATGACGCCTTATTTTCGCTTACAGCTCGGTTGTGTGTTTGCAAGGTGTGAGAATCTTGACGTTGAATGTCTGATTCTAGACGTAGTTATGTTTATTAATTAGGTTCTTTCCCACCCTGTTCTTTTCCCCCCTCTTTTCCTACACAGGGTTTGCATTTGTTCTTCTTCATAGTTGTGTGACAGTTAAGCACCAGGGGCTCACATTGATGTATTAATGTCTGTGATAACGATGATGACCATTGTGGTTTCCAAACCGGTTTCTGTGCCTGTCTAAACTGTAGTAGCTGAAAACTGTCACCTGTCCAATGTTAAAATGTTAGTTTATCTTCTTTGGGTAACCGGTTTTCCCAGGAAGCAAAAACAGGGAGGTTAGTATGCGGGATGGTTTGTCACAGCTAAAGGTTCGCAGAATTAGTAATATCCATCTAAACTATTTTTCCGTCCTAACGGTTTGGCGCCGCTTCAACGATTCACTGTAGTAATTTGGTCTGCCGTATTGTGAACTGCACACAGCGGAGAAACTTCAGTGTGTGAAAATCAATTAGTTAGCTACGAAGCTCCACATATCCTACACTGGTCGTTAAAGAAATGGACAGTAATAAATATGTGTTAATCAGTGCCAGTGACACACCGCGAAAAGTCATGAACTTTCACGTCTAGACACTAGTGCTTGCTGACATATTTTAGGCGGGAGTATAAGATTTACAGGCAGTTCTTCTGAATAGTCATCATCTATCTACTTCCCTATCCAATGAAAATGTTGAAGGCCAACTGTACTACTGGTGAGGCGAGTGATTTAGTTAATTCGCCGTCGGTTCTCCACTAGAAGTGAGTAAATTCAAATGTTCACTCATAGATGCGTTCAACTAAGAGTAGTTTTGGCCCGAATTTCCACCAGTAAGATAAAGCATTTAATTTATCGATATGAAACCTTGTTCCAAAAATGACAGGTAAAGTCCACATTCACATTAAAGCAATCAAAGGGGTTTCACACTGATATAGGGTGATGGTTAGGTGAACTCAGGAAAGTACATGGTAACCATTTTTGCTAAACAGCTTGCCTCCATCATCTTGGGTGCGCAGGGTATGAACAAGGTTGAAAATAAATCAAGGAAATGAAGGGTTTGTAAGGTTTTTTTTATTTCCGTCGTAAATCCTTAATGCACAAGGAAACTGGTTGTCATTTTGCCGCTTTCGAATTCTGCCAGAGGTAGAATGCAAACAATAATGACCTGCGAAACGGTTTCTTAATTTTTTAATTTGACCGAAATTTAAATAGATAATTTGACAAAAGAGACGTAGATGATCACTTAGGAGTGAGTAAACTGAAATGAAATTTGACCCTCTGATTACGTTCTGAATCTACCGCGTTAGTTTATTTATGGAGTGAAATTTATATGAAAATGTTTACATGTTCCAAGAATACTCCGACCGTTTTGTGTAGTACGCAGTGGCTTAGTTATTTTTAATGGTAATTGTATAATTGTTGGACAGCTTAGTTGTCCTGATCATCAGAAAACGCTAAAAAAACAAAACGTGACGAAAAACATCATATTGAGAGTATCGCGTTTTAAATGTTAGGTTATTGCAAGAACATTCTGGATAGGGATTTTCTAAAAGTCATGCAACAGAGGCAACGCAGTTAACCGTTGTATTACAAGACTCCAACGGTCACAAATATTGACTCTCAGTTAACTTAGTCGGTTCGGACAAACTCCTTCTAAATAATGATCAACTATAACGTGTTTTTCTCGTGCGTTCCATTATCTGCAATTAATTCCGTATTATACAAACAATACTTCGGTTTGATATACAGATTGGGAATAACACAACGTTTCGAGCAAGTTGTAATACGTTGTGTTATTCCCAATCTGTATATCAATAACATGTTAAACACGACGCCCAAACTATTCAACTTCATTCGTACTACATTTGGTGCGGATATCTTATAATACTTCGGTTTATTCAATCGATTTAAAATTGCAGTGATTTCGAAACGTTTTTTACCCAACGTTATCTTCTTTCCCCAAAATACACTTCAACCCAAACACGGTTTTTATTGAAATATGTTGTGCTATTTTTCTAACAGAGGATTTACCAGTACCTTACTTTCCAGTTTCCAAGAGTATATCATCAATAGTAAAGAATCACCCAGACAACAAAAGGGTTCTATAGTTATAAATGCAGTCACAATAAAGCCAACTGTGCTTGGAAAGTGAACCCAAGTGATATGCTGACTATATCAGCGTCAACAACTGACGTGTGTTTCGGTCAAGCCGATTCACACTGCTTTGAGTATTGACGGCAGTCTTTCATTTATTCTTTGTCAAAACATTCCTCAGCTAATTCCTTCCTTGCTAGCAAACTGTGCTGATCATTATATCACGTTTCGTGTACCTCCCTTTTGAGCTGGTCGAGTTGACTGCGCATAGATATCCGGATCATTCTTATGACTCTGACTGTTCTGCATTATACGCAATGTGTTTGGGACTGGAGAGACGCTGACAATCAGTCGCAGTCGTTCGGAAAGACTTTTTGGGTTCTGTTCGAGTCTTCTCAAAGTGAATACCACTATGTGATTGAAGCATAGACAAAAAGAGTGAGCTCTCGAACTAGTCGTGTGGCAAACTGGCAAGAATAAAGACTTCAGGTATCCGAATCACGATTCTTGGGTAGGTTATGAACTCTTCGATGGCATACTTCAACGGTTTCGCCTGATACCATCAGACATGACAGGACGAACAGCGCTTACCAAAACAGGTTCAACATGTCTGTAGGACCTTCTGGTTCATTGATGCGCTGCATTCTTCATGAAATCTATTGGTTGTTATGCGCTGTTTATTGCCACATGTAGACAGCAACAGCACTATGGCTTATTCACATATCCAGATGGCTGACCCTACATGCACGCTTTCAAGTATCCTTCTAATTGAAAGCTCAATAAATCTTCGATGACGTTCCCATCGATTGTGTAAACCACTGCGAAGGTAGCAGCATTAACCGTGTTAATAAAGTCCACTTAACATTTCAATTTTCCACGTGACTATACCTACATAGTGTATTATCCATGTGATACTTCATCAACTTTGTTCGGCTCTATTTTAGCCGTCTTCGATTGGGCCACAACACACCTGAAGCGTCATTTTTATTTCCAGCTTAGCTGAACGTTAGTTGCTTTCGGTTCCCAACATCGTTGAAATTACAGTCAAGTTTGGCGTATGTTAGCAGTAGAGAACAACTATTATTCTGGAAACAGATGCAATATAACAGCAAGTAAGAGGCGTGCTGTGTTTGTTTTAATCAACTGGAATCAGTGAACATTATCACATCATTATGCTCATTAGACAGTTATCTCTGAACTCTCGGTTTTGACAGTTTAGACTTGTCTGGGTAATTTAAGGCCAACAGATACAACACTGGCAAAGCCGACTCGAAGCTACCAATGATACGTCTTATCCTTAAGGTTCTGTCCCCGGAAGAGGTGACCTGCAGGCAATGACAATTTACGAACCAAAATGAGCACGTACTACATTTCTTCGAGATGATCATCTCATACGGTTCCTAGAGAGTTGATTAGGAGACACAGTTGTTGACTACACTTACAGTGTATTCAGTCTAAGTGGTTTAATTCCAAAACAGTAACTCCAGAATTACTAAGCAGAATCGGTTGATTAATCTATTCACTGTTATCATACAGAT
This sequence comes from Paragonimus westermani, assembly GCA_008508345.1. Classification (NCBI taxonomy): domain Eukaryota; kingdom Metazoa; phylum Platyhelminthes; class Trematoda; order Plagiorchiida; family Troglotrematidae; genus Paragonimus; species Paragonimus westermani. The sequence continues at coordinate 258,453 of QNGE01000408.1, forward strand.
GACATTGTACAATTCCAACTTGAACGACGTTACGTGGCAGCCAGCCACATCAGCAGTCACATCACGTCAGCCTCAACCCCTTTGGCTTAACTGCGAGTGCATCATCCAACCATCAATCACAAACATTACTGACACGTTGTTTGAGTGGCTTGATCCAGTTGTTTGGAATTTTGTACCATATCATAAAGACCAATGGTAGTTTTCTTGATAGTGATTTAATTCCGTTGAATACAATTGGTGTGAATGATCTGGTGAAGAATGGTCGAAAACAGTTTCTTGTCACCGTTGTCTTCTAAAAATCAATGGAAATTTCCTTGAATTTCTGATAATGTGAAGATGAACGTCTATCTCTAAGTCATAAACAAAACAAGTCTTGTACAAAACTAGTTAAGATGAAACACAGCGATCGTCTTCTCCAAGTGTACTATGCAAGGTTATCCGTAGATCTTGCTAACCATATAGGTTGATGATGCACTCTAATGTATCTGTACTCTTCCGAACAATTTGCTTCAACGTGAGTAGTATTAAATTCGCCAAGCTATAGCAGTAGACAACCAAAGGCATGTTGCTTAAATGTGTGACCTAATTTTGTGTTCACTGTTTCCGTTGTTCCTGTTGAACAGATTATTTCTGTCGCATAACCGGGGGTCTTTCCTGGAGGATACCTGAAAACCACCCTAAATGACTGGCTAAGGGTGAGGTGAAGTGAGTTTCGAATGCAATTCTGGCGCAACTCGTTGACTCCGGGGACCGATTCTCACCGGAAGTAGCTTTTAACCCAATTACTGGCTGCCCAAGCGCCATTTAAAGAGAGTAAAATTTTATAGTTCGGCCACCACTGAGGTGATTTGAATCCGACTGCACAGCCCACAGTTGTGTGCTCAGAAGAAATCTGTCAAGACCCTACGGATATCATGGACCGCCGTTACTCATCTACCACCTTCAGGGTGTCAATATATTCATTTAACTACTCCTCACTTAAGAATTGTTTGACATAATTAAGTGACAAATCGCTCCTTTGGAAATGTTTGTAATCAGTTTAGTGATGAATGGTCGAAAAGAACTTTTCTGGAAACAATTTCAATTCCATTGATGGTACACATGAAATAATGCTCTGTCGCCTGATCTATAAAGCCAATTCGGCTCAGACACTGGGACATTCAAATCAGGGTGAAAAATGGAATGACACTCAGATTTGAGTTGTTCGTCAACAGTTCAGAATGTTTCAGTTATTACGGCGCTAGATCAGACAAGGTAAAAGGGAACTGCGATTTAAACAAAACAGTTAGAACACGAAAACTGGTATGTACTCGTCAGTATCAAATTTATAGTAATATGGGTTGGTTTTTTACGGCAAACATTTCAGGAATTTGATAGTCAGTAAGCTGGTTGGGATAAGTCATTAGGCCCAGGGAAGGGTCACGTTCAGGAACGCTTCAGCAAATTCCAAGAAACTTGGATTGGAATGACGCAACGGAATTCTGAGTGCACAAGCTGGATCGATAACGTGTCTAGCGACTGATAAAATGCGATTGGCAACCATGGTGGCTTATCAGTGGCCTAGCATTACGCACCCAGTTCTCTTCTACGGTGTGTCTATGTTTCTCAGCACGTTCAAACATTTTAGGTTTAGTTAGTTGTCACTGAAAAATGTGACACTTCGGAACAATATCCGTACCACAGCTATAACACCGAGTGAATTAAGTTGTGGGTTTTGAGGTGTTTCAGCTCCGCCTTTGAAAACAGCAACTAGCGATTCTCCAAACTGACTGTATAACAGCACGCGATTAATTCGGTGAAAGCGAGCATTCTTGGACAAGTTGTGAGCATAAGACTGCAGGTAAGATGGGCAGATAATGCAAAACTGTTAGGCTTTATGTAAAACACTCACTCATTTGGCTTCAAAATTTTCGACAGGCACTATCAGGAGTGCATTAAAACTGAACAAAGTATCACACAGCTGCTCTGAGAATCCTTGTTTTGTAGCAAGCCATTTTTGATCAGGTGATTCTGAATTTAAGGAAGCCCATTATATTCGGATGTACATTGAAACTGTTTCTGCTAATCAATATCATCAATCCGTACTCTCATTTTCGAATATTTTCAGCTAACGGATTTAACCGAGAATACGTTAGAAGCAAAATAATTAATGGTCCTTTGGATCACTGTGAATCGGTTATTCTTTGTCAGTTGCGTTAAACCAATTACACTGTGGCTACGTTTGAACTTTGGCTAAATATAACGCCTAGCACCTTCAGTCAAAGTCACTGTGTGACTTATTTTGTTGGAGATCACTCAACAACAGGAGAACAACCAAACATCAGTGATTTGATCAATCTGTTATCAGTTATGCCCAAATCTTTCTTTTTTAATTCATGCTCATAGCGAAGACTTCAGTCGAAGTGTTAAGTTGGTAAACTGGGCGAAAAATTAAGGCAAAATGATAGTTGCAAATTGTTTTGGGTACTTACTCTAGTGAAATATAGGGTAGTACCGTATTTGCCACAGTATTTTGCAGAAAACTTGTCATTCCCTTCTAAGTGACTGGAATAATTCTGTCATAATGAGTGAAGGTGAGTTGGTACCTAGTTATATCCGGTGAATAAATCAAAAGCTTTACTGAAATAACTAGGAAGGAAATAAAGAAATCTCTGTGACTTCGTTCTGTCAGTGATATCTACTACAATACAGTTATATCCATTAGATTTCGGAGTTTATACAATGCAAATAATAGAATGCTAGATTGTTCCATTCTCGCTTTGGGGTATGTTACATTCTAGTGGAGGGTCAGTGATCTTCTCGTTGCTGTACCCTTGTAGGACGGGCAAGCCTCAACGGTTTAGGCACAAATTTATATCAAAGCTATGGACTAGTTGTGAGGATAAAGGCATTATTTCGGTGTGGCATGTAATAAGAATATTATTCAGTGTGACTGAAGTTTCTGGTGTGTGTATCATTGTGCCTGGCACACAAGATGCAAAACCAATTGGCTTAGTAAATCACATTGTGCTCGATTTGAATATTGGTCCATAGGAAATTTTCAGCTGTCCAGAAAACGATGTCTTACCCACAATTTAAAGGCAAGTCCTAATACGTGACGGAGTGACAAAACATCAAGCTTGGAATCATCAAACTTCTAAAGGTGATATTGCACATTCATAAGTGAATTTGTTTTTGTGACAAGATCAAATTGTGGGTTCATATTTCATTGTAACCACCTGCGCTACGTTCTAAATAACTGCACTACACAGCAGATCAACTATATATCAGTCAGTGGGTTGTGGTGGACTGAGTAAGTAATTGATGAAATCAGTAGTTCTGGTCCCTAACATTCAAAGATTCGTTCTCACTGCAACGTCTTTACTAATATCACCCTCATCATGATTATCATCGGGCTTGCGACTGCACTGTATTTTTACTTAGAAAATTTTGCGTTGAGCAATTTTTTCTGAAGAAAACATCTATAGATCCGCATTAACTGAATCAGCAAATTGTGTGATGTACAGATTGTTTCAAAATTATCCGTGAAATACTGAGTATTACGATAGTTTTCTATCAGATATAAGTAGACCACTCAGTACTATTGATAACTAAATGAAATCAAAATCAATCGAATATTTTTCCGGACATAATGAAATCAAAAACCTAGGACACATAGTCACTAGGAAAAACCCTAAACTAACATTATTCAGTATGTCGGGAACAAGTGCTTAGAGTCAAAGTACTGATGAACCCGTGGAGTAAAGAAATGGTTCGAAAGAAGCTTACTTGAAATTTTTACTATATATCTTCAGGGTAGGATCACAGATCCTGATAGATTTCAATCAGAAGTAGTAGTAGTTGTTTTGCCAATAAAACACTCGGATGAATAATGACAACACCTTCGAGTATGTGTATACAGGAAAGTCTTTTCCCAAAAGAGGCCATTCATTGCCCCAAGTTTTTCAGATAAGTCGAATAACGTCTTCATTTGGTTTGTTACGGAGGTGAATACTTAGCTTAACCAATAAAACGAATCCTAGATAAGGACGTCGGATCGATATCCTGGCACTCAAATAGAGGAGCGCGTGCCAAAAGGAGCTCGAATCCAGCTGATCACCTTGCATACAAATATTGCACACTGCCGAATTTCCTCTTCGACTCTAAAGAACCTACTGGAGATGCCATAAACCTAACAGTTTTCTAGTTGAACATCTCCAACAGAATAATAATGGAAACGGCCAAATTCTTGATAGTTAAGCACTTGTTCTTGTTTTTCGATGAACATTTGCGTTATTGACCACCAAAAACCCACAAGTAAGGAAAATCGTAATTAACATCAATGTATGTAGAACTGTTCGATCTACATCTAACTGATTTCGTCGTCTACGGCCTTCATGACGGGAACACGTCACAGTAAGTAAAATGCCACACGAAAGATAGAAACCAGGGCTTGTACTTATTCTTGGAAACGTTTGTCTTTTGTAAATACACCATGGCAGGAAAAACATAGCCGTCTAAAATTTCCAGTACCAATCAGTTCAAGATGCCTCATTCGCAAGCGAGTAACCAGTTATTTCAAAGTCGAACACCACCCACACGTAATCGCAGCGTTCGTATTCAGATAAGCCATTCGGCTAGCTCACTTCTGAAGGAAGCACTAGACTCTAGGTTCGCTCTTATCAGAGCTGATCAGTAGTGCATATTGGCACCACAGCTTGCACTCTGATCGTCGTGCTTGTGAAACTATCACGTTAGTCACAAGGCCAATAACCTCACAATAGGCATGAATGAATTGTGCTCAACTTGCTCGATCATTTTGAAAGGAGAATGGACAGAATCACCCCCTTCTATTCAACTGATAACCCCGTGATTAGAATTTCTCAGTTAGACTGAAGTTACTGTCTACAATGAACTGAGTCAGAACTGCGTTAACAAAAGAAAATTCTCATCTCGCATCATGCAATTTTCGAGCACAACTGACATTGTAGTAAGTTGGATACCAATCAAAATTTTAAACATTTTATGTGTGAAAAAACTTTACTTTCGAAGTATACTGAACAAGCGTCTTATAGAATACCTCATGTTTGTGCCACTGTTCATGTCTGCAATTAGTGTATAGTAATGTCTGTTGCTCGCAAGCATATGACAGTGTTGCAAATCCTTCTTGATATTTTTACGAATGAATCTGATTTAAGAGGGTTGCGAAGAAGATGTTCGTGATAGCGGGCTGACTTCTCAGTAAGATTCTTATTCATAACTGGCGTTTGACTTTTGCAACTGACAAAGAAAAGATATCATGATAAATACTTGGTGAGAATTCAAACTGCCACCAAAATTTCGGGTAACAAAACGATACCTATGATACCTGTTTGAATCAGTTTGGTCACTCTGAGAAATAGCATACGACGGGAACGTACGTGAGGAAAGAAGCAGTGGAATCAGTCAACACAGATTAATGCTTTGGATAATATTCTTCAAGGTGATTTTGACTTATCCCGCAAGCAGTTGGTAGTTTTCGTTCAAAATAGCTCGTTATCTTCATTCACAGTAAAAATTTCCAACATGTAGGTCTACGGTGAGGCAACACCCTCAACAACATACGTTAAGATTCGGTTCCTTAGGATACCTAGTACATCGTCGTATTTTACAGCGACCATCCACAACCTTCTCATAATTGTTTCTAGTTGCCGTGACACACAAGTAAACTTTCAGAAACTAATCTCAATAATTTTCTTATTTTACTCGACCCATCTCGCTACTAAATTCACAGAAATGAACGACATTTCTAAGGTCACTGGACGCCTTCTACTCCTATAGTACACTTGGTGAATCGATAGGTGAAAGATTTGTGATATAGTCAGGAGAGTTTAGACAGTCACCAAGCAGGCCGATCTGCATTGATGAATGCTAGCCAGGCCTTAAACTGTCCCTGGTATCACGACGTGAGTGGAAATAAGGGGCAATATCTTACACTCGATTGAAAGATGAAAATTTGTTCATTCAGGATCGATATTCAACAGCATGCAGCTAGACAAAACTCACGTTCTAAACAGAATTATTCGTAAGTAAGAACAACGGGAGTTCAGTTGCTCAGCAGGCATGAACAGTCTTTAAATTAAGAAGGTGTACCCTTAGTGACCGGACTATAAATAGTCACGGTGCTGTGAATGGTTCGGGCAACAGTGCGCCCAATATTGTCAGAAGTTTCCGCAGAAAATCATAGAAACGTTTCATTTGTCAAGTCCGGTGAGTAATATTTGACTGCATTACTCTTTTCGAATGAAGTGTATCAGCTCACGTATTCCCTTTGAAGTAGATGCCAGCGCGTTCAAAATTTCTGCAGGAGGTTGACCAAGTTCATCACATATCATGCTCGAAGTGGACAAAATGAATGGCACCTCTGATTTGAACGAAACTGCAGTATTTATTCTTCTGTATTTAAAACAAATTCTGGCACCGAATTAATCAGTAAAATAATACCAGCTCACCGGTTTGGACAAAGTGGACAAATAAAACGACATTAACCATACTTCATCACTTGGTGTGCAAATTGCTGTCTATTTATTACGGTGTATTCGCCCAGTATCCCTATACAGGCCTTCCGGTTGAGATTTAACATTCTTTGATGGCAGCGTCTCTTCGGAATACCACGACACCAAAAAGGTAACGAGTGGAATATATATCTCCTACCTGGACAATAAGGCAACCTGATTACCTCTAAACTGTTAAAATGGTCGGGACTTCAGATACGATAATTCAGTGGCCGATGACAGTTATCAGTCAGACTGCTTCTAGACAGCATGGCTGGAATTCTGCTCCCAGCAGTGAAATGTACATGCATTTCCGATGAACTACAGGATGTAGCGAACGAACAGAGATCTATCTAGAACAAAAGCTCGCTACAACACTTTCGGGATTCTGCGAAAGTAATCTCCAAGTTTCCTCAACGAACAACCGAATGGCAGACTTGCAAGCAACCAGCAGATACATATAGTCACTTCGTAGTACAGTTCACGCTTTAGTCTGTTAAAGGAATGGTCAGATTCTGCAACATGCGAGTCCTCTGTGGTTTGAAAATTACGAAATCCCGCTAATGAATCAGAATATAGTGAAAACATGATTTTTTCAAAAGACGGTTGCCGCGTGTCTCCCTAAGTGAACTAGTTTTGCACTTTGGTAGGAAGATGAGCAAAATACGAATGTATGATCATACTGTGCAAAGGTTCTTTGAGGTTTCTACCCTCGTGACTTGCTCTGTTCTTTTAACGAAAAAGCGTAGTTTAATTAAAGTATTACGCGATAGGGACAGTTAGCAATGAGCAGCTGAGTTTCTGGTTTATTACCTAGAAAACATCGATCCGCAGCATACCGCAGAAGGAATTGTGGCATTTGTCCAGTATGAGTGATATCACTCACTAATTCATTTGCAGTTGGTTAGTCGAATAATACAGTATAATGTCGAGAACGTTTACATCACGTATATTTTTGAGGGACAACGACAGAACAGTCCTTAATTATTGGATATCCAACGTTTCATGGTCCAACTATTAAGTGTGAAACGTTTTTTCTGGGGTGATTGTCAGTCACCACATCACGTGAAAATTTGTGCAAAAAACCTGTTAGTTCAAGAATCTGTTCCATGACATGAGTTTTGTTTATAGTATGAAATGTAATTTTTTCAAATTTGCTTATTCCAGCTACATAGGTTTCCTGCCATTTTTTTTCTCCCCCCCCTCAAAATGCGTTCACACATTATTCATTAATTTTCACGGTCGTCAGTTTTATTCTCCGTATGATCGGCTTTATTGACAATAGTAGTTTCTCACCCGATCTCACTTGACTATGTCAGATCTTGATTACTCTAATCCTGGTCATGTTAGTACACGTAATGACATTCCTAATTTACAGTGGATCTTACCCAAGCACGTTAAAGAAAGAGAGTCCACGCAGCTCTGAAGGTGACGGCGGTCATAATGTTCCTGCGATTGCATTTGACGTAAATCCAATGACTTTTCTCTCAATGAGTACTTGAACCGGGCTAACTATGCATCAACATTCACTGGCAGCACCGTTCAAAAGTGTATGCATTTGCATACTAGATCGGTTAGACGGCCACAAAATTGTTCTCAGCAGTACACATCTGTTGGCAACTGAAAACCATAAACCGCCACAGTAGATCACAGAGATCAAACTAATCACCAAGCCGAGAGGTCTATGAGTATGTGAAAAATGTGGTTGGGGCGTTTACTTAGTCTAGAGCACTGCCTTATTCTGTGGTTGGCACTAGGTCATTCATAACTGCGTAACTCATGCACATATCACAGCAAATCACTGGTTCACATCTGCTACCAGTTCTCTGTGTTCTAGCAATGCCACTGGAAACCTTAACTTAACATAACGCTGTCTTCTGATTTTTGCACCTTGTACACAGATGGTCCACGAGGAAAGCCAACAGATGCTTTGGTAACATCGGTTGTTTTGCCTGAAACATTTGGCAACCCTGCCGACATGTATTTCCTCGTCTTGCGCTAACATGACCAGAAGACGGCTGAATCACTACGAACACCATGTCAAAATAATTTGGTCTTAAAAACTTCTTTTAAAACAAATAAGATAAATGCACGTTTTTGTACGAAGCAGCCTCTACTCGCGCTCTCACTGTTTTTTACATAATTAACATTGGGCGTTTCACACAGCATTTGCTCACGTGTGATGGTACCGTAATAGAGCATGGTGTATGGTCCATGTTATTCTGGTTTTCAGTGATGTAAGTTGTGCCCATGTTTTACACAACATTTGACCATTGTTGGTTTGTTGTCCCTCTCTTCCAGGAATCGTAGTTGAAAGCCTTACTCTGGAAGAACGCCGTTTAACACTGTCGCTAGGTTTACACGTATAGAGGATGTCGGAAATCATTATGACAGTGAACAGACAAATTCTTCTGGCTGGTCGGTTACAGTCGACAGGAATTAGCTTATCAGAGACCAGGTCCAGCTAAACCACACCGGACATATTTTGTCAGTTGAGTACCACTTAAGAAATGTGAAATCACGATCTAAATTTCAACGTCTTGAATTCCAAGTGTACACAACGGATGAATGTCGTATTAAGTTTGCAATTCCTATCGTTTATGTTCTAGTCTTTACAAAGCGCCATGTGACACACTCTTCAAACATCAGATATACGACGATAATCTGGTGCATGTCATAAGTGTTCGAATTAGGCAATTCAGCAAGAATTTATTATTGGACAGATGGCAATGACGATGTCAAGTGAAATTCGATACATAACATGAATCAACTGTTTACAACAGCTCAGCTAATTGGCTGAATAGGTGCCAAACGGGACACTACTTTTAAGTTGAAGTTAACACTCAGTGAGACGTGTGCTTATTGCCTATTAACATTTTAACGGTTTTCATGGCTAGAGCTCTGAATGACATTGTCGAACGGGGTTTTACAGCATTGCAATCAAGAATTTGTTGTGCACGTCCATTACTGGTTAGTTGTATCACTGGATTGTCTTTACACGGTGACTTCATCCATCAAGCTCATCCAGCAGTCAGTAAACAAAATTTACCCAGTAGCGTCACTGAGTCCGTGCTGATAATAGTTATTCAGCTATATAGCTGGTAAAGATTTGTTTAACTCTAAATGACCACCGATTTGCCTGATTCAATAATCTTCGTTAATATATGTGTAGGTGAGTGTCGAAAGTCCACGATGTGACCGACGTAGCTGATTGCTTTCACGTGACTTCGTTGTTTTGTGTAAATATGTGGATTGATTGTCTTGTTTAATCGTCTGCTGCCATAGTTAAATAGCAAAGTAATTGCATTTTCCTCAAGCTCATTCCCTTCTGATATCCAATATTCTTTATAATGCACACTAGGTGTAAAAAACCGATAAGCCGAAGTCAAACATTTACTTCGCCTTGTAAAGGCATGTTAGCTATGTTAAAAATAAATACAAAGAACATGTGTATTTAAAGTGGCTCCATGATATTACACATAGAATTTGTTGATTGGCGTCACACGTTGTAAACCAAATGAATTCATGTACATTAAACCCATAATTGGCAAGCGAATAGAGAACGCTTACTGGAGGGATTTTTCATCGGCTTGTTGATCATTGATAATAGATCGACAGAACATGAATAAACACATCTAATGTGGATACCAAGAACGTTAACACCAGACGCACTCAGGACACATTATACCTAATCAGTTCTCTATAATGTACTGTAACTTAAAGTTGATGTTGCTAAGTGTTTCTGTGATACAAGCCATGTGTGTAGCTGCCAACCGATGTTAGAACAAAAGTTGACAGTAAACAGACATCAAGGGTATCAGAGAACAAAGCCAATTGACGCGACATCTTCGGCAGTAAACCTTTGAATAGTTTTTTTGTCTACAAAAATGTAACTAAATTCGAATAACCAAGAAGCAGTTCACAGGTTGGACGGTAATACTTAATAGGTTTGGCAGGTAGATAAGAACAGTGTTGAAAGTAAGTGAGATGGATCTATCTCAAAATGGGGGAATTAAAAGCGTATGGTGTAAGTTTAACAGTGGTAAATGACAGAATGAAGTCTACCAAAGCAATGGGAGTATCTGTTAGTGTGAGTTCGTAAGGTAGGGGCTGGTAGCACAGTCTGCTAGCTCGAAAATCTAGAGTATGGGTTTCCAGCTGCTACGAAGTAAAGCAGAATGGCTAAAGGAATGTCAGTTCTATGTTCAGTCTGACGCTTAATATCGTCCACCTCCCTTGTGAAAATGCTCAAGCTTTTCGAATTATGTGTTCAAACACTTTTCAGACTGCAATTGTTCATATGAGTAAGCAGATTGCCGGAGGACTTTCTGAATTCAAGCGAGTATATCGCAGATCAGCTCATGCAAAATACCGTTTATCAGAAGGTATCACACTCCACCATTAACCGAAAATTACTACATTGACAGCCAAACAATTTTCTAAGACTTTCACATTCTGGCAATTACCTTTTAACATAGACGAACAAGCCACAAAGTTGCTTAACTGACACATGATAATGTCAATAGTCTGAATAGAATGAGGCATAACTAATTGCCTGTTGCACTAATTACGTACAGTAATCTCAATGTGTCGGATCCTGACAATTATTTACTTACCTCGTTTAATAGAGGTTAATCTACATCGAAAGAACAAATTCAGACTTTGCTGCCCCTTACAAAGAATCGTGTTCCGTCTTGTTGGAAACAACTAAGAATGTTCGGCTATTCTAAAGGCGGTGATGGTTGACGCCCAACTTTATTCATAACGGCGCAAAAATGGGTACTAAATCTAGAAACGAAGTTCATAAGACATCTTCCAGTTTACAAAAGATCTGACCACTGAAGGTCACAAACCCCGTAAATTTAGTATGTTTCACTCGGGCATTGTAACTACTGCCATAAACGTTAGTTCTCTGTTCACTTACTCTCGGCTGACAACTACATTATTTTCGTCCGTTTTATCCCTCTACTCTGCCCCTCACCACGTGACTTCTGCAATAAAGAACGCTGTGCAATTCTTGAAAGTAATAATCACACACTCGCCGATGAACAAAATATACGGAATACCACTTCACACGATTTATGTTTTCAGCTTTTCCTATCCAAATTCCATTTCTATTCGTTAAATCAGACAAAATGATGGACTTGCAATTTTACTATCTACAGTTGGGTGAATAAGGCATCACATGGTCAGCTACCTTCGTTCCTACTACCAAACTCACATATAACTTTGTAGTTCTGTTCTGTCCAGTTCATCCTCATAAACGTGTTCACTGATGAGTTGGGCCACTTCTGCTACGGAATCCGATTGCTCTACGGGATATCTATTCCTCTGAAGGCGACTGTAGTAAGGGATTCGTTTCTGTTCATTCGCGTACACGAAAATATCCAGACAGAGCACAATGACATTGCAAATAAAACAATTCAATTGTCTCCGCTTTGGCATCCTTCAGTACGTTATTCTATACAGTTCTGAGCACAAATCTGCGAACAATTTTCATCGGTTTATAAGAAAATGAGTTCCTGTACTAGTGTTTCTACACCAAATCAGTGCACCATGAAACCTTTATTTCACGAACGTCATTTTCAGTCTGAGTTGACTAAATGGTGTGCACACGACTTTACCAGTCTGTTGTCCACTAGCCAATCCCTACGCGGTGTTCACGTGTTCTAGTACGTCAATCTCAGGTGAGTAGACATATTGAGATTGTAATTGGCTACAGGCTGCCATTCCGTGAATTCCTGGCTTGACTTGGTGTATGTGTGTGTGTGTGCAAAATTTGAGTCTATCTGCACACTACCTGTGTGTACACACATTTATATGTACAAATATATGAAAGCTTGTTTTAGGCACCTACTTCATGTTAGTTAGAAGGAAACTTCGTGAAAGTGTTGTAATTATCAAATGCACCAACAAAGTGTCCACGATGTTTACGGTACTCTTCACTACAAATGCACATTCAAGCGGTTTATGAAGATCGGAATATTAAGATTGTTATGACCACCGACCAGTGGATTGTAGGATGGTCCATTAATAAATCATTGACGGCTACACAATACTAACTGCTGAAGTCACTCTGTTGTAATAACTGGTTTTGGAGTTAGGTGCTATAACGTTAACAATACTTACAGCCGGTCTCACTTTTCCTGTCCGTATCAGTTTTTCAGGAAAGCCTCTAGATTAGTTTTTTCTTGGCGAGGTTCAAAGGTAGAGCATATCCTTGGTACGGCAGGGGTTGTGTTCAGTTTCACGTTTTCATGAAGCAACACTGACCTCATCCAAGGTACGCCTGAATTATTGCATGGAATTACGCATCCACACTTATCTGTGAGTACTGTCCAGGTTGCCCTACCGTACTGTATTTGTCTTCCTTATCACTTGTTAATGACACTGCGATTACATACGATCATTCAACACTGTCCAGTACGAGGTTGGTCGTCAACATCCGGGCTTTATGACAGTTAAGAGCTGGTTTCAAATCTGCGTCGTATCTGCGACAGATGCTACCTAAGGGTTTTAACAGGTGTGAAACTGGAGTCTTCAATTTCAAAAGGGGCTTGCTGAAAGATGTATGTGAATGAGAATTCTGTTCACATATGTTTGCAGTACTAATGAATAGCAACCATTTCTACTGTCTTGACTTTAGGTAAGTGACACACGACATTATGACCTAGTGATGTGTCTGCAAAAGACGCTTGGCCAACAAGTTGGTTTATTGAGAAAACTTCCGTATAGGTCATGTCAAAAACTAAACCACAAACGTGTACACGCATTTGCACGACAGACATGCACTCACATACATTGGGTGACAGTACGTTGTCATTCGCCTTGGTGAAAGCACTCACATAGCACGTACATATTATTCCGATAGTTTCTTCTTGTCCGTCGTGTTCGGAGCTTGTCCTTTTGTTCCCGATTGTCGCCTGTGGGTAATACACTACTTGTGAGTAGTATACTACTCACAAAGGTTCAGAGGTTCCTTGGTTCCTTTGCATTTGTCGACGAATCCTCTCCGATCGACGCGGTGTTTCCTCCCGGATTATCGATCTTCTGGTTCGTCGCGCCGGCATCTCCTGCCACGTTATTAACTCACTGGCGTGCACTCGTTTCGTCTCGCCGTCCTTCTTGATCGTGTATACTGGGCCTCGTCTGCATATTACCAAATACCGACCTTTCTATTTAGGCAAAATTTTTCTTGATTCTGGCCCGCTGGCACTCGTGTTCCGATGGTCTCGATATTTCACCCGTTCTCCTAGGCTGAACATTCTAGTCTTGCCGAATCGTTGCCTTGGGGATTGCTCCTTTGTGTGTGCCTGCGGTGCTTTCAAATTTCGTTTGGCTCTTTCTCTTTTGGCAACCAATTCTTTAGTGGAATCAATGCACTATGGTCATACCCCAATGTCCTGATCCACCGGAAGTCGAGGGGTTCTACCGTACATCAATTGAAATGGAGATTTCTTCGTGCTCGCCTGCACAGACGCCCGGTAGGCTAATAACACCAGTGGCAACGCAGACTCCCAGTCTCCTCCTTTGGCTGATAACCATTCTTTGACCGTTCGGTTGTTACGTTCAGTTAGGCCATTCGTTTGTGGGTGATACGGCGTCGTTCGGATGCGCTTGATTCCCAGTTGTTGCATGCGTGTTCGAAACTCATCGCTTTCGAAGCATGGTCCCTGATCCGTCAAGATCGCCTTTGGTACACCGTGGTTTGCTACAATGTGCTTCATCACCATATCTCCCACCGTAGATGCTTTCTGATCCGGAACGCCAGTCGCTTCGATCCAACGGGTAAAGTGTTCCGTCATGACCAGAACGTACTGGTTACCGCGGGCGCTCAGTGGAAATGGGCCCATAAGATCCATAGACCAGAGTTCACCGATTTCGGAGACTGGTATTGGTTGTAAGGGCTGTTGGGCTCCCCGATTGTCGCTTTTCAGTAACTGACACTGTTGGCATGCAAGCACGTAAGTTGTCACATCCTCTTTCATTTTCGGCCAATATGCTCTTTGTTGCAACAGATCGTACGTCCTAGTGCATCCGGTGTGTGCCATTTCATGGCAGTCTGCCACCACTTTCCTCCTCAGTTGTCTCGGGATGACTACCACGCACGGGTGCCCAACGCCACGCTGCCATGTCAATACGCCTGCACTGTTTAAGCCAACTCTTTTCCATTGGGATGCGATTATTTTCAGCTCCTCATCCTTAGTATTTGTGGGGATTCTCACGCCTCTTGCCAGAGCTTCAATCACTTTCCGGAGGACCTTATCTTGACGTTGTAGGCGTACTAGCGTTTGTGGGTCCTGCTCCATTATTAAGCCGTTGACTCCAACGGTCACTTTGGGGAGTTCGTCGTCTACTTGTGGTCGAGAAAGAAAATCCGCGACGCAATTGCTCAAACCAGGCACATGGTTGATCGTGAAGTCATATTCCTGTAAACGTAATGCCCATCGGGCTAATTTGCCTCTCGGGTCCCTCGCAGTCATGATCCATTCCAGGGGTTTGTGATCCGTCTCCACGTGGAACTGTTGACCCAACAGGTATGGTCTCCACTTGTCCAGTGCCCAGACGATTGCCAAACATTCCTTCTCAATAGTCGAATACTTCTGCTCCGTTGGGGTCAGGACTCTGCTGGCATACTCGATTACTCCTTCCTTTTGCTTGAGTACTGCCCCAATGCCACGGTCACTGGTATCTGTTGCTACGATAAACGTTTCTTTTGTATTCGGTAGTTTCAACGTCAGTAGTTGCTCGTTCGTCGCTTGTTGCACTCGCTTGAACGCCCTCTGGGCATCGTCGGTCCATTCAAATTTCTTGTCTTTTCGAAGGAGTTCGTACAATGGCGATGCAATGGAGTGAAAATGTTTCACGAACCGACTGTAGTACCCCGCTTGACCCAAAAATTGTTTCAGGGTTCGTTTGGAATTCGGAGCCCCGGCTTCTCTAATTGTCAGTATTTTCTCCGGCAGAGGCTTGATTTCGCCTTGACCCACCTTGTGTCCCAGTAACACTACGGACGATCGTCCGAGCTGTGACTTATCAGCATTGATCCGGAGTCCTGAGTTCTTGATGCGATTCAAGACAACATCTATATGGGCAGCATGTTCCGATTCCGTGTTGCTGTATATTACAATATCATCTCCGTATACCGCCACATTATCCAGTCGTTTCACCAGCTGAACCATCAGGCACGAAAATGTGAACGGTGCCCCGGATGAGCCAAACGGCATGCGTTTGAACTGATACTGTTTTTCGCCTACCGTGAATGCGGTCTTCTCACGATCTGAGGGTCTAATTGGTACTTGCCAGTATCCGGAGAGTAAGTGAAAAACTGTGAACAATTTCGCCTGCTGTAGCTTGTCAAAAATATCAGCGACGGACGGTATTGGTACGACTGTATTCTGTGTTACGTCATTCAGCCGTCTAAAATCCACACAAAAGCGGTACTTCCCGTTGGACTTCTTCACCAGGAGAACAGGCGAGTTGTACGGACTGTTGGCTTCTTCGATAACATCCTCGCTCAGCATGTTCTCCAGTTGTCTTCTCAATTCCTCCTCAAGATGAACCGGTGTCCTGGGAGGTCCGTGAGGTTGAAATGTTCCGGTTGTTGGTATTTCATGGGCAATCCAGTTGCAAAATTCGTACGGATCATTGTCAATCGTAAATACTTCCGCGCACTTCTCGACCGTGGACTTGAGCAGGGGGGCTGTGCAACTGGGGGTTTTAACCTTGCGTACTTGGTTGACGCTATCCTTTCGCTGTCCTATGAGCGTCAGTGAGCCATACTTAGTTGACAACTTATTGAGCTTCAAGTCAATCACAGCATCTGTTGCAGCGAGGAAATCGGCTCCGAGTATCGTTTGCCTGGTTTCTGGGGACACAATTAAACGGTGCTTCACGATATGGCCGCCGATACATACCCCACATTCTTTTACACCGTCAACCAGTAGACTATGACCTCCAACCGTCATGATCATCGTGGATGTCGGTTCTAGGTTTTGCTTTTCGGCACGAGCACTCAACGAAATAGCTGCTCCTGTATTGACTAAACACTGTTCTACCTCTCCAGCAACCTCAACCCTTGTATGTACGGCACCCTTCCCAATCGCTTTCATTACTAGTTGACCCGTCCAACAAAGAGAACAATCACGAGACATTTTATTTTTAGACTTCTGAGACCGTCTGATTGGGCAATCCTTCTTCCAATGTCCTTTTTTCCACATATGAAGCAGCCTCCTGGTTGATCGTTCTTCCGTGATGCTGTTTTCAGGGCAGCTACATCCGCTGCGAGTTGCTCCATTGTCTTCTGCATTGCCTCCAGTGTCTTCTTGTCCGCATTGTTGTTTGCATCCACTTAGACCACGGACATTACTGCCAACTCCCGCGTCACCTACGCCAGATCGTCAAGGTCCATCAGCCGGGCGACAGGCGCAATATGAACTTGGTCGCGAACCACCATCGGGAGACCTTCAATAAACTGTTCCGTTAACAACTGTCGTTGTGATTCTTGATCCAATCCTGGCAGAGCCCTGTCCAGCAAACCTTGCAGAGTGGCGGCGAACACGGACGGGTCAGCTTTTTGTCCAAGCCTAGCCGCCTTGAACCGCCGCACGGCCTCCTGGCGGTTGGCCGGGCTGTCAAACGCAGCCACCAGCGCCTCCTTCGCAGCGGCCCAATCCATCTTCCCAGGGCCTCTTCGCGCTGCGTCCAGCACCGCCTTCGCCCTGCCTTTCACCAGCGTCCGCAGGGCAGCCAGCTTCCCACGAACGGTCTTGACTCCGACCACTTCGGCCACGTCCTCCAGGAACGTCCGGACGTCTCCATCTTCGAACGGCTGTGGCCAGAGAATCTTCATCCTCGCGTTCGTCACGGCACCAGTTGTTCTGTCTGCAAAAGACGCTTGACCAGCAAGTTGGTTTGTAGAGCAAACTTCCGTATAGGTCATGTCAAAAACTAAACCATAAACGCGTACACGCATTTGCACGACAGACATGCACTCGCATGCATTGGGTGACAGTACGTGGTCATTCGCCTTGGGGAAAGTTCTCACACAGCATGTACACACTGTTCCGATAGTCTCTTATTGTCCGTCGTGTTCGAGGCTTGTCCTTTTGTTCCTGAATGTCGCCTGTGGGTAATACACTACTTGTGAGTAGTATACTACTCACAACGAAACTGCCTGTTATACAACACTAATGATCTGGTAGACAGAAGCCAGTATTATACAGACAGGTTTACGTTTTTCATTATGACATACTTCCTAGATCGATTTACTCTTACTCACTTTGAATACGTTAACTTGCAGGCAATCGACAAGTATGCTGTGTTCTGATAACTGTAGCAGTTTATTTTGAAGAATCATTACTTGAGATATAATAGGTACCAACTCGCCACCTTAGTATCCGGTTATTGCTTGTGGTTTGAATACAGGGGAAAAAGTTCTGTCTCCGCACGATTATGCGTCTCCCTGATGAGAGCGATTAAAGCCAAGTTGTATTTCATGATTGCATATAATGTACCAGTAGGTTAAAACCTAAGCCATTGCACGTGGGTTTGGATGAATTATTGTGAATCACTGATCGGCTGAACGCGTTTGCTTGCCAGGTGCAGGGAAATGCAAACGCCTCTTACAATAGGTGAACAAGCTTCGTCACTTTGTTCGAGTAGCTGCTAGCCTGTCGTTTTTGATAGGAAACCGTATCTTCTATAGTGAATTAGCCAGCAGGATGTTGTGTTCAAAAATTCCTGTATGCTGGACTATCAGACAGGACTAGAAGTACAGCCAAGATGTCTGCTGCATCAAAGCTGTTGTAAATAATTTCAGTCATTCTACATGTGTAGATAATGTTACAAAGTAATCTTTTCTTTGAAAGCGTAATTTTTAAAAAAGTTAGAAAGTCTACAGGCAATCATTTAAAGAGTGTAGTTTGTTGGGAACTAATCTGTTTGGTTAGATGGTAAAATTTGTAGATGGACGCAGCTGGCCAGTTAGAAAAAAACAAATCCGTTATTTTCATTTAGTAAGAAAACAACATAACTCTTCCGCCGTCTGATTGAGTAAAAATCAATGTTGAAATTTATATTCTTCATGATCTAAGGATGTTAAAAGTGTGACGGGTTTGAGTTTCTCATATGTGGGAAAACTATTAACGGAAAACTTTTGTCAGTAGGCTACAAGTATTCTGTCCGCTTAGCGAAAATTGGTAGCTGAGGGGATTCGCTGGTTGTGATTGTATTTAGCTTCATGCAGTTCAACTTTTCAACTTAGTGGGTCAGTTAATTTAATTGCTCAATTGACTATTGTGGCGTGGCGTGGACGCCAGGTTTCTTGTAGGACCCAGCGTAACCCACCTTGAAAGAGGAAACCCATCGGGTTTAACGCGATTTAAAAAAAACGTGTATCTGCCCATACGAGTCCTCGTTCGTTTTAAGTCTACATTAGAGGTTACTGACTCTAGTTTTGGGGTAAAATTTCCGACTGTCCGTCGTATGCTTACAATTCTCACTTGTTGCTTCCTTGATATTGCGTGCCGTCTCAGTCTGGACAAAGCGATAGTTACATTTTGGTTTCCAGTTTGTGAACCAGAAAGGTTCCGTTATGACCCAGCAAATATTTCATACGGGATCTCGAAGGAGGTTGACCCCAGCTAAGACTACCGAAGTATTTTACGACCGTTTTGGCCTATTTGAGCACCCATCAAGCAAATAAAGTGAATCTATGATCTGTGGATAGAGGTCAGAATGATAGTTTGGACAAGTGTCTACTGGTTCACCCGGTCGCGTCCATTGGGGCCACAGAAGAGTACCTTGGTTACCCCACTTCAATCCCTCATAAGCTAAAAAGAGTGACAATCGACCACCCTTCCGACACACGGCAACTGAACACGAGTTTGATTTTCCGAGATGTGGGCCAACATTGACACTTTTTTAAGTAGTTCCTGGTGTCCAGCAAGTTTACTGGAATTCACTGTGATTGGCTGTTCATCGCAGCAAAAGCACCGTAGATTTTGCCCCCAATTTCAAAAATTGCACAATACTCCTATTTCCAATAAGTGTTATTTATACGGTCAGCAAGAAGAAGCGTTCAATAACTCATCCAAATATCTGTTAGAGCCAACAAAATCCTGACTATCGTTCGTTACAATCTACCCAATTTAATTAGCCATTCTTTTGGGATTCTGGGGCAGAACTTATAACGTTTCAAATGATCCAGCCGGACCGTGTAATCTCAGTGGCTTATCTTGTTCCCAGGGAGTTTTTAGAGAGTTTTAACCCTACGTTAATTTGTCGCATCATGCAAGCGGAATCCATGGGATCGATTTCAAACAGGTTAGACGTACGCCCTGACTTTTATTAAAGCCCCGCATTGGTGGATTAGATTGCAATTGGCCATTGCAAAAAATAATACGCTATCGAACAGAGAGTAAGCTGTTGCATTGAAATTTTTCGGAAGCTTCGAAAACTGCGAAATTATTGGTTAGCATTCTAAAACTATCTTATAGTAACTGAATGGTTCGTGTAACTTTGTACTATGGTATTCAAAGTTCGAGGACACTGAAAAGTACAGATTATGACAGATACAATAAAATAACAAGTCGTCACAGCGAATTCAGAATATACACGTCACGAATCAAAGTGTGCTCTGGAAAATCCCAGCTTAAGTGTAAAAAATTAGTCGCGGTTTGATTACGTTAATGCGATGACATCTAATCCATATGCACAGAAAGTGCTGTCCACATCATATCCACTTAATTACCAGGGTAAAGAAATTGTCACAAACAACTACTGATTAACTTCACATACAACCTACTGTTTATGATGTAATGAGCAACCTGTATGGTAGGACTATCAGCCTTAATGGGAACTTAAAACTAAAACTGAATGGTTGTAGATCCAAGGTGTATGGTGAATATGCTTCATACAGCTTACAGGACCAAATGAGGAGTTACTCAACTTCGTAGAAGAGTAAAATTTTATCATGACACATCGACTATAGGATGTTAAACCAGCTTTGAATAATCGTTTACAGATTTCAAGTATACTGAAATGACGCAGAGTGTAAAGCATTAATGATCATCCGCCTGTATACGTACAAAACGAATGGACTGTTTGTGTCGTTCGTAGCTGTGACCAAGATTAGTGATCCAAATCGACCTACACACTATTGAGGGACTGCATTTCTTCTTTGTTAATGGTCATGACACAAATGACGGAAGTGTGTGTCCAATTAATTTTGAATAAACCTCACTAAAATGTGAATCAGGCTGTTGTACTCCGGCAGAATGTTTTGTCAAACCATTGAAAACTAGATCCTGGACAACGGTTTATTTCAGCCCATAGTTAATAAACAACGCAAACCCTTGTCATTGTTGGAAATGTAGTTTCGGTCCACATTCATAACAGGCAACCATGCTTCCCGTCGGGCGAGTGACCCCACATCAGGTACAGCGGATTTATCACGACTGAGCGCTCAACAGCGTGAACGAAAGCTGCGCTCAATATGTGTGGTGTTTAGGTTGAAAGTACCAAGTTCCAGTTGCTTAGCAGAACTGCATTTGTATAATCAGAGTTAATATATGATTGTCGAGTATTTAGTTTATACATCGAAAAACAGTCAGTCCCGAGCTACGACCTTTAATATCGGAGCAGGAAGACCAGTTATGCAAGGAGGCCCTATTGTTTAGCATGTTCCTATGAGATGCTACACGCACCAGCGAAACTCAAAATAATCGAAAGAACAAAGCTCGTGAGTCAACTCCACACAAATGCCGGTCTGTCATTGGTTAAAACCAAGGCAGACGAAAATTCAAGGTCACCAATTTTCACTTGTCTCAAGCAGCGCTTCGAGCGACTTGATGCTGACGGGTTTGCGATGACACATTAACACACGTAGTGTTCGTTCGATCGATTACACGACCAGTCTCCAGCACGTGTTTGGTTATCGATACCACTTTGTGCTGTCTGACTGCACCGTATGTTCACGGGATGACGATGCATTGGCCACCGCGTTAGAAAGAACATACTGTTGTACCTCGAGGGTGCAAGTTCCCAAATACATTTAGGACGTACCGTTTGGCTTGATCCAACGTGACCCCACCGGAGTGCGCATGCTGGTTTCGTAGATTGTCAAGCACTTTCTGGAGACTGGAAAAGTGGTCGTTTCGAAAAACTTTTTCCGCGTGTTAATGTGTCTTTGTGAACCTGTCATCCTCAGGTCATTCGAGATGCTGCTTGTCGCGCGCAGTAAATCAGCACTCTATGTGCCGAAGTTGGCTTTGTACCTTCGTCTGCCCTGGTTTTGACCAGTGACGGACATCAAGAGAATTCTGCGACCAATACACACGATTGAGTCTAGAGACCGAAGGTGCCGGGAGCTAGCCGGTTTGTCTTATTCGACAACAAACGAGTATTTGTTGACCAGGAAGACAGCTATTGAAGACAAGGCGTAGCACCACTCTTGGAAAGTATGGCAAACGCCAAGAAGAGTAAAGTTTTGGACCTAATTACGTTTTAGGTGAATGGGATGATAGGGCTTTAAGAATCTCTAGAAGCACTGCTAACCAGCTCAGAAGAAAAACCGTTCCAATGGTTAATAACTCCATAAGATTGCAAGTGTTTCCCGGAGAGGGAGCGGCGACGGGGTTTGTAAAGCTGCCTTGCATATCCTCGTCGGTCATCATCAAACGCCATGGTCGGAAGCTGTTCTGCAAGTGTGTGGAAATTAATTCATTGCGGGGTCGCCGAAATTCGAGTGAACGCAAATTAAGCAGAAGACTGGTACGCGTCAGTTCACAAGCTCATGACTAGTTTGGTAGTCGCACGGTGAACACAAATAACAGTGAACATGCCTATCTTGAAGCCAGTGTACTTGGTCTGGTTAGCATACTCAAGTGGCAATCTTACATGATCCACACAAAGCGTCCGAAAAGCTTTGTGGTCTACGTGTGAAGATTTCTGTTTTTTATTCTGGAAGCAGCAAACTCCTCTTTGTGGCGGTCATTTCGCGACAGTAGATGACAGACAAGTTAAACGAACTCCAGACATCTGGTTCTCTCATTAGATCGATCTTCCTGACGTTTATTTTGCTGGGTGTAATATGAATCACGAAGACTTTGCCAGAGTCCACAACGAATAATATATTGCGATAGTACTGCCATTTACGGGTATACTCCAATCTGTCTGTCAGCGCTTACTCATATGAAGATCATTGTGTGGTGCGCTAAAGTCAGTAGTATTTCAGGGTTTTGGGTGGTCAGCGTAGAGAAGAGTGCCGTTAGACATATTGTTCAGAAGACCGTTGGTATGAATACGAAACGAAAGAAGAACGAGCGTTGACTTTTTAAGAGCTACCAAAAAATCAGGGAAGGAGATGAGTTGCCTATATGTATATACTGTGGGAATAAGTGGGAGCTGTCAAGGGGAGATGACGTATCATATGTGAAAGAGATAGGCCAGGAGAGTGAATATACAGTTTATCCGGTAAAACAGCTCGGTATTTAGAAGTGCGTTTCGAAATGCATGGTGATTCAGGTCTGCAGAATCGCCTGGTTTCTGCAACTACTGTTTTGCTGACCACGGTGTTCGCTAGGCCAATCTGGTTCGTGATAATTAGGTCAAGCAAGGAGCGAATTTAACCAGAACGATACCGCGTCAAGGTGCTGACCTGTTGTGTCCAGACCTTTCGCTGTATCAACGTAAACAAGGACAACAAAAATCCGTTCTCACAGTCCAAGTGGGAACCATTCTAATAAAAAGATAAGAAAAACGTTGAAATCTTAAAGCAATTTCTTAGACTTTCAAAAAGGATTACTCTCTGATGCGTTGTACGAGGGTGAACGATATTCATCCGCCAGCTAGCAGTGTGTCTTGGCCTCGCGACGCTGGCCGTAGCCACAGAGCGTTACACATGTTGCAAAAGTGAAAATCCACAATGACTGTGGGTGTCTGGACACCTTGATTGAGGACTATCACAGGAAACTCGGAGTTGTCAGCACGGCACACGGAGAAGCCAGGGGCTTTCAGTTCACTGTTAATGACTTCTCCGCAATAGCAAAGATGTGAGTAGTTGTATTACAAGCAGATTCACTAGCGAGTTTTTGCAACAGGAATGCAGAAAATAAGTGTTGCATTTAGGTTACACAAACAAACCGATGGAATAGTCACCGTAACAAAAATTGGAAAAAACAAAACTTTAGTCGGTGATGAATTAAGATGGCTGCATACGAAAAGTGATTTCCAGAGAACCCATGAGGCAGTACCATAAACTCCCAGTGGCAGCGCAGCGATTTATGTCAAATTTCTGGTTACCCAGTTATATGTGTGGGCTTGATTTGTGGGCTTCATTTGCCTGATTATTCCGAGTTTCCCCGGTGTTATGTGTAGCAACTGACAAGCACATGCAAAATGACAGGTCACCTTATGAAACCGACCTATTCAATAGCACTTCACCACAGAAGCAATGCTCTTTTCATTAAGAACAGTGTTCACATTAACATTTTCTCTCAAGCGGCATTTCGACTGGTCAGTTTGTTACACTTTTTTACGACCTTGACCATGACAATTCCGGAACTCCGATTCTATGCGCGTTCAAACGAAGTGTTTCAATCTCTGACAAACGACCTTTACGTTGTATCTGATTGACCTTCAGATTTGCTTGAGTTGGCCAACCTCGATTCAGCTCAAAACAGTTTGTACGTATGTGAGAGCGCGCGAACGTTCTCCGATGAGTTAGTTGCTACAACCCCGTTTTAATATTACTGTCATACGGCTAAATGAGTGCAGCGTTTGGACAGTGGTATCCTTATCCAAAAAGTATGTTCCTCCTTTCTTTTGTTTTTGACGGTCGGGGAATTCCGTGATACAGTATTCTCTAGTTCACTTTCAGAATTTCGAACATACATTATTCACGTCACTGAAGTCGTGCAATGCTTTCTTTCTATCATACATTCGTTTCACATGTTGTCAGTCATGCAAGGTTGACTTAACTCTCCGGCAGATCAGACTACGGATCTTTCGCACATGGAGACTTGAATTTTCAGCAGGACTATTTGGAACAGAAGGTGACATGAATTGAGTTGGACGCATTTTGCGGTGTTATTGTTCGCCTCGGCAAGTGTTAGACAAGTCCCAGTAGATTGCGGAACATACCACTGTACGCCTCTAACATCTTGCACAAAAATAAACAAACCTCTGTTTATTTTTCACAATTTATACACAGGGCTCCACGAACCTGAAATATTGCATTCAGAGGGCATATTCATTAATAAATAAGACTTTGACCTAGTAGGTGTTTTACGTTCAGTTATTGCAGATCTGCACAGTCCACCTCGGATCGTCTGCTTGTACGACCACCAGAAATGGTGGTTAGCATGCCCCTTTGGCTCTCACAATCAAACAAACATTTCACGACAGTTCATGCCCTCCTTTCGACGTATCGGGTAGCAATAATGTGAATGCGACATTTAACCGGCAACCCTTCGCACTACGATCCGAAGTTTTTATCTGCCCGGTTCGACCAAGGAAGAAACCGGTATTCCAGTGTCGGTTTGAGAGTGTGCATCAAGTTACACTATTAAAATTTGACCTATCGTGTAGTGAGTTTGACACCATTTCATTTAACCTACTCTGTACGTGCTTATTTGTACACGGCACGCAAGCTGCGGTTGTTATTCTGTGTTATGGTCGTCCTTATTTAGTGCCGTTTTAACCAGACAAGATAGTACTGTAGCATTATCCAAGCAGTTCGGAAACATTAACGAAAATAATGAGTTAAACTAGCTAAGTCGTATTAACCCCTTCTGATTCATGTCGTAGCGAAACTGGTGAAGAGTCCGCCTGCTGTTCCTTACGTTTGTTGAGGGCTAGCCAAAGTTCAAATTTTTCTGTTCCGTTGCTTTCTAAATAACCAAAAATACATTGAAGTAGTTGAATAAAATTGGATGTTACCTGCAGTTCGCAGTAACCGTGATTGCCACTGAACACCGGTAATTCTTACGCGGCAGAAATCTTACATTTAAGTCAATAAAATATTACGACCATACCAACACTCGGGCACGGTTGGGAATTTAAATAGCGGATGAAATGAACATGTTGTCTACCGCGTAATGTCAGAAGTGAGCAAACACCTACATTTACACAAGACATTAGTCTGGAATTTCGTCCCAAAATCCCTTTATACATTTTGATTATCCTACCTGTAGTAGACTATTGGTCGGCATGTTGCTTTTAATGTAATTGGCTTAGGCAGTAAGTGGATTGCATGTGCCTTCTGCTTACCTAACTTCAGGTAAAATGACACACAGGCGGCTAGATTTTGTTGGTTGATGTGTGTAACAAACTTCGCGTGTTATTCGGACATTTTCTGAAGATGTAGCCTCCCAATGACAGGTGACTCATTCTTCTTCACTAGCGTACGACTGCGTACGGTACAATGCAATTATTTGGAAATGCTAACCATGCCCATATTACCTTCATGACATGTGAAAGCCCATTCGGTTCCTGTACAACTGCCATTTGATTACTTTGACGACCTCCAATGCAAGAACAGATAGAACGTGCGCAGGTGTGATACAATAACCAAATATTGTCTGACGGTGGTTTCAGACCTAGTAGGTGAGGCGTTTGGGCTGGCTAACAGAAAACAGTTGTCGAAATTCAACACTCTATCTCTCATTACTTCTTTAAAGATGTAGGGCTACGTTCTCTCAAAAGTTCTCATTTTTGTCCTTCCCGAAAGATGCAGTAAACAGACAGAAACGAAGGTAATACAATGATGAACCATTGCGTAAAAAGAAAATTGTGACAAAAACACCTCATTTCAACCAAGTTCTTCATCGACTGGGACCAATTGAGGTTTTTGGATACCACATCCACTAGGTATCTCAAAACGCAAAACGATAGTAAACTTGTCATTTTCCTGAAAATCATTTTAACGGCAAAGATTACAGTGACTCTACTGATAGGGTAGATAACGTATTATCCGGCAGCCGCCAGTCATAATTGCCCAATCAGAGGATACCACATGAAATGGCATTAATATTTACCTCTACTCAAGTGTAGTCAAAAATGGCATCAATACTATGACACAAATATCAACTTACGTACCTGGATAACTTTTGCTCATTTGTAAACTATAGAGTTTCTGTTTTTTTTTCTGGTCTGTTGTCTGCTATTGACCGACGGCTGCATAACACTGATTCGTCTAGTTCGTGACTTGAGGAGTTGATCAGTGTTCCACCAACATACAAAAATATGACTAGTCTATTATGTTGTCGTAAAAAACGGTCACATATCATTAGTACGGGTGAGCTCTGCTCACTTTGGATAGCCAGTTTCTACTGAATACGTCCAATGCAAAGCAAAGTAATGATCACGACGTTTATTACGACTTGTTTATTTGTTATGGCTACCCATCATAAATTCCTTGTCGCTCATTGCTATAACCAGAGAGTATTTTTGAATCGACATAGATATAATCGAGGCTCACTTCTAACTTAGGCAGTAGAAGACCGGTTTTGGCTTCTTTGCGACTCAACCAGGAAAACTGATTGGTGCGACACTTGTCTCCGCACCATTCGCGTTTTCATTTTTGCCAAAGAGGGTGTGAAATGTGTCCGTTGGTATCACAAAATCATGTCGTACGGAATATGCTTGTATGCACTGCTGACTAACTCAATTAAAAAGGCCAGCCATTTATCGTTGGTTACTTCGTATAAACATACCACTCTAGAAAACCAGTTGTTTTGTGCACTTTTCGCTGCACCTTGAATTTCCACCACAGATTTGTCAATTGGTTATGCTCGTGCATCTGTTTCTGCATTTACTTTCACACTACTCATTTATAGCACATAGTAGCGTAAAACAACCTTACAAGAAGAATCCCACATTCACCAGGCCATCGGCTCGCCCAGCAACGCTGAGGACAGGACGATCGGGATAAGTGATTTATAACCTGGCGAATTTTGACCGAACAAAATGTCTGTTTTTGTGTAGAATCTTCTAATCCACCGGTTGTATTGTCCAGCATTTGCGTATTGTTTGGCAAATCTGGAAAGTTGTATCAAGTAAACAAGACTGGATCCGAAGTGCTACCTGAAGCATTTCAGACACTGTCTGAGGAGTGATCTATGTGTGACTCAGACAAGTAAATTACGTGGCACCCTATTTGACTGGGGCAAAAAACATCAATGATTGCCAAAAATCATCACAGCTCAGAAAATCAGTAGTTCCTCATCCTCATTTTATGGTTTTTCAAGTTTCGGAGTTTCCCATGTCTGCATAAAAAATGTTCACACATTGGGTCAGGGGTTAGTCAATCAGCCAATTTTAAGTCTGCAATTTTGTCCTCCGTTCCGGCGCACTTTCACAACCTAGGACTTATCAGTGTATTATCACTTCCAACTTACTCGTTGCAGTGAGAATGCACTGTAAAATATGTATGATTGAAGTATATATATATATATATATATAGTTGTTTCCAAGGTCTACAACGTTACGTTATTATGAAACCAGCAGTATGTCGTAGGATTTCGGACCAAGAGGGCCTAATCTGCACCGGTTGTCTTGGCTAATTAACACTGCATGGACCCAGGTTTAAGACAACTGGGCGCCGGCAGCGTGGTTACGCTTATGTAAAAATTTCCAATCTTCTTTTAACCTCCCAACAAAAATTCGGTGATGAACAGGTAAGTCTTTATCCGCGGAACAAAGCCTATCCTTTTTTACTCTGCGTCGTTTTCACTTTCTTGATTGAACTGGTTTTCTGTGAAACCGGAATAGGTGTAACGCAACAGTCTGGTCTCGCCTGACACGTTGCACTTAACAACGCTGACTGCTTGCTTTCATTCACAAGCTCTTCGATACAAAGCCTCTCGAACAGCCGGCAGCCAATATACCACAGTGATGGCTATGTGGATGAAGCAAAGACAGTCACCAGTCAAGTGCTACTTGGACTATTTGCAAATCAATATGCCGCTAGTACATTGAACTACATTGCTTAACGACTGTTAGTACGCTTGGCTTTCTACGACCGGCATCATCTCTGTTACTCCAAGTAAAGCAGGTCTGTAAGGGTTTAGTCTCACTCACCTGTATACCTTAACCAACGACCACTTTTTAATCAGCTTTAAAGTACTGAGCCAGAAAAGCAACATCACTTTGTAGCACTGAATTCTGGCTCATCAAATATGAAATTACTATGGAAATAATACCACATATTCATCAGAGTAAAGTGAAAACATTTGAAAATGTGTTACAGTACCGCTTGTTGTCATCTGTCACAGAGATAAAACGTTCGAATTGGACACATAAGGCAAACTGATCGTTCCACCTCTAACAGCTGTGTTCCTACATACCTCCTCATCCAACAAATCTCTTCCGGTGGACTGGTTACTCAGCCGTCAAACCTCCACACTATAACCGACCTGCTTGTGCTGGGCGAATGAACTAACGGTGACAACATGCAAATTCTAAGCAGAAACGATAACTGGTTGCATTCACTAGTATGCGATTGGTGGATTGACGGAAACACTATGCACAACAAAGACAACAAATCACCTCATTCACTGTGGGTCGACAGACGTTTAGACAGAGCACGTGCACGAAAGTGCAGTAGATCAGTCGTGAGTTCCACACCGATCAATGTCGGCCGAGCATTTCAAAGAATCCCGGTCGTTATTTTACCAAATACGTTTCTGCGAGTGACCTGCCACCCGGCCGACCGGATGAATATTGATCAGACCTTTCAATATTCATCATATGCAATGTTGGATAAAAACCGAAACTGAGACAGTTAACCCAACTCGATTCGCACCGACCAGGCATGAGAATTATATGGTCGTAATTCTACGTGCAATCTCTTCTCATCTTCATTCTTCTGGACTGCCCTCATTGAATATCGTCAACTTTTCATGTGGCCGAACACCACATTCAAATAACCCAACATCGTTGGGCATGGAAGTATAATGCAGTAAACATGAATTTCACATAAATTGAGCATCACTCATAGGTGATCGCACCTGTCACATTCCCGTAGAATTTCCAACAAGCCCCTTTCCAAAGGAAAAATTAGACTCCTGTCACGCTCTTCCTATATCTTGTTAGTAGTGCACATCCTTGCTACGGCTTGGGTTAGAATCCCGGTCAAGCTTTCATGAGGTAGTCTTTCTGACCACCGTACCAACGACTTCATATCTGACACGAATAACTCATCATACGTGGACATACCGCCACATTCGTTTGTTAGTAATGTTCTGATTGCTCGATCTCCTCGAGAAGAGAAGGTGACTCTCCGGTAATTCCAGTCAATGGTCCCCCGACTAGGACTCCTCGCCAAGTTGGAATCACATAGATCACTAACGGTTCAAGCGATATCCTCAACAATCAAAATGTCGGGTCACTACAAAACGCTTTCATCTGCCAGTGTTCGTGTTCTGACTGTTTTGTTCAGATATTTAATCACCTGACGATAAGGAAGATTTGTGAAATGGGTACCAAGATCTATGTAATACCTTATTTGTGTACTCACAGTAGTCTTTCAGGAGACGTGAGGTCACACTTTGCTAGTGGGTTTCAAGTTATCCATTAACCAGCGAATAACCGTGGTACGCAGAATTGTATGTACATAATTTCGGGCGCGGTGGTAGGAAGCAACACTTTTAGCGAACTCATCGACCAACGATGCATACACAAGAGTGGTCGAAACGATGAAACAAATTATAGTGGTCCTGAACACATACCGCCTGTGAATACATACTTGTCTAATCATCTTTTGTTCCCATTTGTCTGGTGTATACACTCGGCGCAGTGATGAGAATAAGCGAAATTTCACCATATCGCAACGTGTGTTTTTCTGCTCTGACAAATATCACTGCATTTTAAAGAAAGGTACCACGGATGTCACAGAATTCCTCGATAGATTTCATCGTTACTGTGACGGTTCCTTCACAGAATCCAACTGTTCGAATGCGTCAAAGATTCACCTCGGGGGAAACTTTTCACGTACTTTTTTCAAACGATATATTAAACCCTGATTTTGGCGCAGCATTTCAATAGCTTTTCGACAGGGACTTTAACCGGTAACATTTTACTTCGGGTTATTATCCCTGGAGCAAACCATACAAACTAGTGTAGAATCTGGACCGTTAACATTTTTTCATTTGTTAGAAGATATTTGTTTATTCAGTCTGATAGGTCGTACTTACAATTAACTTGCGTTCGAAAGATTGTCAACTAGGAAAATTTAACTCTTTCCGTTCACAGACCGCATCATAAGGAACGTGAACAGAAGATTATCTAGCGATGCGGTTTTCTAGCCAAATAACAGGAAGCCATACAACAATAGTCTCAAAATTGTCGAAGTTGTGACTGTTTTGGTATTGATATGTTCACCGAGCTTGGCAGTTAGGTTGCAAACGTTTCATTTACGCACTGATGATGTCACCTCGCCTGGTGATGAAACGTTTGCGACCTAAATGCCAAGCTCGGCGAACATATCAATACCAAAACCATCAACCCGAGCTACAAACAACACCACCACTGCTTCCAACCATCAAAAGTTGTGAGTGTGTTCAATCACATCCCCATGTGGGTAAAAATGATTACCAAGATTTGTTTTGACCATTATTCTACGTAGATCAAATATGCTGACGTGCAAAAATCATATTTGGGACTAGCTAACGTCTGCGAATAGGTTCAGATTCAATGTGGAAAGACAGGGACTTCTGCGCTCTATTCACTACAGTCATAAGCGCACAAACTCGCATGTAGGTATCAGCTGTGTGAGTGACGTTTACGGAACATACTTCTTGATTTTCCAGCTGCCGCCGTGTCGATCACGGAAAATACACCACGAAAACCACATTACGAGTACCCCGTGCAACTAAATAAGAGAAAACGACGCAGTTTACAAGAATTTTATCTGTTGGTGATCGTTTTGCGTTGCAGTACACCCCTGTTAAGGTTTGGGAGAGCATTATCGATTTGATAAATGTGCTAGTTCTGAGAGGAAATTATTGACTGTGAATATCTTAGAAATAAGTCTTTGTAACTGGAATCATTCAATGTTGATCATAGAAACTTCCTCATTCCTCTTAATCCAACAAATGGCACACTATACAAAGACTTGCTCCCCAACACCTTGCATTGTTAGAACGTTCATAATGTATTTGAGACAATTAACCTGGCCTTCCAAACCTTCAACCTTTTATCAAGTGTATCGTGGCGAGCTCAGTTCACTTTCTTTATCCAAATCTATGGTCAACGTGTCACGTTTGACAGTCGGCACTTCGAACTACACAACTAAAATGCTTCTAAGACAAGGACCGTCCTTATAATGCAAAAGATTGAAAACAAACATTTAATAATGAACAGCTATTTGTATTGTGAGCCGACAGAGGAAACTGATAGTAAGAAAACCAGCAGAAGACGTCACATTGGACAGGACAGTATAAAGAATGCACTAGTTAAGCACTTGTTAGACCGGAGAAAGCAGTGAAACAGTTTCAAGGATTTAAAAGCAAAATACATCAAAACCAGCCTGTTTGTTTGATGAGCAAGTGCGGAAAGAAGATTTCCAGCTAACTTTCGGTTTACGTACTTAACTCAGGTCACAAAGTCAATGTGATTTTCGCACTTACGTGCGTTCAGACCACAGGAGTAGAATGTCATATTCTGGCCGTTATGGGGGATATGGAAGTCGGGCTGCGAAACTTTAGTCTTTGCGCGCAGATCTTTTGTTTGAGAACCAAAGTTGTCTTGACCTGCCTTTGTTGGAACAGGTGAAGCGAGACAACAGTAACTTTTCCGTAATTCCTAAACAATACTACATTTACGATGTACTGGGTTCTACGTAATCGTGTACTGCTAATTATTTGGCCTGAGGGTGACACACTGAAAACTCGCGTGTTCACCACGTATGGACTTCTAATGTAGAGAAACAATTAGAAAACGTAGTATACTGAGAGCTTGATGAAATTCTTCTCACTTCCATAAAGCGGTGATTGAGTGAGTGTTGTTGAAAAATTGCTTCACTAATCCCGAGCTAATGGATAGTGATTCATCACACTCAGCAGTGAAACAGGCTGCGAGTAAGAACCATGTAATTTCAATGTTACGCCAGAACCAGGTGAGTAAAACTAATTGCCCCCGTTTTTTTTCAATGCAGAGCTACAAAAATTTACACCTGTTCATTGTTTTCGGTTTTCCATGGAGTATTTTGGCACCACACTCACTAATTTGCACTTTTCTTTTCGTAGGATACTTCTACTCAGTTTATGCTCGTTATCTGTTCACGACCTAATTTTCATAATTTAGTTAATTGCATAAACATTGAAGTCCAGCGTTGGATTAAATCGTGTATTTCAAAGTAACCTCACGGGTGTCAAGTTGCTTACACAGTTAGAGCAAGTGAAGCAAAGAACATCTGCCTCTGTTAGTTGTTTCAATGACTGACAGACTGCTGCCCATGCAATGTGGACTATTCGAACGAATGAATGAATGGTTCAGTCATACGAGCAACATGGTGATTCTCATGACTAGGATGTTGGTATGTCAGCTAGTGCTACTACGTGAAACTGCTGAATGGATTTTACTGATGACAGTGTCAAGCAGCATACCTTTCATACGGCGGAATATCTTTGAGATTAAAATGGCATTAATAGTTTGCTATATTCTGTGCACACAGTTAATATTAGTTGAACATATACGTATCGATCACTTAAGGCATCCTGTTATTAGGCCAAGCTGATTTTTGCATCTTGGTGTTCCTCTAACAGTTCGTTAACTGTTACTCTCTATTACAGTCGACTCTTCGCCTGGTTTAACACATCAGCAACCAAACTTTGTACCCTTCCTCATCGGAGTTGGGTTGTGCGAATGCACGTGACCATCTACGCACAATAACTTGTTACAACTGACTCGACTTGTTTAGTCCAGACGGTCAGCTGTTGAAGCGGAAGCAGTGACAGCCAACTTGTCAGTTTTTATGACTGTTTTGCCCACAACTACACGCTATTTATTCATCTCTTAAACTACTCCATTTTAATGGAATGACTTTTGCCGATCGCATTGGATTGCTGCGGATACGACAGTGATGTGTTTCAGGGTATGGAGTCATTTAAAACAAAGACATCGCGGAATACATCACCAGTGCACAAAGAAGAGTCGGGACAGCACGCTTTACCTACGGCTGATCAGTTAGATATCACTGTTATTGAAGGTGAACAAAGTAAATTCATGTTTGCTGCATTATACTTCCATGCCCAACGATGTTGGGTTATTTGAATGTGGTGTTCGGCCACATGAAAAGTTGACGATATTCAATGAGGGCAGTCCAGAAGAATGAAGATGAGAAGAGATTGCACGTAGAATTACGACCATATAATTCTCATGCCTGGTCGGTGCGAATCGAGTTGGGTTAACTGTCTCAGTTTCGGTTTTTATCCAACATTGCATATGATGAATATTGAAAGGTCTGATCAATATTCATCCAGTCGGCCGGGTGGCAGGTCACTCGCAGAAACGTATTTGGTAAAATAACGACCGGGATTCTTTGAAATGCTCGGCCGACATTGATCGGTGTGGAACTCACGACTGATCGACTGCACTTTCGTGCACGTGCTCTGTCTAAACGTCTGTCGACCCACAGTGAATGAGGTGATTTGTTGTCTTTGTTGTGCATAGTGTTTCCGTCAATCCACCAATCGCATACTAGTGAATGCAACCAGTTATCGTTTCTGCTTAGAATTTGCATGTTGTCACCGTTAGTTCATTCGCCCAGCACAAGCAGGTCGGTTATAGTGTGGAGGTTTGACGGCTGAGTAACCAGTCCACCGGAAGAGATTTGTTGGATGAGGAGGTATGTAGGAACCCAGCTGTTAGAGGTAGAGTGATCACATAAAACTTAAGATTTATTTTGCGTTGACAGTTCAGCTCACTTATGGTCATCTACCTTATTTGACGAAAGGATTAGGTCGGTCATGGTTGACCACGCCACCACACACTGGACGTAAACGAGTCGTTCTCTCACATCTTTTCTCCGACAAATCTAATGGGTATTTAGTGGTAACACTGCGAAAGCTCGTTTGATTGACTTCCTATGATTGTGCATGTCATCTCTCTGTAGTGCCTGCTGAAACGACCGGTACTGACATTATGGTGTATCTTTGAGGTCATGTTGACTGGAAGATTCCATAGAATGCGAAACTGTGTCTGACGCTTATGAATGCATAGCGGTAGATAAAACGTGAATGCAACGGCGATCCTATTAACAACGGGAGAAAAATCTCAGTGAAGTAATTTTCAACAGTGATGGACCAGGTCCGTAAAAATGTAGTCGGGAACCATTGATTTCCTTCCGGAAACAATAACAGGAATTCCTTACTTCTTGTTTACCAGTTCTCCTTAATGTCTAGGGCACGACACTCATTCAGGCATATCTGTAAACTGTGTGTAATTTAGTGCACTGAAAGACGAGTTGGAAAATGAGTAGTTTTCAGTAAGTCATATCAACAATCCATGCAGTAAAGTGAGCGAATGCAGATGTACGTGCACTGATTTGTTTACATGACAGGCC
Source organism: Paragonimus westermani (assembly GCA_008508345.1). Lineage (NCBI taxonomy): Eukaryota > Metazoa > Platyhelminthes > Trematoda > Plagiorchiida > Troglotrematidae > Paragonimus > Paragonimus westermani. The sequence goes on from QNGE01000408.1 coordinate 293,532, forward strand.
CACCACTCACAGCAAAAGTTATTCATGAAAAAATCATGGGGAAGTACTCGAACCGTCTTTGTTGTGATCACGCACTCTATGGCGAAGTTCCGTTTGTCCGTTACTGAAAGAAGATTCCGTCAGTGTATGCGCTTCGTGTTGACCGGGTTCATCATCTGTTTCACTTTCAGAGTAACATTCACTTGGATGCTCCCATTTTTTTCGTCCGGCGTATTTCAAAACCCAAGCGTGCCACAGTAAACCTACAACTTCCGCTGTCACAATGTCGCCGGCATTCGCTGTTAGTATATGGATCAAGAACACTCCGTCCAGTCGAAGAAAGTTCTCTACAAATGTTTCCACGTTACTTCTCACAGCAGGATCAACGGAATTATGCGATACCGAGGATGCTTTGCTAGAAGTCTCTGACCCCAGCTCACTCTTCTGTTCCGGTGGACGCAAACGGAGGTATTTATAGATAATGGCCGTACGTCGGCGTTTGGTTGCAATGCGAGTTAGCCAAACTGGGATGCTCAGCAAGGTGAGTAGCATGACCAGAGTGATCCAGAAATAAAGAAAGGTGTAAATTTTTTCATTGAACATATTGATCGGGAGTGCGCACACACCGAGGTAGAAATTTCCTTTCGTTCCTAGGTGTCTTAAGCTAATTAGACAATATGACTTTCGAGGAAAGTACAAAGTTTCTTCCCAGTCACTACCCGAAACCACACTCCTCAACATCCTTTCTGCAAACGGGAAAAGTGCTTGATTATGGCCCAAAAAAAGTTTCATGAAATACAACTGGATCACAGTGTTCATGAAGTAGGCTAACTTTATGCAGAAGTAGCTGAATACCATCCATGTACCGAATCGCTTGCTGACAAACAGGAAACTCAATACGTGGGCAAGCCTGCGTTTGAGATTAGCAAAAGCGCCGTGTCGATAGTCTCGATGAGCGAACAGTAGTGTTTCGAGCGCATGTGCAACTTTCCCAATGGACTCATTGCGTGCCGAACGAGTAGACGCCACCAGTGCATGATTTGCTTGGCTAACGAGCACATTTAAGTCTGTGCCCAAACGATTGAAACTGACACTTTGCCAAGCCAACCGTGGCAGATAAAACATGATGCACTGTATAGCTAGCATAAACGGGACCCATTGATAATAATCTGTAAAACAGAAAGACAGAAACAATGAAGTGATGAAGAACGTCAATATTCCGCTCAAGTGAGAATTGATCTTATAGGTTAGTTCTGTTTACCAATAAGACAGAAGGGACTACAGTATTTTAATTCTTGAAAAAAGGTTGCATACTGCTTTATAATAGTGAGATCAACAGAAGTCTGAGCAACAGCTTGATAATTTTGTATGCATCAGTCCGTTTTTTGCGCCGGAGTTGAAAACTTCTCTCTCACTGTCACACTAACTAGGAGCTGAGAATAATCGTCTCATAATCATGAGGCCACCTATGGTGGAAGCGTTTCTTTACGCAAAGACTAGATGCATGACAGTTTCAAATGTGTTCAGTTTGAAGGCGGCATCGCTATCTATCAGTCACATCTATCAGTAACATGCACAGACCGGCTTATTCTGAAAAATGACGAGTTGTGGTCACTTGTCACATTTTTATAATCTCGACTGACAAATTTTAGTGATACATGACCGCACTTTTGCGTATAATACCATTTAACAGCAAAAACAACATATGACGCCCGAAGGCAGTAACTGATGTTGGATAGCTACATTCGTATCTGTGAAATATACCATAACATTAGACGAATTGACAGAGGAGCAGACATTACTTTTAAGCAAACATAATACTGAATGAGATATCTGAAATGAATAGTGCCGGAAGCTCCAGTAGACAGGATTTGGTGCTTGGGTTTCCAAAGACTATAAGCTACAAGTTGGTCAAGTTATTCGTCTTTCAAGGGCACCGGCATGAAACCTTTAAATCATTACCATAAGCACCTACACGTGTGTTGTTCAGGACAGGCTAGTGACCCAAACTAGTCCATTCCAATGAAAGGAAGATTGAGTTAAACAGTCTGAATGGTTAGAATTACTTTTAGTTACGAAATATGAGGCACGGCTAACAAGTTAATGATCTAAAGAACCGGAATTAATGTAGATACGGTGAAAGAAAAAAATTTGGTCACGCATTCAGAGACTTTTGTCCAGTTGCTGTGATTTATGCCTTTAAGAATGTAAAACTTCAACAAGATTGCCGCACTATATTTGAGACTCAGAAGATTGATTAATAATCAAACTGATATGCTTCCGGATTTTTCTAAGGCGAAGTGTTAAACCAACCAAAAACACATAAGGACTACTACCTAGACACAAATATAGCAACAACCTGTGTAATCAATCGACTTTAGCGTGTGGGGGACGCTTAAGGTGAAAGGGAGTTTGAAAGATTTGCTTAAAAACTTGAAGAAGTTGTGTTATTACTCGAGACCAAAATAAAGGCTATAGATTCTTTTAACTTCAGACAGTAGCACCAGAAGTTGGAATAGTCATGCAGTGTTTTAGACATCCTTATTACATGGCATCCCAATGAGCCGTCTTGGAATAAAACCTTACTCGCATCAGCCGTGACGAATTCCTACTCTCTCATGAATAAAGCTGGGTGGATCTTTGCCAAATCGCTTCTGTTTCGGTACAGAAACATCTAGTCTAATAAGTCTGGTGTAAAGTCTGTTGATCTGTCGGAATATGTGGCCGGCTGAACTAACCCACTAATCACTAATCAACTAAATTTTGATAAAGTGATACGTAGGTCATTGATTCAAACAAACTGAATGTAAACACAATTGGAACAAACAACATAGAGCGTCCACATTGTTAATCCACGATCTGAATGAGCAATAATACATTTGTTTCAATAGCCTAAATATGATTGATTTGGTTATACGAAGAAGCGTAGAGCCAACATCGAAAACGAAGTTGTCTGCCACGCGTTTCTTCTAACACATTTACCGGAAGCGTTTATTGACTCAAATGGTCAGACTATGGTTAACCTATAAGAAGCGCACGAGTCATCAGCAAAAGTTATATTGCTTAAGAAATCCCAAAGAGAAACTTAAGGGTCTAATGAACATTCCTTGCTTGCACTAATTGCGTCCTACAGAGGTGAAGCTGACAATTTGCGAAAGAGACATAATCGTCTATCAGATTTCTCTGGTTCACATCATGGGTATTTCAAAAGGAATGTGGCTTGACTGTTCACTAATCAGACTGCAGTGTTCACCGAACTAATGATGTTTTTACTGAGAGACGCTGGACAATATTCAGTGATCTCTTCGAACAGTCTTTATTCGCAATGATACACGTGAGCTAGTGCACAGGAAAAGCGGATAGCTTATCTCTGATGTTCTGAGCTATGGTAGGCTTAGTATTTACTGACAGATGCCTGTCAGATTGAAGTCTACTAAAACGAGAAATGATAAGGACAGAACAGCAGCCATAGAGAAGAAACTATCCAAATTACTCCGTGATATGA
>QNGE01000409.1:13704-95525 GCA_008508345.1 Paragonimus westermani
GTGGGGGAGGGGTCAGCAGTAGCATGTTTTCGCCTATCCACCCTGCTGTATGCAGCAGATAGGGCGACCCGGTTTATACTGCGAGACGGCCGATGCAGTATGGAATTGTTTATGTTGTGAGGATTCATGATTGTGTGTGGGCTGAGATACTGCCAGGACGCCCAGACCTAGACAGGGGAACGATTAGGGTTCTCAACCAAAGCCTTTGGCTCAATAGCCTGCATCGCAAGGCAGTGGGTGGGGGGCGGTGTACCAAAAGTTGTACGTTTTTCGGGAAGAGATGCCAACCATCCTCCAGCCCCCAACTTGGAGGACCAGGAGACTGTGGTTTGTCGGACCTCTACCTGTTGGCCTGCCTGGTATGAGTAACTCTGTTGGTGTCGTCACCACACCGCCCAGTTTATCCCAGAAGGCCATCGAGATGCACAAGCCGTCACAACACGTCAAGGTCCAGTCTCACCGATCCAGCTACATCGGGAGAGCTGTTCCGAAGGTCGAACTCCCGCCATACAGGAACATTTTTTCATGTGGTGTGGCATTAGTTACGGTACACAGGAGTGATCTGGCAGAGTATAATGCATCGAGAAGTAAGTATTCTTAATTCACGAGCTTTCAGGGCGAGCAACACGGTTTTCCACAGCGTTCCATTCAAACGCTCTACTTGACGGTTTCCCTGGGGATTGTGTGGTGTCGTTCTAATTGTCGTGGCTCCTCCTTCTTGAAGAAACTGTTGAACACTAGACGACGTAAATGTCGATCCACGATGAGAATGAATGTAGGCCGGAGTGCCAAACAACGAGAACAACCGACAAAACATTTAATAGTGGTCTCACTAGTCTGGTCGAGACCGCAGAGGCGAAAGGAAGTCGAAAATGTCCATCGATAATTGTCACTAGGTAGCGATTGTGGGTTAGTGATGGAAGGGGACCGTTAAAACCAATCGAGAGTCTTTCGGATGGTTTTGTGACTTATGAGCTCGTCTCCAACTTTGAAAAAAAAACTAGGTTTGATTTTACAGCACCCTGAACATTTGGCAACAACGCTTCGAACTTCTTTCACAGAAAAGGGCAGGCTTCTGGCGCGCGCGAAGTGTTTCAGCCGAGGAACACCGGAACGACAACGATTCGTGTAGTCCCTTTAAGTCGATATTTGTCGCCAGTGCCCCGTAACAGTTACTTGAGGGTGTATCTGCCGCTCGATTATCTTTACCAGGTCGATACACGACGCTGAACTTGAGTGGCGACAGTTCCAACTCCGGCGTTCAGTTTTGTCGTCCTTGACTTTCCCTCTGTGCTGATTGTTGTAGATGAAAGCGACAAACCGTTGATCTGTATTAAGTTTAAAGTGGTTAAGAAGAAAATATTTATATTTAAGTATGGATTCCACGACGGCATACGCTACCTTTTCTACGGCGAAATAATGCCGTTCACTGGACGACAGACTACGTGATAGGAAGGCTACCCTTTGACCGTTTTCATTCACAGTGGTTGCCACCGCCACATCAGAGGCGTCTGTCTCGAAAACCAGCTTGGTGTAGCCTGTGTTTTAGAGCCACAAAGAATCCTCTGACTTGATTAGGTAGAGGGAATTTCTTATTGTGCACACGTTTGTGAATCTTAACAGAGAGCTTAGATATCCACCATGAATAGTAAGCAAATAATCCCACCACTCGTTGCTTGGACTTCAAGTTGGAAGGAGGGGCTAATTCTCGTAGAGTTTTTAGGCGCTCGGGATCCGGTTTGATACTGTTTTTGTGTACCTCCTAACCCAGAAGTCTGATATGTTTGGCGGCGATGATGCTTCTTGACTCGTTGAAAGTCATCCCGTATTTCCTAGCCACGCCCAGGAAATTCCGAAGATTGAGATCATGTTCAGCGGAGGTGGTTCGCACACCATAATACTGTCAACGTAAACAAATATGTATTAATCGTTCGCGTGCTATTATATATATTGGAAGCATGCGACGCCATTCGTCACACCAAATGGAATCCGACGAAGCCTGTACAAACGTCCACAAACCTCAAGGGCCGCAAAGAACTTTTCTTTTTCCCAAATAGAGATCTGATGATAAGCACTCTTCAGATCCAGACTGCTATAGGTGTACGTGACGATTCGTCTGATCATATCGTCAGTTTCGAGGAGGGGATAAGAAGAAGGAATTAACTACTGAAAAGGACTACATCTGTCTTCAAACTTTCCACACCAAGTTGCCTACATCTTGCAAACAAACAACCTAGTTATAACTGGAGGTAAGGCGTCATCAGCGAGACAGCTTCTTTATGATCTTCACTGTCCCACTTCAGTTAGTGCATTCACATCACAAACAACTCGGCCAAACAACAACATTCACGCCAATTAGCTCGACCACCTGCCATCTCACTTAATGTCTCGGCCGCCGACCTTGTGAACCACGAGGTTCCCAGCCCGGGAGGCGAACCCGACCTACAGTGGCCAACACTTTTGTGAACCACTTCACTTTTCTACGCCGTTCACCTTGCATCTTACGTCAATCAACAAGAGCGTTGGCAAAGAGTGTTGAATGTTTCAGACGACTTGTGAACGTTAGGAATTAATAAAAGAACGTGCTTAATGGGCACTACCAACCACCCGCTTTCTAACCTTTTGGTTTCCCACTCGCTGGTGCCACCCTCTATGAGCGGTCTAATGTAGAAATCCATGGTCAAATATCTAAAGACAGCTCACGTCTTCTACTCTCAGTGATCAAGTTTGGTCGCCGTATTGTAAGACAGCTCTCAATGCCATCTTATGTACGCGATCCCTAAGCCCTAGAGAGATGTCCTTCTGTCTCCAGAGGTCTTCTGGATTAAAGAATACCGCCGTAGCCTTACAGGTGCGCGCTTCTATTTCCTCCACTGCACCTGTCAAAAACTTCCATAACTTCATTTCCCAATATTAAATCTACGTAATCATAGCTGTATTACAGAACACTGCATTTTGAGGATGCGTAGTACTTTCCGGAATGTGTACCGGAGAACGAAATAGCTTCTGGCATTGATGGTACCACATGAAACTTGTCAGACAACACCTTGTTTTCAGCATAATCAAGATCAATCAGTCTTTCTGTGGATAGGAGGTCCACACTGACCTCTTATGGGTGCCGCAAACAGTCTTCCATTATCTTTCTGTAAAAAAACTGAAAGGAAATGATGAGAATGGATAGCATTGGCACTGGTTGCTTGCTGAAGCTGTTAAACAGTTCACCGTATACCCTAACTTGAGCTGAAGTATGGGAATAAAACGCCGACAGTATGTTCACATGATCAGTGCACCTCTGTGTTTAAGTGACTAAAAGTGCAGGTCGGTTCACTGAATCGAACTCACCTTCGTAGTCACGGGATATGGTAATTGTTGGCCAGCAGTATGCATGACGCACATCTCGCTGTGAGCCGTACTCCTAGGCCCGGAATACTGCTGATCCTGATAATAATTTATAGAGTGGTAGAGTAATAAACAAGTACAAACGCAAGAATAAAAACGAATGAGGTTGCATTATTAAAAAGGCGAATGAACGACCCTTCGAATAAATTGCTGCCCGCTGACTGTTACACGTTGCCTCGTCAGTGTTTCCAACCGGTGCTGTTCATGGCAAGATACTGAAAGGTTCATTCATTGAACTTGACCTTGAGGTGTGATAGGATGATCAGCATAGGTACAAAAGCTATTGACTCCCCATACCCTTCAACGTTACACTCGTATTCCCTTTCATTTTGGGTAGCGTTGCGTTAAATGCGTTGCTCAGTTCCACACAGAAAGTAATGCTTAGAACAACTTATCCGTTGGTTTGGTGCCAAACGAACTTCGCTTTTTTGTTAAGTAGGGAAGTACTTCAGTTTTCTATCTTTCTTCGTGTGATCTGTATGTGTGTACTGGCAGCAGTGTTTGCCGTCTTCAGCATGGTTATCTCCTGTTTTCCAACTCTCCAAATAAACTTTTGAATATGCGTTCATCCGTATCAGCCAACGACCACCGTCGTCTACTAAACCGCTTACCATCCGTTTTGAAACTTTGGGCACGATAGTATGTTGCCTTTTCCCCAAATTTGTTAGCTTTGCATTCTGTGGATCTTGCTTGACTTCTCATTCCCAGTTTCAAGTTACCTGTTTTCTCAGTCATTGACATAATGTATTTATGGTTGGTGGTATCCGGTTCGGACTAACCAGTCACAACGACCAAAGCCAAAGCGCGCCTGCGCTTAACCACTACAAATGGCTTGCGCTGCACCATTTGCAGTTTCACTTACACACCACGTCTCCGATGTAAACCCGAAGAAATTAAACTAGGAGTGTGAACTCCGTCCACGCTTTTCATGAGGCAACCGTGTTGACCACTCCGCCATTCACCTCACATTAGGCACGACCGAATTATCAAATCTGAACGCTCAACCAATCTCGCTTGTGAGCAATGATCAGGTTGCCCGATCGTCTCGAGAGGAGACACAGTTACTGCCTGTTAACTCCAATCGTTAACCCCGCGATTAGGAGTTCCGAGACAGGTCGAAATCACTGATCTCATTAAACCTGCAACGGGATATTTTAGATTACTGATGAGTAGTCGGGGATTTGTTTATTTTCAGGTTTAATGGGATCAATGATCTCGACCTGTCTCGGAAATCGTAATCATGGGGATATGGATTGGAGTTAACAGGAAGGTTACTGTGTCTCCTCTCCAGACGATCGGGCAACCTGATCATTGCTTACAAGCGAAAGTGGTTGAGCGTTCAGATTTCATAATCCGGTCGTGCCTGATGTGAGATCAGTAGCGCGTTGTCAACACGGCTGCCTCGTGAATGGAATGGCCGAAGTTCATATCCTGACCGTGGCAAGGATGTGCACTACTGGTGAGCTCTAGTGAGAGCGAACCTCGAGTCTAGTGCTTCTTTTCGAAAGAGGCTGGCTGGAAAGTCTATCTGAATGCGAATGCCGTTGTCAAATGTGAGTGATGTTTAACTCGAAAATAAACCAAATCTGCCACTACTCATCAGCAAAACACAAAACATTCACCATACGGTACACTAAAATGTAGAGAAAAGGAAAAGTAGTGGACCATAGACACTTAGGTTTCTAAAAAGTAGAGCGGATGTGTTGCCAAACCACGGTGGTCGCTGGTTCATGCGAACAAGGAAAAATGGATATGACGGATATAAACTACTTGACACTATTACGCTCGTTGTCTGTTGGCTAACGGTATACTATGCTTACATTGATGGCTTACTAGTCCCAAACGGCCGACGCTTTTACGGCCGCACACATCGCAGCGCCATATAGTTATGTCACACGACCCGTAGCAACGATGATTCCCTTGCGTACTGCGCGCTTCACTTCACGGCCGCAAAATAATTGCTCACTGAACTTGCGATCGCCCGTCTGAATCACATCTCTTCGACCTGTCCGATTCAACGCCAAATCTTCCCAAGATCTAAAGTCGATGTTGCAACGCGAATAGCATCCTATTATCTCCGTTCTTGGCCACCAAGACTTCGGTTACCTGATTTCAGCTATCCATACAGCAGCTGTCTTGGAATCCGGTCACCGCCCATCCGACAGAAGTGATCTAGCCAACAAAGCTGAGTCCGCATCAGCATGGCTCCCATTCCCGATTGCCGCACTACCTCAGTGTTCAGAACCATATCTGACCACCGAATATCCAAGATACGTCTTACACACTGCAAATGGAAACGGCTCAGATAGCACATGTTCCACAGATACGACACTCAATTTTCATTGTCGTACAGCAGTACAGATAGCACTACTGAGCGGCAAACACAGTCTAGCGGCCACTTTCACTCTGTGGTTCTTCCAGACATATCTTTCAAGGCATCCGAAATCAACACTGGCTTTTGCCACGCGAGCTCGCAACTCGTGGTCCGCGGACAGATCTGTGGACAAATTGCTACCAAAGTAGCAGAAATCTGATCAACTGTCGATGACATCTCGATTGATTCGAACTTCAGGCGCACGTTCAGGAACAGAATCTCCACCCAGAGAAGGCTGAAAGGAAGTAAGTGTCTTACTTGTGTTCATATTCAACTTAAACTCGGATGCTGTGGTCGCGAAAGTCGTGGCTAGTTTTGTAATTCGTCTTCGCTGTGGGCGAACAGCGCGCTGTGATCTGTTAACAGAAGCATTTGCATCGTTTAGGTATGTAGTAGGGTTGGGGCGCCGTTCCGTCGGCTATTCAGTAGGTACCCATCCGTCCGGAACTCAACCTCAACACTGTCCTCCGACAAGTCCCGAAAGGCAATTGCTAGCATGAGAATCAAATATAAACCAAATAGGACTGGGGCTAGGATGCAACTTTGTTTCACGCCAGTAACGCTGTCAAATTCATCAGAGGTCGATCCACACGATTGCACCTTCGCCTTCATGCTCACATGCAACATTTTAATCAAATGGACGAACTTACTGAGCATCTTCCACAACTCCTCGTGGCTCACGGAATCAAACGCCTTGGTGAAGTCCACGAAGGGGGGTATTCAGAGACTGGTTGCGTCCCAGGCACTTCACCTGAAGCTGTCAAGCAGCAAGCAACAGGTTGATCGTACTTCGATTCGTCCGGGATTCACGGGAACATTGGTCTTCAAAGTGTTTGCATTCAGCCAGTTCGGGGTTTTCTTGCAAGTGCCTTGTCTGCGCAGCCCAGCGGACTGAATCCCTTGCCTTTAAACAAAGACACCACCGGAGCATCCTGAACACTTGTGGCATTTCTTCATTCGGACGATCACCGTTCTGGTTGACTGAACCAATGCCGTAGGGTCCGAGGGCTCCCGGCCAGGTTGTCCAGTCGCGCCCAGCTCGAGTGTTCAAGTCACGCAGAACAAACAGTTGGTTATTCACCGGTACTGACTTGATTGTGGTGGGCGGCTGATCACAGGACTGGTCCTTTAACGTTAACACATTAACGTTAACATTAACATTAACGTTACACACAATTGGCCATAAACACCAACAAGTGTGACATACTTTCGCCGAATCACAAACGCATCCATAAGATTCGAGGGCTGATACCGTGCGGTTGGCCTATCACCAAAACACTGATGTGGTCAACGACGGCGAAACAGACACCATGCTCCAGAGCACCGTCTACCGGGTAACCTGTTTAGAAGGTGTGCCGAGCACCTGCTTCTCGGAACTTACCTTGGTCTGCAAGCCTCGTCTAACTGAAGGCTGCTGCATCGACGCCATACCGACTCAATTCCATAGCGATCAGTGCGGTTCGCCGTTCCGGCCGTCCTGTGGCATTGCAACGATCCAGTAGCGTGCGCACATTCCATGTCTCAATGGAAGACATCTTACGTCCCAGGGTGTGTCTCAGATTGGTCGTTGTATTACTGAGACTCAGATGAGAATTGTCTGCTTCGGGACTCGTGCTGACAGGGTCATTATTAGAGGGGACGGAGGAGGGTTTGTCAGTGGCATATTTTCGCCTATCCACTCTGTTTCAGACGGCAGACAGAGCGAACTGGTTTACCCTGCGCTAATGCCAAAGCCCTATTATATTTAGTTTACGTTGTATAATCATGGTTTGTATGGGTCTTGGATACTGCTAGGACGCTAGGAGAGTGGCAAGGACCCCCAACAGGAGCTTTTGGCTCGGAAGCCTGTACAGCAAGGTAACAGGTGATACAAACGTGAATACACACAATCACCACAACATCGACGATCAAATTGAAATGGCTACGCACCGGCTTGAGATCCATGCACCTAGAAACTCAACACATGGAGACCAATACTACTGCAGAGATAAACAAGTCACAACAACAAAGCTAGACCAGGCAAGAACAACCATAAAGCGGAACCAAACCAAAACACACCGGCATCATCCACAAAGAGCCTGGCTGCTCCCATTAGACCAATCTGACATGGTTGAACTTGCAAGGGTTGATGTCCCAGTCAGCGTAGCCCGCCGGATCAAAACAGCACACAAACCTGACCACCACGCCAGGGTAGTAAAAATGGTCGAGAATACCTACATACGTTTTTGTCGAACTTCATTTTTTCTCCATATTTCCAGTCTTCATAGACAAGAGCCCACCATTGGAGTCTGTTTTATGTTTTCTAGTGGTAATTGTTCCACTTTCACATTATCTTTTCATCTGGCCAACCACCTTTACCCAGCTCTGTTCCAAGTAGCACAACACAAGCCACTCGTGGTGGATTTCATACCCATGCATCCTTTGGTTCAGGTCATTGACAGCTTAATCTGGAAACGTAGGCTGTCAACCGTGTGAATGCTATCGTTTAACTTCTAAATACGGGGAAATGTCTGGTTTCACTCTGTATTCCGAAGATATTATTTTTCCGTTTCACTTGATAGAACCGCAATTGCTCTTACGTTTTACGCATTTCAGCAGATGTATTGAATGCCGTAAACCCGTAGACATGCTCCGCATTCTCAGTCTAGCGCACTTTCTGTTCAGTCGTCCATGAAAATTAACGACCGATCTAGAGAGACTGTCCCATGGAGCATAATTGCTTTTTATCTGTTAGCGTGCCACTTATGGACGATCGGTCGAGCCACCCTTATCGGACCTGAACCATCGGCCTTTCCTATTGAACTCCAGAATCGCTTAGCCGGTCTTGATGGTGAAATCGCTTGTGATTTCAATCGACAAAATACTTGCGGATTCAAGGCATCACCCTCTGGATCTTGGAGTTTTTACCAAAGCCGATTTGAATTGTTCGAGCAACTTAAGAAAGCGGCTAAGGCAGCTGAAAATGCACTATTAAATTCCTCGCTCGACGCGAATGCGGAAAACCGTACGGACATCGATTTACAGGTCAGTACAACCAGTGCTATATGTGGATCTTGTGAGTGGACCAGTTTCAGTTCACATATCGGTGAACCCCGTGTCATACTTTGCTCTGTTGTTAAATATTTTCTATTCAATGTTGTTCGTTATCTTCGCTGGCAGTTCGCTCGTCTTCATTTTTGCACTTACGTGGTTGGCAGTGACCGTTTTCTGCCCTGTGACCATGAGAAGAAGAAACAAGGAACCCCGTTTTCCTGGGAGAAAGATTTGGCCAGTCAAGTAGATAGAATATTTCGGAGGTAGACTTCAGTGGTTTACTTACGTGACCTTCAATCCATCACCTTCATTGGCCCGCTCGAGGATGCTCATAAATTACCGGGCCTGACCGTCTGATTTAGAATTAGTTACTAGTGGTGTGATGTACTTATTACTTCTGCGGAAAATTCCGTCGCGGAACTGTAACTGAGACAAACGATGTACCGTCGTTCGTCATCAGGGTTTCTGGGAGCTCAACTACCCCGAATGACTGTATCAGATGTTAGATGGTGACCTCCGGTGTTGTGTTCCTTAGCGTTAGATCTTCAGTTCGTTTGCTGTAAGCATCTACGGCGGTAAGGAAATTTCGTCCATCTATCAGCCCCGCGCCGCCCGTCTGTCCGCTTGACTGTGAAGTGATGTGGTGTTGTAGGAGTGTTCTGCATATTGTTTTCGGAGCTGGTGTATCTTTAGAGCATGTGCATGTCGACTTTTTCAGTTGTTTTTTTACCAAGAGACAGTCGTACGCCATAACCTTTATGCGACTAGTCCCCCAGATTCTTGGCGAAAGGCTGCCGAATTATGCAAGCATGGCGTCTCTTTGATATGATTACACGTTCACCGAACAAGACACGAATTTGGGCGGTGGACAGAGAGTTCTGACATTGTGCGAATTGTTGAGTCGAGTAAACTTAGGGCGACGCGTGCGATAGTATTCAGTTGCTTTCTGGAGATTGCGGTCTCGTCTGATGACTTTTTTGTTTCATCGTGAAAGTCAGTGAGTAGGTGCAGTGGATATCCGGTTCTACAGTAGTGCTTGCAGTGGCGACATTTTTGAGTTCACACGACTGCTGGTGGTAATTAGTTGTTCGTTACTTGATGTCAAAGTCATCACTCGGCAGCACTGTCGTTCTTCGTTGCAGTCAGTTGAAAGTCTACAAAGAAATACCATTCTTTGATCCTAAGCTGAGGCGTGAAAAACATCATGTGAAACCTCTTGACAGTGAATCCGATGAATAGAGTTTCCTTTCCTATCCTGTAGTACCCTTCTGCCAGAGTCAGAAGTCGGATTGTCTGCACCAAAGATTCTGCGGAATTCGGCGTCATTATCACCATACTATGTCAGCAACATGCCCGTTTCAATTTTTGCCTTGATTTCTTCAAAGATCTGTTTGCACTATGGCTACCACGATCGGACTTGACGTCTTGTTGTAGTTTTTTCTTCAGAGGCGTTCTGACGCGATGAATTCCCCGTGGGAACTCGCCGTACTAGCTAATATGACTCAGTATTAATCGAATTAAGCGGCATTTTGTGATGGTCTGTATTTTGTTCAACTCAGAGCGATGGTCAATCTTTTTGATGGTCAACCTAAGATATTGTGCGGGATGCATGAAGTGTGCACTTGTTCCGACAGACGGGATTGTATTTTTTTCAGCCTCAAGGGTTGAACATCTGAATCATCACGGCGTTGTTATGCGGGTATGCTGCTGTCCTTTGCATTGTTCACTTTTACTTAAACTGCAGAGTTTCGTGTCGTATCGAACTCTCAGTTGGCCTAAGGTCATCGTCATTTACTCTTGGTTCGCACCACTCGGTGTTTGTCTGCTCATATTAATGTTTGTCTTCTTCAGCTTGATTGCCCACAGTTACTCCGTTACATTCGTGAAGTAAACTTACTGGTTTGCGGTATGTGTTTGTCTCGTCAAAACTTTTCAAACATGCGGCTCATCTTTCTTAACGACCCTGGGTTGATTCTTGGCTGATCTCTCCTTTTCGCTGTTTCACCGGGTGCGGTCCCCTCAGACAGTTTGGTCTCTCCTTACGTCTGAGTTTTGGCGTAGTCTTACAGCTTTGTTGTTTACTGTTTTTAACTGCAACTCAGGAACTCGGATTTTCATCCGTCGTGTTACCTGAGAAAAACTACTTCCCGTGCTCTATATCTCCTGACCGGTCGCAGCCCGTGAACACCAGGGTGAATCCAAGTCAACCTCCGTTGGTCAGTTTAAAATGGCTTGTCCCTTGGTTACGTTTTGCTCCTTTTCCGGTTCCGGCTACTGATGGCACAACAGGTACCAAAGTGAAACAATGGTCTTCGGAACAGCTGACCACGTCAGGCCCGTCTGTCTTCACGACGTTCTCCTCTTTGTTGGCCTGTATGCATTTGAACTTGCGTTTCCCACGGAATCTCATCAGCCGAGTTGAACTTTCGTTTATGTGAGTTCGGCACCCTGCGTTTCTGATTTATTTGTGTTGGACGTGGTTTACTTATTTTCATGACGTGTATGACTTTCAATAATTCCTTTTACACCTTGAATATCGTGTGCGAAAATGAAATTCGTTTTTCTTCTGCCGGGTAAAAATGTAAGGGCCATTAGGTCTTCTAAAATTAGAAAAGAACACGCAAGTCTGACAGTATTGACATCCGTGACTTTGGGTTCTACATTCACTATGGGTAGCATTGAGCAATTCGCAACTCCTAAATGAAGGAAGATTTCTGCGTGTGTTTTGACGTAGGCCTTCCTGTTGACGCTTCGGTCACCCAGCCCCGGACGATTCTGGGGGAAATAGAAATGTGAGCAGACCTCATTTCTCTATGCTGCTGGGCATGTTTGTAAGCTGACTATCTCGATTTGTTTCACATCTCATTGTTTATCTTCAACTCCATCCATAGGAGCACCAGCTTCCACATATGGCTACTTCAACCTAGCTCGCACACGTGCTATGATTTTGATACCCTTCTACTGTCCCTCGACCGTTCCATGTTTGTTTGAAACCATTTGGCCTATAATCGAACTTCCAGTTGTTTTTTAAATTTCTCAGACCTATGTTGGATGTTGCCTTCAAGATCTAGAAGAATTAGGAAAACTGCGAGAAAACTCACAAAACTTGTCATCTATTTGATATCACCTCGCCTGGTGATGAAACGTTTGCAACCTAAATGCCAAACTCGGCGAACATATGAATACCAAAACCATCAACCCGAGCTACAAACAACACCACCACTGTTCCCAACCATCAGAAATCCTCCCAGTCCATTTTCATTGCTACAGCTGTGCTGACGTTTCATCTTGAGGATGCTGTGGATAAAAACAGATCGTTTGATTTTAATAGCATTTTATGGTATTCTAGGGCACACAGGATAAATTAGTCATCGTCTGTCTACCGGCGTCCAAACCGGAACATATGAGGTAGCCGAGCGCTCGAATACACACCTGTATGATTCAAAGCCGATACCGCTGCCGTCGAGCTGTCTTCAGTTAGAGATTACTTCAGTTCGATATTTTATGTGGTGATGGAACTGATGGTGGAACCCAAACATGAGGATCGTCTATCACTTATTCAAAGCTGGATCGACTCCTAGTAGCAACTGTTTTCTTCGTCATAATGCGTCAGTATGGATGTCCACTTGTCACAACGTGACAGTTCATTCCCTCCCCTTCTTTCGTGATGTTTTTTATAGTCAGACCTCCTACAGATTACCAGCATATTTGTAGTTTGTTTCCTGTCACCGATAAATACAGCTTAAATATTTCGCTCCAAACTTTCACGTACCACATGGAATGTTTACTGTCCCATACGTTAAAACAGAATAGACTATCAGCTGTCATCACTATTTGTCTATTTTTGTCTGTCTGATGCAACGTGAGCCAATCGATCACATGCAGTGGCACCGCTATCTTCTCCACTCGTGACCTCTATGATTTGACATACATACTGGTTCGCGAAAGTAAGTGGCATTTCTGTTAAATATGGCCAAACTGCAAAGTGCACTGTTACTCTATTTCTGGTGGCAAGTGAAGTTTGTGCACTTTATAGTGCGTAAGTACCTGATTTGCATGGCATTTTTGGTGGAGATAAAAAGTGACAAATGCCTACTTTGGTCATTTCTTCATCAAGCGAGTACGGCTACGATGGTTGCCTCAAAATGTCTATTTGCGATAGAGAACAACTATGGTTGAGATTGGTTGAACTCTTACATGATAAATAAGAAGTTCGGCCGTTTGGGGGTAAGCCCTTGCAGAGTGGTGTGGTTTGCAAACACGCCTTACTTTACTAAACTGATGTCACTGATCTGAACTTGTATGACGGGATTGGTTGAACCGTAATGAAAGTCGCGCATTTTACACGATTTTATCGTAATAACACTGGTCAGGGTTCTGTTTCGGAATAGACAGCTATCAGGCTGATTCCTTGCAAAAAGTGGGCCTCTGCGAGTGTCCATCTTAGGACCAATTGCCCGTCCTTTCCATTCTTGAACTGTCCAAGATGGTCAACTCGTCGATTCTACTGTACATCGACGGCATTAAACTTGAGCGAATTGTAGTGTCCGGAATACTTGGTAACCCTACAAAACATTACTTTGCGAATGGTCCACAAAAATAACAGATTGGCATTCACCGGCAGAACATTAAGTCTTACACATTTGTCATCAAAATTGCGAAAACTACTACTACCACTGTTAGTCTTCTTTATTCAAAGAGGGAACAAGCGGTGGCATCAAGTGTAAGCTATAAAAATGTATGTAAGAGAATAGAGAAATTACAGGTAATCCGGTTGTAAAGTGTGGAGCGCTGTACAGTTAACATTCTTGCACAATTGACAAGTCTCTTTATGAGGACAGCAGGTGTGGACAACTCTGTAATCAAGTTGACCATCACTCACATTTGACAACGGCATTCGCATTCAGATAGACATTCCAGCCAGCCTCTTTCGAAAAGAAGCACTAGACTCGAGGTTCGCTCTCACTAGAGCTCACCAGTAGTGCACATCCTTGCCACGGTCGGGATATGAACTTCGGCCATTCCATTCATGAGGCAACGGTGTTGACAACGCGCTACTGATCTCACATCAGGCACGACCGGATTATGAAATNTTGAAAATAAACCAAATCCCCGACTACTCATCAGTAACTCTGTAATCATCAGACGAAATCGCTCGGAAAGAAGAAATGAAAAGAAAAACTGTTCCCTCAAAATCAAAGGCTCTACAAGGCACTGGACCGCTAACACGAACAAGGCTCATACATCGAGACGACAAAATGCCTGTTCCTAGTGAAGCATCTGTTAGGAAGACGGCGCGAGTCAGCATCAAGTTTCTCGCTTAAATATGCCGTAAATAATGGGGAACTCGTAGGAGTCAGTAGGCAGAAATCACTGAATGCAGAAATGAACAGTCTTACTCAAAGAATACTATAGCATGAGAAAAAATAAGTGATTCGACGAAATGTGCTGATCACAGGACTGTTGGAGGTTGAATGCACGTGATAGCCAATAGTGTGGAGAATCGGTGGAATGGCAGCATTATGGGACTCGGCCCTGCACTTTCCAGTCTTGTCTGGTCAGGCAGCTCTTCGGCGGCAGTCATTCACTATTACTGATGTCCAGTGCCACAATAGTACCGCCATGAACCGTGATAAAGTCGGGTTTGATGAACAAGTTTGCCGGTGGTACTTGTAGCCCCTCGAAGACTGTATGTCTGAGATTGCACAGTCTTTTCGCCAGACCTTTGGCCATATGGTTCTGTTTGGCACAGCGCACATCATGGGTGATCCAGCACGATTGGTGGATGTAGGCGAGGCTGTGTGGTTGACCGCAGTTGCCACGACAGAGAGTTCAGCGGTCACTTCGGCCACCTCGAGAATTCCAGACCGTAGTCCGTAGAAGGGCGCTTCGGAGCTGGGTGGCACAAATAAAATTTCTGGGAAAACGCGGTCTGGATTGAACATCCAGCGATTGGAGAGTGGAGGGCGAGAAACTTCCTGAAGACAGCGATCATCTAGCGTGTGATAACGCTTATCCATCTGTGCCACATAGTCTTCCCTCTTGTTCGTCACTACAGCATCGTGAACCCGTATCAGACCATTGACCTCCCTCATGATAGAGCCGGACGAGTAATCTTTGAGTGCGTTTCTCAAAACTGGACACTGACTAGAGGCAGTCTCTCTACCGGTGACTTTCGGTGGACAAGCTCAGAATGTCCAGACCGTTCAACCGAGTTGGGGGTATGGATGTAGCTGATTGGTGTGCCTTTGGAAGGCGGAGCCACTGTCGAACAAACTGGTGGATTGTACAGTCCATAACTTTGAGCTTACTTCATTGGACTCGGCTTAGAACAGGCGAGTGTTTCATCTCCGGGATCAGATGCTGTCTCAGAAGGTAGATGTGCTGATGCGGCCTCAAGGGAGCTTTGGTTGTTTAAACCAGCATCCTACAATGCTGTGGTCGATGATTGGTGAATGCTTTACCCTTCCAGATGAAAGGGATGTCGAGATAGGTCACCCTGTCAGAGGCGCTTAGTGGGTGGATAATGTCGGAGCTAAGTTGAATAGATTCGTCAGCGATAGCTGTTGTGTTGAGCTTATGGTCGCCACAAGTGACCCTGAGTTTAGTCTCACGCTTGTTCTCCAATCCGGATAGCTCCAAAGCACCAGCGGCGGCTGCAAGCTTTTTGGAGAGAAGCGCCGGATTCGCGAACAAGGGAACCAGACCGTTGGCGTACACGAAACGACTGACTATGGTGTCGTGGGGCTGGTAGTAAGCTCCGGTCGAAATACAGCCAACCCCTCATCCATTGCCATGATGAATCGCAGAGGCAACAGAGGATCACCCTGGTGAACACCACGGTAGGACTGGAAGGTGGATCTTTAGAACGTGGTGAAGGCGTTTCGATAAGAGTCAGTAATGTGATGTGTTAGATGTGGAAGAGCACCGGAAACCTGGATGAATCTGATAGTGGAATCCTGCGAGATAGAGTCGAACGCCTTTACCGTGTCACTAAAGGCCGAACGTAGGCTGGAAGACGTGGTGCATGAGTTCCGGAGCAGTGCACGGAATAGTGAGGTCATCTCGAGACAACCGTAACGACGTAGAAATTCGAATTAAAGAGTGGGCAGTTGCGAACGCATATTCTAACGGTCATCCAATATCTACGGAAAGCAGCGTACTAACTTTGAAGATACATTGATAGGTCTCAATTCACTTCAGATGTTTGGGCAACAATTTGTGCACACCTGGGGCGGTATTTCCCATGCTCTTCAAGATACGAGAAACTTCCTCACCAGTGATCGGGTCGACCAAAGGCCAGTCCGGAGGCTGAATCATACGTGCTGGTCGCTCATCTATGTGCGGACTAGCTGATAATAATTCAAACCAGTATTCGTTAGAATTTTCCGGGAGACCGCAGTTCGCCTTGAAGGCAGTTCTGCGGTTTCCATAACAGACCGCAAGAGCAACATCCTTCCTTCGCTGATGGTACAGGATTTGTATCACGGCGTAGTTAGCTTTCCATACCTACTTTCTGGTCGTGTAGGTCTCCGAAGTGAAACCAACACGTCTTCGAGTAGCTAGTCGCCAGGTGTATGGAAGAGGTTGTGAGTTGTGCATGTTAGGCAGTGACTTTGCCTGTACCATTATGAAAACGCCTGCATGATGGCTGTGGGCGATTGTTAACAGTTCGTCGTTGTGTTAGAAAGCTTCACTCTTGGACTCTAATTGGGTAGTGGTTGTTTGGATCAAACAGGAAAACCACTCGGAGTGTTCAGTAGCTTGAGCCTCACTATCCGACGTCATATTTGTCTGCAAGGCGGAGGTTGGATTAGCAGTGGGGGCGGTATGTTTCTGCCAATTCACATCATGTCATCATCATCATCGTAGACAGCAATACATCGGTGGTTCACACTACTGCTTAACTGTCACATATCCATGAAGAGGGAAAGAACAAATCCTGCTCAAGAAGAAAGAAGAAAAAAAGGAGGCAAGAGAATGTGAAGCGATCTAACTACTGAAAAATAGCTACGTCTATGTTCGAACGTTCAACATCAAGTTGCCCATACCATGCAAACAAACAACCGAGCTGTAAGTGGGAAGCTGTAAGTAAGAAGTCATCAGCAAGACGGCTTTCTTACGGCCTCCACTGCGCCGCGTTGTTAAACGCACTCACTCCACAGATAACTCGGCCAAACAACGACAGCATTCACGCCACTAAGTTCGATTTGCCGCCATCTCACCCAACGTGTTAGCCACCGGCTGTGTGAGTCGCGAGTTCCCCATCCCAGAAGACGAACTGGACTCACAGGCCACGTTTCTGAGTCATAGACTATAACAAAACGTATACAAGCATTATATACCCTGCCTTTTAGCTGTAGTCGAGCGCCTTTTCGACGCCCCAGATGACGCAGGCTGGCAAAAGCAACTCGTGCCTTTGCTGTCCTGAGTGATATCTCATCATCAATAATACAGGCTGACGAGATAGTGTTACCCAAGTAGATGAAGGTGTCCATACTCTCAAGTGGACTGTCTGCGATAAAGAAGTTAAGAGTGGGATACTGTGAGATGCGCGCATTTGCAACAGTCTTTTGCCATTACTAGTTCGATGTGCTTGGGCACCAAACGTACATCCTAGCTGCTTGTCCTCTGAAGACAGAAGACCAAGCTAAGCATGAAAGTCGCCAATTGGTGTGCTGGTATCAGTGTTCAGTCTGCTTCAAAAGGTTATCGAGGTCGTCAAACGCATCAACGGTAGCATCCGAGCAGCTCTCCATTGGAGTGTACGCCAATATAATGAACATATAACGCCCTTCTAATTAGCGTTGACAGACTTTAACCGACATATTGAGGCTGAAAGCGCACGAGCGGCTGTTCACTGGGATCCAGTCGAATAAACATTGCTCTGCTGTGGAACTCAGTGTGATTTCCACTCCAGCTTGACAACGATATTCAGCTTCAGCCTCACCAGAGACCCTGCGAGGAAAGCACCTGGATTGATAGTTACCTGGAGGTGAGTTCAAACGGATGATTGTGCTAGACTCAAAGATTCGCAACTTTGGTACACAGCACACATGATGCTCCACACCTGAGTAGTGCGTGGAAAAAAAGCTTCCTGACTGACTTGTCGAGGAGTGGATGTTGAAGCCGTTAGTGTTTACCGGTTATCTTCGTTTTAGAAAAATTTACAACTGAGGTCACAGGGAATGGATAAAAGTTGCGGGGGAGAAACAATTAGAAGGACAAGGTTGTGGTGGATGACCAATCGAATGTCTGATTTAAAAGTCTGATCTGTAACACAAGATAGAGGGTTCTCTTAAGCGATCCTACCCGAAACCGGTGACCAGAAAGTTTGACTCATTTGACATTGGAGGGTCTACCTAGTCCGAGGACGCAGTGAATGAAACATTAATGTCTGATTCTGATCACTGCTGCATGCAGTGTATTGGAAGCCACATCATGCTTTTGAATTATACCGGATGTGTTTTCGACCGTATTGAGTAGTACGTCAATGGTGATGATCGACCGTTGGGTGATCGGAGTGCTTTTTTGTTTGAGAATACCTTTTCTAACCACCTTCCTCTTGATTCAGAAGAACGCATTGTCACACTTATGTTCCTAGGATTATGCTCATAGGATTGTGCCTCATTAACTAAGCACTCCTACGTGGTCAGTAGTGTGACATACAACTTTTATGAGTGTATCTGTCTTTCTTCCGACTGTTCCTCTTTGGGTTGTCTGTTATGGTTGTACCTGGTGGGGCTGAAGTCCTATTCAGCGTAGGTGTTCGGATCGATACAATGCCTTAGCCTGACTATCGCCTCAAGTCAGCAGGTTAGGTCAGGGTCCATACGGACGAAGTTAATGAAGGCCACTTTCATAGGAATGACTAGTTTTCCTTTTGCTGTTGTGTTCACTTTAGTAATTTACTTATGATGCCTGGTAAATCGACATTGCTAGTCTGGGAACAAGAGAAATCGAATCCCACCGTTATCGTCACTTACTGGCGTTTAAGCGTAAGTAGGTTTGCGTAGTGTCGTTTTTTCAGGTTAATGTGTGTACACAGTCTATCATGATAAATCTGTTGGCCGCTTTGAGCAAAGCCTCAACTACGCGTGTTCTCTGGGGCTTGCTGTCTCGGTCGAACCATCCTTTATGGCCTATTATCGAGAGAGGAAGTTACTCTGGAGCTAATTTTGTTATTCAATGACAGTTTAATCCTGAACCTCTTTCCATCACCACCTTCCAAAGTCACTGTTTGAAGTGACCGCATTCTTTCTTTCCACATGAAACACTGGCTATTCATCTTCTAACTGGTGTCTGTTAACCCCTCCGCGTCTCTCGATATGGTGTCGTGGTACATGACTCGGTTGTTCTTGAAATGTTCGCTGCCCAGAGAGAGTGAATTGGGCCAGCTTCTGATCTGATCACAAGTGTGTCACTCACACTTTGTGAAATCTTTTAGTCCCGAGGCCTTCTTTCATCTCAGTCATTTATAAATTGCGCAGTAAAAACCAGCGCAAAACCTGCAGCTTCCACGACTTCAGTCTGATCACCGTCATCACACGCAAACTCTTGCCAATGGTTCTATTTCGACGAATTAGTATGAGCTTTAAAACTTTGTCCTACTTTCACTCATCTTTCAATGATCGATTGTCTTCGCTGTCACATGTGTGACCAACTAGTGCTTACTAACACCTATTGTCTCACTTAAGTGCGCGGTTGATTATTGTCGTGATTGTACTGCTGTGACGAGTTTGTACGCTACCGCCCAACACTTCCAATTACGCGAGCCCCATTCTTGAAATCTGCATAGTGAACAGTCGATAGTGACAAGATCCGTAAATATTTATCCAACGAATATGCACAGTATATCCATATATGTTTATTTTGATGTCTGTCTTGTTCTGGATTCCCAGGTCCAACCAGACTTTGCAAACATACGTGAATACTGTCTCACCCGGAGCTTACCGTACGTCCAACCTCCACATCGACTGGTCACTATTCACTGGATCGGATTCTATACCGCCTGACGTATGGATCGAATTGACTGTCCCGATTGACGTTCAGTCAAGTCTAGAATCCTCACCTACGTACTATTCACGCGTGAACACTTCGACCGAATCGCCACCAATCGTGTTTAATAGTAACGCCATCACGTGGATCGCCTATGTGGTCCCTACTGTAGTGCACCTTCACGCCACACCTGGTGTGTGTTTAGACAATTTCCTGGTGAAACCTTTTGTGAAGTGGTCTGTCGATTCACAGTTACCCGCGTGTCTCCGAAGCTTAAACTGGCGAGATCCAAGGACAGGGGAAATCAGAATGCTTCTCATTGACGCACGTGGGTTTGCAGTTGGACCGACGGACGACTCGTCCCCGTCGCCTACAATGGTTGCAAAGTCAGATGGTCCATTTCTGCGTTTGTACGGGAATCGCAGCGACCAGTTCGATCAACTGAGTTGGATACGCTTCACTGGCTCTTTTGTGCTGGCCGTTTCAATAACATTGCTTTTTCTCATCTTCGTCCTGACCGTCAGTTTCTCCATCATCATGGCCTACAAAAGTCATCGAAAATCAAGACCTCTCGGACAATCACACAATCGTAACTTGTCGGACAACCTTCTGACTGAGTCTGCCAGTCCGGCGAAGTATTCTTATGCAGGTCTGCCATCTGTTGACCCGGAGCCCAGTTCGACTCCTTGCGGAGAAAGCTTATTTCTCAATGGCACAGATACATACCGAAGTGGTGGAGACACCCGGACCGAGGTGTGCATTATACTGTTTCTTGCCTTCACATAGCAATTTAGATTTAATTATGAGCAGTCATATGGCTAACTGAAATTGAGACGTCAGTACTTTCATGTTTAACCCAGAGCTGAACGTCGGTGGGCATATTTGCACAAGCTTGTGTGTGTCTTACGTGTTTGTAACTGTATGTATACCGTTAAACAAAAAACTAGATAGCGTAGATTAGGCTTCAAAGTGACACGGATCAGGGACGTATGCGGTGTGCACTGGTCTCTCTAGGTTTGTTACGTTTGAACTTCCGTGCACTGATCGGTTATCCAATTGCGGAGGGTGAGTGAAGGTACTTGTTGTTACTGTCAGTGTTTATTGGTGTCGTTCACCGACGCGATACTTACTGAATGCCAATCATTCGTCAAAACACTAGTTCTCACCTGATGTGTCTCTCGTTTGTACATCCGAGCTCAACATGCCGACACATCATTGATTACTTACTTTAATCTGTTCCAACACCACTTGACTGTAGATTATCTTGGTTGGCCATTTCCCAGTATGAGCAAACAATTCGAAGAAGGGAGTACTTTTCGGCATTTGAAGTATTGTCTTAACGCATCTACTGGGTATGATCAAAATACGTGGCCGATTGATAAGAAATAACATGTAGAATCGAACAAACCATCATCACGAAGAATCGGCACAACGAACGAGAATTGACTGACCGAAATCCGCAAAAAGCACCGGTCAAACAGACGGGAATGTATTAAGCGTTAGTGTGGGAATTTCTTTGCGTTGCATCAGGTTGATGGGCGAGCGTCTGCTTTTGGAAGAGGCTCCGAACGGTATGAATGCTAAAAGGAATGGTATGCCTGCAACCGAATGAACACTGAAACATTCTACCCACTTTTCATTCGAACTCCGTATAGTAAACTATAACGTTTACGCTTTGGGTTTGATCACAGATTTCGCATCCAGGTGGACATTCCAGCCAGCCACTTTCAAACAGCAGCCCTAGACCCGAGTTTCGCTCTTGTTAGCGCCCATCATTAGTACACATCCTTGCCGCGGCTGTAGTTCTTAGCGTCGAAGAGGGGAGAGTATGAAGATCAGTACACTGGTCGATCAGAGGAGCGGTAATTTCTGACACTTCCGGGCCACTTTGTCGTGGAGAGTAATTGACTTGAGGAACCTCAGGTCGAGTCTCTGATTCAAAAGTCTGATCTGTGACACAACAAGATAAAGGGTTTTCTTAAATGGTCCTACCCGAGAGTCTGACCTATTTGACATTGAAGGGTCTACCTAGTCTGAGGACGCAGTGAATGAAACATTAATGTCTGATTCTGATCACTGCTGCATGCAGTGTATTGGAAGCCACATCATGCTTTTGAATTATACCGGATGTGTTTTCGACCGTATTGAGTAGTACGTCAATGGTGATGATCGACCGTTGGGTGATCGGAGTGCTTTTTTGTTTGAGAATACCTTTTCTAACCACCTTCCTCTTGATTCAGAAGAACGCATTGTCACACTTATGTTCCTAGGATTATGCTCATAGGATTGTGCCTCATTAACTAAGCACTCCTACGTGGTCAGTAGTGTGACATACAACTTTTATGAGTGTATCTGTCTTTCTTCCGACTGTTCCTCTTTGGGTTGTCTGTTATGGTTGTACCTGGTGGGGCTGAAGTCCTATTCAGCGTAGGTGTTCGGATCGATACAATGCCTTAGCCTGACTATCGCCTCAAGTCAGCAGGTTAGGTCAGGGTCCATACGGACGAAGTTAATGAAGGCCACTTTCATAGGAATGACTAGTTTTCCTTTTGCTGTTGTGTTCACTTTAGTAATTTACTTATGATGCCTGGTAAATCGACATTGCTAGTCTGGGAACAAGAGAAGTAGTAGACTAGGCCAGGAGACTCTGAGATGTGGTCGGCAGTTTCTGATCCTTTCTCGCTTCTCACCGTGTCCGAAGTGGAAACAACCTCGTTTGAATGGCTAGGCCTATCTGAAATTTCGATGGCTGCCCATCCTTCTCGTAATGTCGGCTAAGGCAGACCCAGCGTGTCGCATCTATCTTTCTGGTCAACACCCTAACTTTACCGTTATTTTTTCATAATTCGGAGATGACTCGGGTGTACGTTGCTTTGCGGCATCATCTTAGGGTGGCTGCATGAGTGCGTCTAAAATTAGGTTGCTCTCAGCTGTTGATTTTTTTCCCCTCTTCTTTTCCTAAAAATAATCCGTTTTCCATGTGTTGCCCGGCAGTAACATCAACTTGTAAACACCTTATAACCTAGTGTTACAGAATCGCATGCGATACTGGCCGGTCTAATAACTGTCTTGCGGGCTGTATGCATTTTCGTGTTATCTTTGAGTTACGTACTCAAGCTGAATAGAACGGCCACTTTTCCTCCTAATACGCTTGAGCGTCTCAGCTCAGGTCTGTGCCACGCCTATAGTTCAGTCGGGCCACAAATGAGCAACGTCACTAATCTCTGTGTATTTATTGGCCTGTCGACTACATTCAAACCCAGAGGATACCTTTCGAATGTAGCCAAGAAACGGAAATTTTTCTGGCTTGTGTTGACAGTACCAGTCGATGGATGGTATCTTATTCATCAAATACTGTTCAGATTTGCCTACGGGTGTCAAACTATTTTGGTAGTAGACGCACGCTATTGTGTTGGTACCTTTGTCAACTTCATTATTCTACCTTACACTTGTTGGACATTGTCACTTTATCTGAATTTTTCTATCGTGTTAAGCATACAATGTATCTGTAATACCCCTTGTTTTTCACCATGTGCGCACTCACTAACTGTAATAGATACGTGATAAAATGAGGTAAAATTCACCCAGTGGATTCATCATGACTTTGGTTAGGAAATTTTTTTGTTTTACTTGATGGATTACAGTTTGACGACTGTCTCACATTTATCACACTCAAACAATTATTAATGTTAACTTTTGTTCGTTTTATTTATTGATTACTTTTCCAAGATTCACGATGCTGGTGTTGACGTGACCAACACAAGCGCGGTACAATTGATGCGTAACTGGTACTTTTACCGGCGCAAGGGCAATCGTATTCGTGCGAGAGCTGGACAACTTTTTAACCCCACCGGACATTCGCTATCACAAAACTGTCTACCAGCACCCGTCTTGGAAATTCACCGCCCGGAACTCAATAGCTATGATCTGGTTTCGCGACCTATCCACAGACGAAATTCTACCGCCGCCATTCCCAATCATCCTTGGCGACAATCACTCGTCCTTGGTGTTGATGCAAACCACCAGTTGATCACGGTTCCCGCATCGTATCAATCGGATTCGGCACCGTCAACCAGCCAGCGTCCACCGCATACTGTGTTGGGGTCACAGCTGGACATCATTCCAGAGACACCGTCCCGCCATTCACAAGCTTTGTCAGAGGCGGAAGCAACTCGGTTGGAACTGGCTGAATCCGTACGTCGTTTGGGTGAGCAGTTTGCATGTAACGTGACACCAGAGCCAGTCGAATGCCGAACCCCCTCGACAATTGCTAGGTCTCAACTTTCTACAGAAGAAGAGTTCCACAGTTCACCTGAGCCTGATTCATTTATGGGACGCAATCCGTGATTTCTATGCTAAACACTACGCACCGCCCTACTCTTGCTCTTTAATTATGCAACATCCGTTCACTTTTTACACACTTTTTATTCTTGTAGCTAACTTTTTTTCTCTCTCTCCTGTCGATGACGTAGACTTTTACAAACAACTCTGGTCTGATTGTTCTATCAAGCTTTTCTGCGATTTGCCTGACATCATCTCTCTCTGTGTGTGTGTGTGTGTTACAATAGCTGTAATGAACTAAAGTTTTATTTAGGCCACCATTCCTTCCATAGCGCTCAACCGGAATTTCTGTTATATTTTTATTGCTTTTCTTTTTTTTTCTCTCTCTCTATTTGAAAACGCAAACAAGCTTGCAGGCAATACTTCTGAACGTGATAGTGCTTTTCCCTTACCGAAGTTTTCATTGTTCAGATTATAATTTGAAAATGTAACGCTATCATCTTGTGCTTGTGTTTTGTTTATACTGTTAGAAGCGGATCATTGGAACTTGCTTCATTATGCGGCGTTCCTGGCTGTGATCCAAAAGACACTGAACACTCTTGATTAAGGACGTTGTCCAATGCAATGAAAAATAATAGCGTTTGTGTTGTGGATCTCCGTGTGCACCAGTGTGATTTTTCTCTTCCCTCTTGAGTCCTTTTCTCTTTCAACAAGTTTTGGCACGTTTGCCACTTAATTTAGTCTTTTCATGTTAAACACACCACACACACCGTAAGCGGCCAAGTAAAATCGATTTTTGAGTACATTTATGCGTAAACGACGTAAACCCTGGGGGAGGTTTCGATTGTACAATCAGTTAAGCTATCTGTGTCGTTGTCAACTATAACTTTTTTTCTGGTTCACACTGACTTGGTGGTGTTACTTACTACGGTGTTTTCTTTTATAGCGACCCTCACTCATAAGATGTATTTCGCAACAACTAGATCACTGTTGTAGAAATGATGTAGATCCTGTAGAAACTACGCAGCATTGAAAGACATCCATAGTCCCCACGACCGTTATTTTTTCAGTGCAACAACCCTTATGCAGCATTCATTGCTGTACCATTTTCGATACTGTTTACCCGCCTAACTGCCAGTTTCGTGAAACTTGAGCGTCACTCCGAATTCTTATTGTTTGTGTCGTGTATGGACAATTGGGAAGTAGTTACCCTAAAGAGGAATACGTTCAGATGATCCACTTGCGTCACCGACCCTGCTATCGCTTGGTGTTTAGTTTAGGCTGGTGCTCGACAAACTGTAACATAATTATGGTTTTGACCTAGCGTGATTGATACACCATTGTCACCCTATTCCACTTAATCTGGTCAGCGAGAAGACATAACACCATGATGATCTCGCTTACCGTTTAAGTGTTAACCGCTCACTCAAGATTTCGGCTGTCATTGTCAAGCTGGTATGCCCTAGGTATGACAACGGATATAAAGGTTGGCTCCGATTGAACCTTGACATTTTAGATTCGCTTATGGTCAAAATACGTTTGACCGAGCGCATTTGATTTTTGAGGGAAAGTGGTTTTTTTCTCACCTGAATGGAAGCTGGAAGTCGATGGGACAAAAGGCTGATGCCTAGAGATCAATAGGCTGCAAACACCGAGTGCCCCAAGGCTTACCTAGGCCAAAAACACTTCGCACTGTTTCTCGGTCACATTTCGCTGCGTCTCATCAGGCACATACTGCAGTCTGCAAGTTTTTATTAGCATAGTTCTATGGACATTGTGAACTCAAACAGCGAAATCAATAAACACGCATACACGTTAATACGCATCAGTTGTCGATCCATCACAAACGCGGTTTAGTGTGCACCTTGTTTTGTCGTGCAAGGCGAATCTGTTCCAGAGAAACGTTGGTCAGTAAGGTGCTGTTGAGAACCATGTCCAAGGAAAATGGCCAACCATCAGCATTTGTGCAGAAATTCAGTAAACAAAAGCGGTGTCTGTAACCGTCCCCAAACGTTTGCCTTACAAGAGTGATGAGTACTGCTCTGGTAAAAACCCGTCTGGTGGCAGCTACTGGACGCTGGTCATACTGTTTGCCACCACTCGACTCCCAACATCACCAATGAAAACACCGCTACCGCCGAATGCTAAGTCTTAAATCATGTATGAATTCTCGTTAGAATGCCGGGCCACTTACATAGGGCGAACGGAACAACACTCATGCAGTCGCGTCAACGAACGCATTCCAGTTTCTGTCCGTAAAACGCGCATAAGTACCACAGTGTCTCAATCGGATGAGAACATGACAAGTCACCAAGAACCGGCGTCACTGACCGCTCAATACTTGTTGACATGTCGACTCCAACTGAACCTGGAGAAGGTCTTTCGGATATATCACAGCAAAAAGCTGAAGGCTCTTCCGCTTCGCAGAGGTGACAATTATTAAAGGAGAATTCACATCTCGGCGTACGGCAAGACTTGTTCATTAGTACAAGGTTGCCCTGGTAACTGATGCGCATTGATGTGTGTACGTGTTCTTCGCAATGTACATTGAACTTGTCTATGTAAACCCGCAGACTGCAGTATGTACCTGATAGGATGCAGTGAAATTTGCTCGAGGTTACATTATGCGAAAAACTATTTCCGACATTTTCGCTCTGCGAAGTAATGATTCTCCAATAGGTTGCAGTCGTTTAGACGGAGGGTATTCTGCAATCGGGCCAACGTACATACGGTACCGCAAGCGGATGAGTATATCAGTGATTTTGCAAATCCGCTACTTGTTCATTCCTGGTTATTGGAATGCTAATATTTCTTTTCATTAGGGAAACCTTAACAGAGGAAAATCCCGGGTTGGAAGGGCGCTTTAATTGAGGTTATTTGTACGGAAAATAAGTGTGAACCCTATAATACAAGTTAACAATCGCTAGTATGGTTTGGTCGAACATTCAAACGATGTGAACGTTGATCGTTAAACATTTATTGAAAACAAAGTTACGTGATAAAGCGTACTTTAGTTAACGCTAGCTGCTCTCTTGATGAAGCAACACATGCAGGTTGACCGGTCAGAAATGGCGACTCAAGTTTATAACACATGTTTTCCTAGGGTGGTACTCCATGAACTTTATCCCGTTGGAAGTATGCAATTCGAGAACACGGATTTGATGAATCGTTAATGGGTATATACTAACTGGTTCAATGCCACTTTTGTGAATAAGCCCTAATTGCAATCACGTTAGCAGGTTCTTTCAGCTGAACCCGTTAAGATTCTGACCTGTGAACAACACGGGCTTTCTCGGGTGACGTTTCGTCCCGGAAAGATCGGTTATTTTCAGGATATTCATAGTGGCCCTATGAGTACCAACGGAGGACAGCCTTATTCCGTCAGTTGTCGACATATTGGCTCTGTGGTATCTTTTCTAGCAATAAACTTATTGTCAGTGGCAATTTATGATGTTCATTATCGGCTAAAAGTTCTCCTCAGAGTCTGACTGATAAAACTGGTATTGGCATTCGATGTGAAATAAGCGAATTTGGATCAGTGGTTGTCAGCCTCCAAATGATTGCATGTCTGCATCCTAATTTCACAGGAAACAAGCGAACAAGGTCATTTCGACGGTGGCCAATGGATTTGCATAGAATGTGAACGTTTTGTTCTTTTAGTTTATGTTGTTTTGGCAGATCCGTTAATACTCTCCTTTCGTTTAGATCCAAACGACCTGAAAATTAGTCGGTTAAAATGATACGGTGCATAATATGTGGAATCGTCACACCATCAGCAGTGCACTATGGGGCATGAAACTCGGTAATTTACCGTTAGTAGTCAGTTTCCACCTATCATTCAGTGAGAAGCAAACGTCATCACGAACAAACTTTGGACAGTTTGATGGGTATCGTTTAACAAGCAGGCAGTCTGAGTCTCTCAATCCTTTCGATTGTGCACACCCGAATCTACAATCAAATTGTGGAATGTGTACAACTTGTATGTTAAATAATGTAGTTATGTACCTAGTAAGTTATGTCTAATAGTAACTCATAGCGACAGCGGATTCCCACAGCGGTGTAGACGCGTTACGGCCCAGTAAGATACCAAGGCATCGTGTTACGTTTACATCTATCCGTTAGCCATGACGTCCTTTCCATCGACAAGCTAACCGAGGTTTCGAGTGTAAACCTGTATTTCAATAAATTAATTGCGATGATTTAGTTCAGCAAAATTAACAATGATCCATCGTGGGATTGAGAAATCCTGTTGTGTGTTCGCTGTGACAGTGTCATCAACAGCAACTTTTAGCATCGACTGCAAAGCATCTTGTCAACACGATCCAAATATTGGGACGTTATGTATGCCATCCACAAAGCGTAGTGTTGACAATCAGCTTACTCAACGTTTCAAGTGTGCCATTACGATAATGAGAATAACGACATAGACGAACATGTTTCCGATAATTCATCTTCAGGCCGGTACAATTATATAAGGAGTTAGTAGAGTTAGATCGATATATCGATCAGACTTATTACAGAGAAACTAGGTCACCGGTCAGTCAATTGGAGATGGTTTGATTGGTCGGTTACGTCACGCTTGTCTATTGGTCTGGCCGCCCAGGTTGGCCATCGATCCGACAGATTTGTCGTCGTGGTGGATGTAGCGTCTGAACAAGCCTGATTCCGAAAACCTCGGTAGTACAAAGTGTTCTGGTTCGGACAGCTTCTTGTGGATTGCCTGGCACGCGATAGACCACTTGGAAGGCTTGATCTGTTTTCACCTGGTGCCCGCTTTCTACCAGATGAGCGAAGATAGCGCTGTTGACTGATCTTGATTCCCCCTGCCCCAGCCACCGTGGATGGTGTTCACGGATTCGTTTCGAAGGCTGCCTTGACGTTTGATCAATATAACCTGCTCCACAGGAACAAGTGAATGAGTAGGTACACAAAGATGAGGTTTGAACTGTCAGCCTACCTTTGTTATATAACCTGAGAATTAGGGATGTGGAGAGTTGAATACGGAGTTCAGCTGTAGCGTAGGTCCTGCTGATTGAACCTATTTTTCAGCCATTCTGCGGCATTGTCACCTTTGAACGGCACTCAAATGAACACAGGCTTCTCTCCTACGTCATGCACTTCAGGCTTAGGTGATATTCTGACCACATTTCTGGCGATAAATCGTTCCGAGTAGCCGTTATCATGAAGTAAGTTCTTTATGAATTCGAGTTCATTTTCTAACGTATCCTCTGAAAAAAATTTGTGTGCTCTATCAGTCAAGCAGCGTACCAGATACCTCTTCTGTTTTGGGTTACGATACTGTGAAAGTTCGTGTACTGACATGTCCATGTACTCTTGCGACGAACCCTACGTTGAATAGTTCCGTCTATCTGTCGATGTAAACGAACATCTGGGAAAGAAATCTCGTTTTCAGTCTTCTCCTCAAGTGTAAACTTTTCTGAATGGTTGGTGCAATTAAATGTGTCGAGTACTGTGTAGATATTAGTATCCAAACTGGCTACGATAAATTTATCGTCTACGTGTCGGTGGTATTGTCTGAAGTGGCTGGTGGTGGATTGAAGCGCGATGCGTTCAAGCTTTCCCATGAATATATCGGCCAAGAGAGGTCCGAGTGAGGATCCCATTGCTATGCCAGCTGTCTGGCGATACAGCACATCGTTGAACATCAGTTGTACATCGAATGTGCAATGGAACAGGAGCTATTTAAATTTAGGTGATGGTAACCCAATATCGATTCTGGTCTTAGGCAAGTAGTCACGGATAAAACTTACAGTTTCTAGCAGCGGTACGCTTGTGAATAACGATACTATATCCAGTGTTCATGATTTTTGTGAAGTATCACGTAAACTGAGCGGGGCAATCGCCTTTCGGACGCGTTCCAGTAGTTTCACTAGCCACTTCACCTTTGAGTGGTATGGCGAATTCATCACTTCAATTATTGGACGAATCGACACACCAGGTTTTTGGACTTTTGGAAGTCCATAGAGATAAGGTGTAGTAGAACCCTGTGGTCGTAGTTGTTCATAAGTCGCGGGGGTTATCAGCTTTTCTTCCTTTAATGAATTAAGACACTTAGTGATCTGATTTTCGACATACTCGGTTTTGTCCCTCTCGTTGACAACTCTACGGAATTTGGTCTGGTCTGCAAGAATATCCTTCATTCTCTCTATTTGATCGCCTCGATTCATGATGACAATTCCAGTTGCTTTATATGATCTGCTGAGGAGGATATCTGGATTCTCTTGAAGTATCTTTAATGAGTCTATATGTTCCTTAGTATAGCTGGTAGCAGTTAACAAGCGAATTTTTAAGTAACTCAAGGTCATCTAAAGAACGCAGGGTAAAACCTTGCGTTTGACCGAAAAGATTCTCGAATTGCACCTCACGTTCTGGACCTTCTTTATTAGGTTGTGGGCAGTAACGCTTAAAACCGAATGATGGCGCCTCGATTGTGATACGATCGAGACGTACACTGACTTGGTTTACTTGGAAATTCTGCTTGAGGCCTGGAAGCACAGAGATTGCGCAATAATGGGGCTGGTTTCTTCTGAGTCTATCTGGCAACCACTTATTTCACGAAAGCAGTGAACAATTTCCGTTCCTGATCTGTGAGGTTTTTCACTGTTGATTGTCGCTGCGCTAAATTTCACTCAAATTCGACAGTTCCTCCACGATGAGTATCAAGTTGACTTGGACTGTAGCGTTCCAGTGCCACGTTAATTATTTCGACATGGTTCCTGCATAGGGCCTGCCAAAATGTCTTCGGGTATTTGTTGCGATCAGTGGAGTCAGTGATATGTTCGACCGATTCCTTCGCCTCCACCAGACGAGTGGTCAAGTTCATGTACTCGTTAAGCGCCTCAACCACTCTGAGCTCCTTGGTTAATCTCAACGTTTCAAATATGCCTGTTTCGATTACGAGAATAAAGAGATAGACGAACGTATGTTTCTGATCATTCGTCTTCAGGCAGGCCTGGTGATTTCATTATCTGTTCTCAGCAGTGTCACGGCGAGAGTACTCCAACTGGAAGGTTCAACTGGTTTCAAAATACTGTTTAAAACTAATGAGTCTAGCGTCCTTTTCACCGGCTTGCATGATCCACAGAACAAGACAGACCGTAAAATAGTTGAACAGCTTTGCTGTCGAAGTGAACAAGCGGTACTTCCCTGTTAATGGAAGATTCAGAACTGCGCAAAATCTGATCGGGTGGAGAGGATTAGTGAGATGGCAACGGAAAATATGTGTTCTGTTTTCGTTACAATCACTCACAACATGGAGAGACAAACCGCAATTTCATTAAGTACAGTCATGCTTACCAATGCGTGGATCAAGCAGCGTTAGTAACAATGTAAGACCAGTGATGCCACGTATCAAGATATTGACTGGACTGGTATCCGCCTTTGCCTAGACTTGTTTCATAATGTCAACAATACTGAACACTTCTACAGTTCCTGTCTATTGTAAAGGGGACGGCAAATGTGTCCTTATGTTGTATCAGAAACACAAACTAACATTTTTAACTTCTGTGATACTGTTTTATTCATATCACTTAATAAGACAAGTTTTAAAACTATGACAGACGGCTGGAATGTAATCAGTTCTACCACAATTGTGGCATTTAGTTGTGCGTCAGTTGCAAGCTTATTTAGAGTTCTGTTTCTGCTAAAAGAAGCATTTCTCCATGTGTTTTTCTGTTTGGACGAGTGTTTGATAGAGCCATTCTGACTGCGTGCATATTCAAATCCCCGTGAAGTTTGAGAGTAACTCACTTTGACAGAACTGGGCTTAATGGACAAAACGAGTGAATGTACAAAAGCTGCGCCAGTCGCTTCATGACACTGTTAATCGATAACTGGAATATCGAGAATTGAAGTTTGGACAGCAATAAGTTTTTCAGTGAAAACTGAATGCAATTAATTAATCATGGGCTTGATTGATTGTGGGCCAGGGGAGGTTAAGTGTCCGCACGAACTTCTTCTGAGCGCAGAGGTCAGGGTTGCGCAATCGGATGCTGATGGATTCGGCAACGGTCAACATTCGAAATGTTGACACATTCGAATGTTGAGTGTTGCCGAATCCATCAGCATCCGATTGTGCAACCCTGACCTCTGCGCTCAGAAGAAGTTCGTGCGGACACAACCTCCCCTGGCCCACAATCAATCACGTCCATGTTTAGAACAGTGATCACGTAACTGATAACAAACATGTCCTTAACCCATATTGACCGTTTATCTGACTCACATTAGTCACTGTTTTCATATTTATTGTGTTGTAATTAGCCTGATGATCAAACACAGAAAACAAGTCTTGTTCGCTACTCTGTGGTTCTCATGACTTCAGTTGGTATTTTCGACCGAATTGTGAATTTAAACAGCACTATTCTGAATCACCACCAAGGTCAGACACACCATTTCAGTGGTATAACTATCATAGCACGCTTATGTATAATTAGCACACTGTGCCAATTTCCAACTCAACGTGTTTGATTTATGGTTGTTATTCCAACTTCTTCTGATCTGCAGCGTTCCATGAATACCAAACCAAATAAACTTTCCGTTCGACCTGGCAGACGGACGTGTAAATGCCATGCAAACAACCGTCGCAGCTGGTCCTAGGACAGCAAGCCTGTTCAGTATATGCCAGTTACTAGGTTAAGGTCGTGTATGTCTACATGCGCTGAATTTGTCCGATTTTGATTAGTTTTGATGGTGCGCAAAAATTCAATGCCGCATATTTGGGTAGAATGAGCGTCAACGTTGGGTGGATCGAAAAAAACGTGCCTTCGCATCTCTCATCAAATCAAATAAGATGCCTTTTAACAAACCATGTATGTGGATTAGATTGATCTGTTATGAAGCGTACAAGATAGTCTTGAGCTCACTCATGTTTTACGGTATATTCACTACTTTTTATCACAGAGGGTTAATTTTTCTAA
Organism: Paragonimus westermani; assembly: GCA_008508345.1. Classification (NCBI taxonomy): domain Eukaryota; kingdom Metazoa; phylum Platyhelminthes; class Trematoda; order Plagiorchiida; family Troglotrematidae; genus Paragonimus; species Paragonimus westermani. The sequence goes on from QNGE01000409.1 coordinate 46,726, forward strand.
TGAGCGCACTGTAGCATGAAACCTGTGTGACACAAATTTTCACCTAACACTCATCAACAATTACGAGACCATTTGGCGTTGCGGGCTCTGTCCGATGAAACTTCTGAACTTGTTGTTTCGATCTGCTGCTCGGTGAGTAGTGAACGTTCAAAAACCGGTGTTGAAGATGGTATTGTCTGCATTGAAGCGAATGATTTGTGCTCAATAATTGGAGAGTATCCAAGACGGGTTACCAGCATTCCACTACTGTTTGTTCTTGATCATACAATGCGGAATACAGTGTACAAAACTTCCCTTGAAGCATGTATGAAGTAATAGCCAAGAAATCGTTGAGCGAATGAACAGATATCGAAAAATTTTCCGGCGAAGTCCGCTTTGTAGGGTACAGCAAAAATGAGTGGTTAGGCCAGGAACAACGTCATTCCCTCCCGATTCCAACACGACAGTAACTTTGAAACATTGAGCTTTCGTGGTCCATGGCATAAAATGCGAACGTCGCGAGACGTTACGACTTTGTTTACCGACGCCAGATGCACACAAAACACCAGAGGTTAAATGAAAGGCCGTATGAAAACAAGAACGGTGATTTTGGACGAGACACGCCAACAAAGTCACTGTCAGTTTGTTGGAGAACTACACTTTTTTCGTCCACAACCGTCTCCTTCCTCAAGAAAACGATTTTATCCAATCAGAATGAGCAGAAATGTCGTGAACAGTCGATAGGTAATCTCCGCTATTTTTCACATGTTCGGCCTCTGTTCCGTTATGCTCATCGTAGGCTGAGTGACCTTAACTAACCTTTTGATCTTCTAATTCGAGAATATTTGTGGGTCACTATGCACCATATGCCACAGAGTTTGCAATTTTCTCATTGTCACACACGTTTCTGAAGCGGAACAAAGTTGATTTCTGTACCCGTGTTTTGGTTTGCCTCCGGAGCAATTAACACGGAGATTTGTGTAGTTTTCGGAACCAATATTTTTCGTGTTAATTATTACGATGAAGAGAATCCGATTTCTGTCAATCCCACTACTTCAGTGTGTACGAACCAACATATTCTATCAAGAGTTCACAACATAGTTCCATGGCAATGACACTCATTGAACCAACACCTTCTGTTTGCAGACATGTGGTCAACATTGCTTGGTCAGCATAGCTTATGGGCATGGTAACACCCTCGGGTTTCAATTGCCTGACCAACAAGTGAACTAGATTAATGGATCAGTCAGCTAACCTGTATCCAAGACGTGTTTAGCAATCGAACTCACAAAGCTGCGAATTCTTGTTTGGTGCATCACTGTGTCCGATAAACACTTCGGCATAAATGCCACTATTCGTTGTTGCAAGCTTGGGGCCTTCCTACCAATATACTTGTCGTCCAAAGTATAGTTGCGTACAGATATATTAATGTGAAGTACGTGGGTGAATAATATATATATATATCTGTATATAAATTACGTGTGTAAAATATTTGAAGATCAGACCGAGTCAAATGAGTCATTTTGAGCAAGGCTATACTAAAAGTCTATCCGAGTGTGAACGCTGTAATCGTATGTTGATGCCTTATCATTTCAAATAGGTCATTAAAAATCAGAAAAAGGCTAAGTAAACTTGACAGTAATTTCTTGGGTTGGTCACGGCATATATTCGACTGTCACTGTGTGGTTCTTCTAACGTAATCACTCTGATAACAGCAAGAAAACTGGCGAAAACTGACGAGGGCTTGTATATTTAGGCATCCGACTGGCTGCTTTGACAAGTGTAATTTCAAAATTCAAATACTGCACAGCGGCACCATGATAATTTAAACAATTGAGTGGCCGCTTTAAGATGGAGAGTGAATATCACCTTCTTATATCGTCATACCTGAGAGTTGACATTTGAACAAACGGTGAGAGCGAATATAGAAGAACATAATAATGCTTCCAAATACGAACCTCATTCCTCCAAATCTCAATTCCTATCAAATGTTCAGCTTGCCTTGTATGTAGTATCAGTTTGAACTTCATACAACACCTACCGGGTCAATACAGACGAAGGATTTTGTGCAGGATCGTAGAGTTGTAAAATCCCTATCGGATAGACCACAATTAAGATACATTCCAATTTAACGGGCTTGTGTAATGTTGCTTAAGTAATCATAGGACAATAAATTTTGCAGGCTGCTTCGAATTTCTATATATAAAAAAGTGGACATACAATTCACAACTTGATCACGATTTTACTAATTAGGAATGAATTGAAAATTATTTCGCATAACGCACTTTCTGGCAGAGTTCAGCCTGAAACCTGGTAGGTGCTCACAGGGACCGGCTACAGGTAGTGAATGGATTATTGAAGTTGTTACTGTCCAGAATTTTATTTTGTCAGTGCTGTCTGCGTGGGTGTTTAGCACGCTTTCTCAAGAACAGATATTATTAAACGTATACACGCAAACCGCTTATGCACCAGTTAATCATTCGACTGAGAAGTACATATGCTGTGGCTAGTGAACACTCTGAGTGAGTGGAATCTGACGAATTATGGATGAACCTAAGAGGTACACTTTGAGATCTGCTTCCCTACTCGTATGTGTGGCATGACTAACTCAAGAAACGAATTCACATGGAAAACCAACCGGACTAGATGGTGGTCAACAAACACGGACAATAGATGAACCTCCTGTACGGTTAGGGTCAAGCAAAATGTTTTACTTGTATACACTTAGCATACAACCTAAAAAAGAAATCGGAGCCTCCGCTGAGTGAAGCAGTGATGAAAACCTGGTCCAGTAGGTTGGGTGCATTGCGTAGTTTCGACTTGATTGAACAGTTTCATGTGAGGATCTATCGTTAGGATTCAACACTACAGTTACCATGTCAGGAAACCTGACCACTGATTACGAAAAATTGCATCGTAGGGTTTATGGGTGTTTACTCAGTGATGCCTGTTGTTTAGACCCATGACTCGGTGGTTACCACGTCCGTCACTCAATCACGCTGACGGAGGTACAAATGCCGGTCATAGCAAGACTCCGAATTAACAGAGAACAAACAAGATCACAGTGAACCTAATCCGAAAGAGTCGACTGGAAAATTGATTTGAACACACAGCTACTGTAAACTATAACTGATATTCACTGTATGCAGTGAGTTCCGGTTGGGCGGGCGTTGGAAGTGGTGTACTTGTTTACTCCCATCTTCATAAAGGTACATTCCATTATGACAATAGATTACACATGTACGGTTACTACATTCAAATGATCGAGAGTGAAAATATAACGTGAATGTCATTGGTAAGAACAGTGATCACAAAAATATTCAAAGCACAAGAATCATAATCTCACAAGTAAAAGTGGGCTGATCACATCTAACCAGAAATGAGTATTCTTAGATTAACACTTTTGTTAATATATGATGATGGCGTGATTTTTTCTCGGCTCAAGATCCGCGCCAACATAAACGGCAATGATTTCAAAGGTCATGGATTACTGACCTTGTAGACTTGTGCGAATCAGTAACAGATGTGGTGAATATTATCAAATGATTCACATCGCTTCTGCAAACTACAATATTTTAGCTTAGTACTAATGGTAGAAAAGTTGCACGGTGCGATGTGAATACGCATGTTATTCAGTTACCTACAACTTGAGCTGCATGATAATTCGAAATAGGGAGTTTTCAGCATGGTCCCCAATGCCTAAAGTAACGTAAAGAAAGATCCAGCTTTTTATATGCTTGACTATGGAAATCAATCTGAAAGCTACTTTCTGAACAGTCCTTCTCTAAAAAAAACAAAGTACGGGTCTCATAGGATGGTCGAACCACAAAAGAACAGCGGACCTACCTTGTGGTTGTGAATCGAGTTTGTTACCCACTATCATCGTCCGTGTACTAAGCATGATTCAATAATCACAAACGAACGTTTGACCATGTGTAATGTTAAAATACAGCATAGCACCCATCTACTTCGAGAGTCATAGTAAGGAACTTAAGAGGCATATCGGCTCAACACCATTTCTTAAGAAGTGAATTTTCAAGGAGTTCATGCAACTGACTTTATCGAACAAAATACATCAGGTTCATTCGATTTAACTATTATAAACACTAAATTTGAGCATGGACCACTAAAGTGGTGTCGGTTATAAAGCTACATAATGTTTGCAGTCACGTAATGAATGGAAAGACGGCAAGCTATAGTCTCTACGTGGATGGATCATAAACGACCAGTGACCGGTTGATAGTGCGCACACTGCGATCACAGAGTATGGTTTGCGACCAGGCTAATCAACACAACTAGTTGAAAACAACGTGCGGACTTCAATCGCCTGGCATATTCAAGTCAACATAGACTGTAAGTTTCCACTTACGTCATTTGTATTGTGACTGCCCTTGAGTTTTACGCCTTCTCCATGACAAGGCTAATCAGTACCCGCCGTCCAGCATTGCTTGCCTACAAACTGTTGAATCAGACAGCCTATCTGACTTGGAATTGATAGCATACCCTCCTGTGGTGTAAACTTCACGTACAGGAGTTTTCTCAGTTGTCGTTGTCCACTACCGCACGATCTGGAAGTAACGAAGAACAAGGTGATGTGAATTGTCCAGCCGCAAAACCTATCAATGAGTTCACGAGGCAAGCCATAGTTTTGATTGGGTAGTAAATGGTTCTTTTTCAGAATCAGCGAAGTTATTTGTACCCGCTTCTGCACCTACCCAAGCCTCACTGGGAAACATATGCGATTGAAATTCTACAGACCCTGATTACCCATTATCCATCGTTTTCAAGAATGACGCAGCTTTCAGTTAGACTGTGGCTTAATTGGCTAACCACTGTTTTAAACAACGAAAGAGTGCTGACAGCTGAAGAAAACGTACATCAAACCAATTCCCAGGAACAGAATGGCCAAATTTCGCCCGATTTCCTACAAGTTTCTGACGTCGACAGTTTTCGATAAACTAACTTTTGATCGAAGTGGAAATCTGATTTAATAACTGGGACTCTAAACTAGTTTTTCTCTCATTACCAGATTGCAACCTTTCATTTGCTCACGTTTCTCTTCCACTCCACTCTACCATGGCATGATGAAAGTATGGAGCGGTTCCCATGTTTCTTAAATTGAAACAATGCATAGACGAACGCTAACAAAAAATTCAACTTGTCTATTTCGGTCATCAAGTCACAGTATTATTCACCATCAGATCTGGCGTTGTGCAAAATGTAACCTTCTCCCATTTTATTGTACTTTATATTGGAAATCTATTTTCAAATACCTCTTAATTATATGACTTGACCACTTCATATTACTACTGTCTTCAACGAAGTCAGCGATGTCTTTATATATACATATATAGCGTTAAAAGTTCCCATTCTATGACATGCAACAGGACTATTCGTCAATGGATTTAAGCTGTTCCATTGGATGAACTTCCACTCACTACTATCTCGCACTTGTTTTCGATGAATTTTATAATCTTCCCACATCCTAAAATCCTTATCAGGTAGCAGTCGCATTACGCGCAAAATTTTGTTTTCTTTTACCGTTCTTCGTCACTGGATGACAAAAACTCAGCCCAGGTTAAACGCCGTTTGGATAGCTCAACCAAACGCATACACTTCATAGCTCGACCGGTATTCGTGGAAAGCACTCACAGGTCATGTTAACTGTGAATGGTCAACGTAAAACGTGTGTTAGGACAACTTTGAACTGATTTACTCTTTCAGATCAGTAAACAATAGAACGGGAAAGGACAGTAAAGAGACTAATAAATCGATCGCCTTTTATCTGATACTGATAAGGACGAGTTGCAGAATGTGAGGTCTTACAGACGCTCTCTAGCTAAACGTTAATCAGTTGCCACAGTGAAACCGGTACAATCCTTCTAGCGCTGGATGCACATGGCAAAGAAAACAGAATGAATAACAACAATGGTAGATTTACCGAAAGTAGAAATGGACGGAAAGCATTTGGTTGCTTACAAAATGAGGTGGGATTATACCTGGTAGACTGTCACGGCTTTCGTAAACTTCGTAATGCTGCAGGATTTTGAGCGGGAGATTGATAGGAAGACGGCAGGTGCGAAGACATTCTGTCGGTTCTCTTTTGACTGTCTCGTGATAAAGGTTCTGTTCAGGTAAGTAGTAGTTTACTTGGGGATGACCTCAGTGGCAATTCTTTGGTAGGGGCAGGCGTATCTGTATTGTGACCAAAGAACTGGAGTGCACAATTTTCGTAGATTTGTCGAGTCGAAACAGAGGGCACACGCTTTTGTTATACAGCTAAAGTAAGCACTCGCATGTTAATAGCAGTGGCTCTAGAATGAAACATAATAAATTGAAAACTCTGCGTGGTTTCACTTTAAAGTTTCTTTTTCGTTTGCTTCTGATCACTTCACTAGTTTAAAACATGCGTCCACCTTAATATCGTCTACCTTCAAGACACTTCTTTCCCATCCATATTCAAGACAGCTAAAGAAAAAGTCATCTCTTCTAAGTTAATTTTCCAAACAACTCACGTTACAATAATGATAATGATCAAACATTTGATATATGTTCTTTAAACTTGCAAGTCATTTCATTTGATAACCAACCGTCACTAATTAAAGTCAGTTTTTATGTATTCACTGCTATCTGTCTAATCTCTGATTTGCATTGTCTCTTCGGTAGGCAGAATCCAAGTAGTTTTACAAGTTTACCATTTTTCAAATCAACCGCAGCCCCTACGTCGTATGAAGTGACAGTCAACTGTTCTGTTACACGGTAACCGATTCGATCACCGACCTCTGAAAGGCCAGGAGTCCAGTACAAAAGTTTGTAGATCAGTCTAACCACTAATGCATACTGTTAAATCATCCTGTTGGCCAAATTAACGACTGCTGTTTCTGTGCTTATAACACAGCGCTCTCTTCTCCCACTGAACTGTACTTTAAAGCAAACTGCTATATTATCCATTACACTTAACGCCGGATCAGGTGCCAAACGAATAGAAAAACATCTGATGAGGCTACTTTTAAATACGGCTTTTCTTTGCCTAAAAACTAACTTCATAGAGAGGTCGAGATTTTTCCGAGCTCCTAACACAAACTGGTACAATTCTCTTTCGTCCTCTCGACCTTCATTTCTGTTACTTTCTGAGTCACCTCATTCATCAGCGTGATTCGAGGATTACTTAATTCACTTGGTTCGTTTGCCATGACCGAGTTAGCAGTCAGAGAGTTTCCTAAGGGAACTTGATGGGCCATCTGGAGACGATTTTGATTTGTTCTTGAACCATTAGTCTCATCACTTCCAACATCCGTTTTCCGAATTCATGTCCAAATCCGGAAGACACTTGGCAGTACTAAGCGGAATGACATGGCGTGGATGAGGGCCACAGTTCTGGGATCGCGCTGGGTGATTCTGAACAACTGTAATGACTTGTGACAGGCGACGTTGTTCCCACTCATTGTGATCAGCGCTTCCTTCGCGGTTGCTCGTTCTTACTCCATGAAGTCGATACGAGCCGTCTGCTGATTCACCATCCCTCCCGTCTTAAGAAACAGTTGCACTACTGTAGCGAGAAGGCGTCCAGTAAAGGCTCTTGCGGGATGACCATAAATCCCATCTTTTATGTACTGCTATGCAAGTTCTCCAGAAAGCTCCAGATATACTCACTATCGAACGCCTGCGGTCACGTTACTTTAATCGCTAATCCGTTTTGCGGAACGTAACAGTTAGGAGCGAAAAATGCGAGTAGCACAAAGAATCTTTTTCGGCCAATACCCTCCAGTGTGAAACATTGAATTTGAACATCGCACTCGTTAGAGCTCCTCATTAATGCACACTCTGGCTATTGCTGGTACCTGAACTTCAGGTGTTCCCCCATACTGCTGGCTGTAACGTCTGTGGTAGTACGCAACTTGTAACTTTTTGTGGGTGGCGTTCAGCTTAGATCAAACAAAAACCGATACTGTTTATTAGTAAGCACCGAGTTAACTATCCTGCAGTTGCCGACTATGCGAACAGATGGGGAAACTGTATTGGATGCAGTAGTGTGAAATATATAATATACTGTTTAAACGCTTGCTTATCTAAACGTATCCATTGACATGGACACACGTATTGCTGTCTCACTCGTCTTCCCTCACAATTTTTTTACACCGGAATTTCAATAATAAGGACAACAAGAAAAAGCAGTTTTTGGTCTGAGGGGAAAAATTCTAAGCTTCAATTTGAATCTTACAACTTCCGCTCTGGTCACCTGATTGACTGTTTCAAATATTTGTAGATTGATTTCGCCTAGCTGCTTGCCCCCCAACTATATAAAGTAACCGATGAGATGCGAACGAAATGTCATTGCGTAAGACATCTTACATGCTACTATTGCCTTTTTTCAAATATTATCTATGTTGACCATCTTAATATTGGTACACCAGAATCGAATGAAAAACGTGAAACTAGTTCGTCTTTCGCACTGATGGCCCAAGCAATACTGAAAACACGGAAATTAGGCTCGGGGCCAAATTTATTAAATCTGCAGAACACTAGTTCAGCTATCTCAACCAGCAACTATTTATGTTGGTGATACGGTATGTTGACGATAAGCGGCACAGGCCTCCTCAGAAGACCGCTATCCTATATTTATAAAAAGCCATGAATTTATGGGTTCAGCGACTTCTTGCGTGTGCGCATAGTGCACATTTTAAACATCTCTGTCCAGGTTTTCTGGTGGATACCAATTCAGGTATCAATATACGCAGAGTGATGTCAGCAACGATAGCCGGTCAGACAAAATCCTGCTTCTTTGTATAAGAGTCGAAATTTGCTCCCATCTTTCGTTCCACGACAAATCCACCGTTACTTTTTCTGATTAACCTTCACTGCATTTTGAATTTAAATGTATATTAGCCCTTTAGTGGTCAGACATGAAAAAGAAGTTTTAGTAAACGCAAGCTCACCTCATTAGGATAACATTGCTACCAAAAGCACTGAATGAACTGCAAGGTTTTACCGAGACAGGTCGAATTAGTCAGGGAATTAGAATCACAGCTGGCATTCAGGGATAAACCAGATGCCCAGTACATTATTAGAAACTGTCAATGCTCGGGAGGCGTGAACTCATTTGAGGTACACTTAGGCTGCTAGAGCTGTGACAATTTTTGCAACACGACAGGGCTAAAAACTAGGTATAAGATCCGTATGGTGATCAAGCGATCGAACAGACAGACAAAAGAACAGATCGGTGTGCACGATTGTTGTATTATGTCACAATGTCACTTTGCTCAATATGAACAACACGTGAAAAGCGATGCCAGAGTGTTGTTATACAGGAGTGAAATATTGATCGTTATTGAAAAAGAATGAACATCTTACAGCCACAGTCTTTCGCGGTGTCTCTCAAACTGCAAACTGCCACTGAGTAAATTTAAAACCTTACATGTTGACATTTTCTCTTCATACAAACACACATTTGCCGAATTCCGATGATGGTATGATAACATTATGCTATTTTATGCTGAACGTAATTGATCTGTTACCATCAAATATCTTTTCTTGATTTCTCGCCGACATGTCCATTCAGCACAAAATGATTGTACAAATTTTGTTATAAAATTTGAAGAGTAGCAAGCGAAATACCCTGCAAGTGTTCGCCGTTTCAATTCTTCCCACAGTCATCGCTCAAAAACCAGTTACTATACCTACCCGTACATAGATATCTCTATAAGCATACGTCATTAATAACTCCGTTTTTTTGATTGCACTTAAGAGTGTTAGCTACGTGACATGACTTGAATTGTTAGCTAAATTACTCTACAGTTATCAAGCACTATGCTTAATCAAACACGTCATGGGGACATTACATGATTTATTCATTTAAACAACAAATAGCCACGTGATATCATTGTAAAGGATGAAGAACAGTAGCAAAAAGTGGTTGTTTGAGTTGTTCATGTAAAAACAATACAGTATACTCAAACTCATCGAAAGACCAACAGTCAAGACAGGACCACCTGGACGCAAAATATTGGAGGATACATTTTCTGATCAACGTTACCTCTTGTAGCGATGAACCTGATTCCGAATCTGTGTTGACGCTTGGGCATCATACTGTCAACTTTGAACGAAACTGAGGCAAATCCACTAAATACCAGTTAGTAGGAGATTGAATGTTCTCTGTTCATCATGAATAGTTCAAAATGGAACCGTAAGATTCGCCTATGGGCATGTCCAATTTAGAATCACCTATCTCAGCAAAGATTATACTCGTAAGCGGTACAGAATGATCGAATCGAAGTTTCTAAAAAAGGATTCAGTGCAGCTCAGATCACCTTGTGAACAATCGACAAAAATTACTGATTTTTCACAAGTTGTCCTGAAATTATGAATACCCACTCGGTCTCAAGCATGTTCCAATTAGCAGACTTTGCTATACTTGTCCAGATGATAAAGAATTGAAGCAGACGTCCAACAACAACTAGCATTAAGCTATGGTATTCCAAAAAAGCTTGTGAAAGTTCATTTTATGGGAAAATGTGAGAACGCTCTAATGAACTCCTCATTTGCTTGTCATCTGGAACAAAGAGCAGCAAAAAAGTGGAGAAGCAATACCATTTGGACAGTGGTAATCGTAGTCATTTGTAAATCGTTTCATCCAAGTTATTTTTAAATGTTCCGCAACTGGTTGATTAATATCACATTCGAGGTTCACCCTAGCACATGGCGTTAAAGATTTCACTTTTCGCTGGGCATCAAGAAAGGATATTCACAGTTCAGTATTCGGCTAATTCGTGTAAGTATCGTAACTTCATAATCAAAAATTGTTAAATGACACTGTACGATACAATGTCTTACTGAACTAGACAATATACATATTCTGCTCTGACTAGGCGATGTCCTACGATCCGTTTGCCCAGTTCTCCGTACTTTGGGAACGCAAAGCGACTTATTTGGCTAGATCGATTGGGTGATTCATCCAGCATACGAAAAGATCAATATTTCAAATAAAAAGCACAACAGAACTTTATTACTGATGGTAGAAGTGGCATTTAGCTAAACAAACGTACCCATTAGGATGGTGAATCAAAAAGATTGAACATCGTTGTTCTTAGCGGTTTGCTGTCGAACTCTTTGACTGATAAAAAGCACTGTCACCTTGTCTGGAGGAAAGTAACCTGTTTCACTGTGTCGCACATAACCAACCGTAGTCTTCAGATAATGTGTCGAACAACACTTTGAGTTGCTCGCATAACTGTTGAAAGGGATTTCATTTTTTGTCATTCAACGATTTCCCGACTGAAACCCGCGGTTCAATTCAGAGATGGTGAACAAATGCGCGCATTTGAACAGCATCATTCCAGTCCGTATTGTAAACAAACCGGTCCGTGATGGCCGTTGGTTTACTGATACGCAACAGCTGTATATAACTCGTTGTTTTTATGCAAGTGGCAAATGGAAACAAACGAGACGTTAGTATGCTGCAAAAATTACTACGTTGTAAACCGAATGATGGACCCTGGAGAGTTTTTTGTGTATTGTAAACTATGTTGCACTTTTGCCGAAACTGTGCAACTATTCGGGGAAAAACTGTGCACCACGGTTCAAATATGCAGTGTAATGTGCACAGACATGTCCAGTGCTTGCGTAACACGCATCCCAGTATAACGTCGCTTTGACCGCCAGAGCAAATATATGCTAACTTGTCACAAGGCTTCCAATAGATGAATGGTGCACATTCTTTATAAATTAAGAAGATATATCAAGTCAGTTGTGCAAAAAGCATTAAGAGGAAAATCCATCCACGAGAGCGTAAACAGAAAACCTAATAGCGGTTAGTCAGACGGCGTATAGCGGAACGACAGTGAACATTATCGCGGTGCTAGTTCTCAAGTCCATACGTCCAGGGTTTCCCCAACCTTATGTTAACGTGAATCGGAAGTCGCAGTGAGAAGACGGTGAATCTGCAAACAAACTTTATTTGATTTACTCACCGTTCACAAACGGACTTCAACGCAACAGAGTCTTAAGCACGACCGCACAGTATCCGCCACAGAGGACGAATGTCGATGGAAATTCCGGTCGATCTTCAGAATTCAAACAAGCGTCTGACTGTTTAAGCGGCGTTCCCAACGGTAATAGCTAAAACATTGTTATCCTAGTGAATGTAGCTTACGGTAGTAGAGATGGCGCGGATTCACTATAGAGCTACGAGTAAAACTGCGATACCTATGGCGGCCCACTAACTTTGATGCTAGTGGTTTGTAGTAAATTTACATTCACAAGGTAAGGTGAACCGGCGCGGTGGTACTGGCAAGGCAACTCTCACGTCTAAGGGAGTTTAGGATTTTGGGGGTGTCGAAGGTGATTTCACTACAGCGTAATGAACAACGACTAATTCGTAACTTTCAGGCCAAACCAAACCCCCGAAGTTCACGCACGAACACATAAATAAGACTAGTCTCCGGTAAGAGCTCTATTTATTTCACTCAGTCGGTCACAAACCAGGTCATATTGAAAACGTTTTTGACCAATCAGAAAACAAAGTCAGATGGTCGACCAGACAAAGATCCAGAGAGTACACTAGAGTGTAGGCGGGGCGCCGGAGATTGGTGCAAGGGCTGAGAACGTTCGTGAAGGACGAAGTAGCATATGACCGTATCAAATGTAAGGATCACTTCAAACGGTGATGAGTCAGGCTATTCCAAAAGCAAATGAAACGGTATTTTCGGGGAATTTGATTCTTCTCCGACACCTACCTTACGAAGATTGGTAGAGGCTGAGCTTCTTCGGGTCAACTTGAATAAGAGTCAGTGGTCGACTTTGTTGATGGCTCCAATGTCTGGGGGGACGACTTGTTTTGGCGGCCGGCATAGGTAAGGTCGACGTTTCGGGAGTCTCGAATGTGTCCAGGAGTAGGCAAAACGGTATGATTCTCTGGTCGTCACGGATTTCTTCACTGACACTGACGCAACCAGAGCTGGTTGCGATGGATGACTCTAGTGTCTCCCCGCAACGGAAGTCTCATAAAGCACCTTGCCCCGGCGTCTCGTTATCCCACCATCTGTCCACTGGTTGTGACCGGATCAATAATCGCGGGCGTAGACAGATGATTAGACTGATAACGGAGCATGTTCCTGTGAAGAAAATTGCGCCCGTTCTAACTGCTTCGTCAGGATCACGGAGTTCAGCGTGGTTCGCAGTTAACGACCCATGAGGGCTCGGCAGGAGGGCACGTTTGAGTGTACCGACGAAGCGTTCTGCCTGCCCGTTGGACTGCGGATGATATTGAAGCGATAGAACGCATTCAATGGCGTCGTGCCGGCAGAATTCTCCGAACTGACCGGACGTGAACTTGGTACCATTGTCAGACAATAGTTTCTAAGAGGCCATGCTGACTGAACAGTCATCAAAGGGTGCTGGCAGTAGCAGTTATTGTTGATGAACCCAGTGGTACGATGTCAGACCATTTAGAAAATGCGTCCATCAAGACGAGATAAGATATCCCGTTTATTGGACCGGCAAAATTGTCGTGGAACTTCGGTCGTGGATACTTCGGCTGAGGCCATGGAATCGGTGTCTGACGGGCTAGGTTTCGGGCAGCTTGCAGGCAACTGAAACAACGCTTGCTACGTCCTCAACTTGACGACTCATGCCAGGCAGGCAAGCGTAGCTGTGGCCGAATGCTTTCATTCGACTGATGCCTGGGTGGCTCACGTAAAGCTGGCGGAGAACCAACAGGCGAGGACTGGCTGGAATCACAACACGGTCTAAAAACATCAGGCAGTCTCCAACCGAGAACAGAGACTCACGGCGTTGTAACTGTTGTAGATCTTCTTTCAGAGTCGTGGAAGTTCAGTGGCCTTGGGCGCACTAGACAGCTTGGCGGAGGACTTCATCTTCCTCTTGTGGCGTGCTTAACGTCAGCCGCATTTACCGGAAAGGCGCGGATGGCATTTAGTAACTGTCGAAAGATTTACGGCTCAAGAGACACCGTGGTGATCACCGCATCTTCTTCGGTCGGTCGATGGTTGCTGATAAGACTGGAGAAAGCATCAACCTGCCCAAAATCCTCTGTCTTTCGGTGCTGGATCCTAAAGTCATAACCGAGCAAGAGGAAAGCCCAGCGTTAAAATCGGCTGGTGGAGTGCAGCAGTATGCCCTTCTTTGAACCGAAGGTTGACACCAGTGGCTTGTGACTGTTAGTAGAGTGAACGGTCGACCATAGATCAGCATTTGGAAAAGTTTCACTGCGAACACGAATGCAAGGGCCTCCTTTCCTATCTGGCCGTAGTTCCTCTCGGCAGCTGTAAGTGTTATGGAGACATGCATAATGGCTTCTCCGATCCGTCAGGAAACACATGGAGGATGACGGCGCCAACATCGTACTTGGAAGCATTGGCTGTAACGGCGATTGGAAGCTTAGGGTTATAGTGGGCCATGAGCAGATAAGATCTGAACGAATGCGGCCTCACAGTCAGCAGACCAGCGCTACGAAGCGTCCTTCTTCAGCAGACGGTTGAGCTGGGACAGGACGTTATGCCACTAGGACAGAAATGCCCCGTATTAGCAGATCAATCCAAGAAAGAAACGGAGTGAAGAAACATACTTGGGTGGCGGTATCTGCCGAATAGCTCGGATGTTTCCAGGGTCGGGCTGAAGGCCGGCTGCACCGAAAATGATGCCCAGGTATTTGATAGATTGAAGACAGAATTCGCATTCCTCCAGTCGCAAACGAAAGCCATGTTGTTGAGTACGCTCCAGAACAGCATGAATTCGGTTTTGCAACTCTTCCGGATTCCATTAAAGTACGCAGCTGCTCCGGAGAGTCCAGTTAGAAGCATATACATCACCCGCTGGAACATTGCAGGAACCGTCTTGATAGCAAACGGCAGTCTGATAGAATGAAATGAGCCGCAGTGGGTTTTTATGATGACTGAACCACGAGACTCGGGTGCAGCCTCCGTTTGTAGATAGGCGTCAGCAAGATCCAGTTTAGCGAAATATGTTCCGCCTTCGAAGGTTGGGTACAGATGGTTTGGTACCGAAAGCGGATAGCAGTTCGATTTTAAAACAGAATTGAGCGCAGTTGAGAACTCGCCACAGATGCTAATGGAGCAATTGGGATTATTCACTACAAAAACTGGAGAAGCACAAGCAAACTAAGACAGAAGAATAAGGTGTGATACTCAGAATTAAGGACTTCAAATAGCCCTAGGAATCGTACTTGAAGTGAAACCTCTCAGGCAAGTAACAAGAAGAAGACCTGGTACTGATAACAGTAAGCAGCTGTTATTCATGAGTTGAGACGCCGAATTTATGGATGTACAACAGAATTAAAGAAATCACCGTCTGTCATTGGCTGATCGTATTAGCACATGTAAAGTCATAAACTGTATGTTAATTGGTGGAGTACGCAACAGACAAATTGGCGAATAACGCAAGGCACAACACTGAGACCGTTCGTCCAACCATAATGTTGAACCTTTAACGTGATATTTGGATTGGCCGTTTGTCAGACCTTCTGTCGTGTCGGGGTTTGGATAAGCAGTGAATCGAGTAGATCTGCACAACCTGATGACATCCTGTTCCTCAGGGCCTTCGAACTCTGCGTCCATGAGTGCCAGAACTGCATGCGGTACCGGTCTTTGCGGATAAAAGACGAATTGAATTCTTGGAAATAGATATAGGATTGCTTGTGTCCGAGCATATAGTCTCAGACCTCACTGAAAAACTGGCACGAATCGTTAGTCAGCAGGTTCAGGGACCTGTCAAACGGTATTCACCCGAGCCTCGATTTAAAGTTGTGGTTTTACCGCGACTTGGGAGTAGATGAACCACTGTCAAGGTGCCGGGTTACACAGATGTTCCTGTGCCCCTGTTGACCATTTCGAGAGCATCGATGTCGTCTGAGGGGACAGTCACGATGAAATTGCCAGACACCGCGATACCTGCACGGGAAAGGAGGTAATTTCTTGGCGTATGAGCGCAGAGGACACAAGCCAAGTCCTGTTGAAAGTGACCCAGGGCAGGGATGCTGTGAGAGATTCTCGGTTCACGTACTATTGCCTAAACCGTGTGTGAATGAGCCGGGACTAAGTGCGTGTACGGCATCAGTGTCGCGTTGAACCATTGCAACGTCGATGGCACTCAGTTGTGAGCATCTGAAGCATCGTCGTGGGATATTTTCTGACCATGTTCAGCTAGCGAGTATGGACATCTGCGTCTTTCACAGAGTGGAGACCGCAGACGAACACCAGACATTTGAATTGATCCTCAGTAAGCGAACTAAGCTGGCGATTAACCACAGTGGCACAGGTAAAGTAGTCCGACTGATTTGGCCAGTTTCAGACACTGGTACTTTCTGTTAAAATAAGGAGACTGATAACCAAATATTGACCCCGTCTCAACCGTTTCCTTGAAGGAGCTGAGCTGTCGTGTGGGTTCTCTGGGAAAATGAAGTTGATACACTTCTTGTGCTCAACAGCACCGAGTTTACGTAAGAGGAGATGGGTCTTCCCCAGTTCGTCCTGTGCGCGAAAATGAAGCAGGTCCTGGTACCGTGTGAACCAGACATTAAACGTCACGCCAGCCTGGACATCGTAATGAACTTCGGTGATACTGCTTGCGACAGCGTCAACTGATTGTTTTCCACCAGCCGGCGCCTGTGGGGCCAAGTGTGATGTAGATAAATGATCAGTGAGTGCTTCGATTAACTTGAGCTGCTGTGCGAGATGACGTTTCACATCTATGGATTTGTCCACCATAGTTGAAGACTCACCAGACCCCTTCACCAAGATGTTATAACTGGATCTACGGTGTACGAGTGTTTAAGAAATAATATGCACTGTGCCGGAAATTTGAGTTTGCAAGAAAAATGCTGTATCCAATAAATGGTAGGAGTAAAAAACTGAACATCACTCACATTTGTTCACATTGTAAGAATGTCTAATTACTGCTGAGTAGTCGGAGATTTGGTTTATTTTCAAGTTGACCATCACTCACATTTGATTGCAACATTCGCATTCAGATAGACATTCCAGCCAGCCTCTTTCGAAAAGAAGCACTAGACTTGAGTTTCGCTCTCATTAGAGCTCCTCAGTAGTGCATATCCTTGCCACGGCCGGGATTTAAACTCCGGACATTCCAATCATGAGGCAACCGTGTTAACCACTGCGCCATTCCTCTCACATTAGGCACGACCGAATTACCAAATCTGAACGCTCAACCACTCTCGCTTGTGAGCAATGGTCAGGTTGCCTGACTGTCTCGAGAGGAGACACAATAACTGCCCTGTTAACTCCAATCGTATCTGAATGCGAAAGCTGCGATCAAATGTGAGTGATGTTCAACTTGAGAATGTCTGATTAGTCTGTGAAGTAATAAAACTGAACCAGGTTGATACGGACCCCTCAATCGGAACTTCCGCACTAATAACGACGTCATGAACATGTTTGCATAACCCTGAGGATTTCCCATCGTGTAGCTCGTGTGGTGCATGTCAAGTTCCTCATACATTGCCACAAGCACGTAACAAATCTGACAGTGTAAAGGATAGTATGTCCGACTCTTGTTGACACCGGGACAGACACACATTCAAGAATTGGCAAATTTTCCTAGTCATCATGATGCGGTTGAACAAGGTAAAAAGTTTATGACAATATTCTTAACGCCATATTGAAATGAAAACATTGAAAACGTTCTTATGGGTATGCGTTCATTATGACTGGGTTGATAAATAACCTTTTTCATAACTTACGGTGATTACTAGCTGTGTGGACCACAAAGTTATATGAAACCGAAAAGCGGACGGTAGATGAAGTAGGCTGAGAATCACTGCTCAATGCTACAAATCCTATGAACATCGCTAAAGACGGGAGGTAATCAGTGTGAATGAAAGGCAATATCTTCTCGCGTTCATCAAGACAAGATGACGCAGTCCATTACAACCTAGCAGTTACTACATTGGCCCAGTCAACAAAGACTCAAAATGTGTAGGATGTAGCTACTTCTTAAGGCTCACTGTAAAATCTCGGTTAATACCATGAAGGATATCATTCAAATCTCGTCTCAAACATACCATATGACTGAGTTCAGCCAAAATGTTTTACTCACCAGGTGGTTGTACTGTTGTACACGCCGAAATGTTTTGTACAACCAGCACAAAGTAAAGTAAATTGTCCGTTCCGAAGTAAATAGGGCTCATCTTCATCGGAGGGAGTCAAACGAATCCATTCGCTTAGTCACCAAAGAGGCACAGGCTGTAATGGTTAGATCACTTACAATAAATGCTGACTATTGGTTACCCATACTGAGCACGCTTTCTATGTAGCTTACATAGTGAACACTCACCATCCCAGAGCACCAAACAACAGAGTACCGGTTTCTCCTTTTCATGCCTAAAACGACACACGCGAATCCTGCAGTGTATCGTATTGTACCGTATTGTCCGGGGAGTTTGTGCCCCATGTTGGCAGAGATTGTGTAAATTGTGTGCCAAAAATAAATCGTTGAAGACTAAAATGTGTAGATCGGGTTCATCTACCGAGTAGAAGCTCTGGTGATATACAGAGTCAATTGTTCGACAAGTTCAGAAAGACAGTCATTAACCATTTCGGACGTAATGAATTCTGATTTTGGTTTGCCGAATATTCTACAAAGTACAACTGATGAGATAGAAAATTAAAGATGCGTGGAAATTAGCTTACGGATATCACCTCACCATCGATTGCAAATAGGTTGACTGTTAGCACGATATTAACAAGTTGATGCTCAGTATATGGCTAGCAGTACGGGCTACCATGTGCTAGGTCGTTCGGTTACTACCACTACGAAATTCGCCAAATAATGAGGTGATTGATAAAATATGATTAAAATTTTCCGTACCTATCCGTCTAGATGGATGAGGTCTAATGGAGTTTGCCAAAATCCACTGACTAAAACCAAGGAAAAGATGATGTCCTCTATCAGGACTGTACCTCACTGTGATCAGTTTGGTTTACTCGGGCTACCCATCTGACTTGACTTAAATGATATTTGAACGGAAACCCTCGTTTTTGTGGTCGTTGAATCTATCATGTACGTGATAAAGGCAGCTTAATTGCTATTGAGAAACACCACAAAAAATTTGTCTCATATTCACTGTTATACATGTGGGATAATAGAATTCGGAATCGAGTTCGTAATCACAACAAGATGACCACCAAAATATGTCCGCAGAGATCACTGGAAGAAGATGAGAGACAATAGTCAACACCTATTAGGAGCCAGTGACCAAGTGGAGAGCAGTTTGCCTCAAAGCATTATGTTTCCTTGGCTGTATCTCAGTCTCTATTCGTGAGTGATGAATGGCAGCAGTGTGTAGTACAAAATGAGAGTATACGTGAAACAAGGCTACTGTAAGAAACAAGTCGTTGTAACGGTACAGTTGAAAGCTGTTAAATTTTGATAACCCGTATATACTCGGACAGGTTGCTGGAAGCAGTTACACTCAGTAATCATCAGCAAAGCAATGTATAGATGTTTCGAACGGTTGGTCGTGTTCGGCTTTCCGAGACCCGTCTGGTTACTCGCTTCACTGGAGACGACGGATTGTCACTGGTGAATTTCACATTTGTCTACCCGAATGATCCGCTTTGTAAGTACGATTGATAGCAAGTCATCTTATAGATATCATCCCACACCCGTCCACGGCTTCATTGTTTGTTTACGTGTTTTGGACACGGTGGAATTGGTTTATTGAGTTTAGATAATTGTCTTATTCATCTCCCTTCGGTGTATTTTTATACCTGCATTACATCGGTCTTCAACAAGGGGTATACTACCGACGAATTGATCTGAATAGTGGCGCGAAGTTGTGTAGTTTCTAGAAGCTTTGCGATATTTGGTTTGGGATCATAAGAAGCGATCGAAGATAACAAACCACCAGCGCAGCTGTGGTGCTGTATGGCAGTGGTGGAAATTCCCAAATCGTTGGTGTCTAGAGGTCTCCAAGTATTAAAACATGCTGAATAGATGCTAGTATACGAAATGGTAGGATTAACATTATACCGCTTATTTGAAGTAAGTCGGGTGCGTAAATAAGTATGCGTTGAGTGAGGTTCATATCCCGGAGTCGCCGACTATGGTTCAAAATTCAAGCAGAAGTTCTCTTGAAAACCAGATCAACTCTTCGAAGTGTTGAGAAAGGAGGAAAAAATGGTTTGTATTAAAGAATTGGTGGTGAGGTTTAGTCAACCTAGACAGGAAGCTGATATCTGTCTATGATGTAATACGATTATCAAACCAAATGAACTATTCACGGTGGTAGCTGATACAGTTGAATCTGAATTGGGACAATCTTTTCAGAGTTATCAGGAATAACTGAGTATGCCAGTTGGGTACTGATGAAATCAGACAGGAAGTAATCTACCAGAGAGAAAGAGTGCTTGGTCATCGTCTCGATGTCAGAAAAATAGAAAACCTATCTGAAGACGACCATTTTTCACACTTAGACGAATTACAACCCCTTATCTGGCTGAGAAGGGCAAAGAACTCGCGTGGAAGACTGGAATGCTGGGAAGTTCGACTACCAGAATTCACATTTTCCATCGGATATGTCAATGGAATCAAGGGGACATCCGAAACAACGTCACGATCAACACAAGAAAATGAGCCTCCAAGTGAAACAATACATGTGAACGACCTACCAAATGTTGATGAACAAATATTCGTCAGTCAACAAAATGATGAATGGATATCTGAAACAAAACAGTGTCTTCGGTGTTAACGAAATTGTAGCATATATGAAAACGGTTACATCCGGAGAACGGCCAGTTCAAGATTCGCTTGGAAGAAAAAAACGAGTTGCTACAGCGACAACTGTTATTTATTTTAGCTGACTAGAGGGAGTACGCAATTCTACTTTCACTCATTTATGTTCGGACCTGTCCGAATGAAGTCGTCAAGAAAAAACGACGAGGACACTACGGATGCAGTCCATTTTAGCATAACAAGGAACGGACATGAAGCATGCATATTTCTAGGTCAGTCTCAGCTGCTACAAGAGGAGATCGTTGTTTGGTTTTAATAATCGGCTGTTCCGCAGAGTGTGTGGAAAATATTCGTATGGAAGTACGAACGAGTGAAACAAATGCACATGTTTTAATACGAAACATTCTGGCACGTTTAGACCAAACGCAGAGAAGCATCACGGGTCAGGGAGAGCCTCCTGAGGGGTAGCAAGCTCACATGTGAAGGAATTGGAAAATTCACTGCTTATAAACATTCTCATATCATCTACAGACGAACGAGGTGACGGAACACAATAAAGAAATGGCTGAACAGTGGATGCAGCAAGTGGAACGAAAGGCTCTCAGAAGCATTGCTTAGATATCGAGAGAAGAAGCACGTGACAACATAGTCGTTTAAGCCTATATGTGACAAGAAACCAAAGATTTTGCCGGATACCTGTGAATCCAGAGGCGGAAAAACTATACCGAGAACGTCAGGTACCTGAGCGAACCACAGAAACACAACGCCTAAATAAGCAAAAATACCGCGTGAGACACACCTCCCAAAATAGCGCTTGTTCCAGGTCGGGGATCAAGTGAAAGTTGGGAACTATGATAAACCAGAGGGATTAAACCAAAGTACAGACAAGCTTGTAAAATATGGAACGGACTTGCTACTGTTAGGGATAGCTGCAGCATGAGGTTCCATATCAGTCAGAGTCTGTGTGGACGATGGATCAGTGATGCATACCTGACACCTTGACACAACTGAGGCAAGTTCCTGAAAAAAAGACTTGAGTGTGATAGATGACGAGGTCGGTGAAGCAATTATTTCAACACTCAGTGAACACCTCAGCGCGATTTGGGATATCGGTAAAGCCTAAAGCGAGTGGAACAAGGAAAACACGTGAGATCGAACGATTCATTGGTGAACGAAATCGACCCAAAAGACAGAATATGACAGAAGAAATTTAAAACAAAAACCCATATCAAATGAACAAAACCAAGCATAGAATGCATCACTGTGTTGTGAACGCGAATTCCGAGTGATAAACGCGAGCGTACATGCAGTCCGTGAATGCTCAACTTGGGCAATAATGGTGTTGCCGTATGGAACGATTTTTCGCTGCTCTATGAGTATGGTTCGCTAAAGGAGTCATTGGAATCACTGTTATGCCAACTGTTGGTAAAATCAATCAATGGCTGTTTTATTTCAAGCAATTGCATCAAGAAGCGTTACATTTTGCTTGCATCAAGCTAGGCTTTATGGTAATCTACTCGCGCTCGACACAATCTAATTCTCACACCAAAAAGTTCGGCGATATTATTTGTAGTTAACACTCAGATTGCCTAAATGTCTTCACAGAAGGTACAGAAATATATCTTAAGTTCGATCAATACTCAGGACATATCAGGCAAATTGGAATCATGGCATGTACCAAAATTTTGAGCTATGTACTGATTACTGACATGCAGTCCGACCTCGGAGTTCAGTCCTGGGTCTTAGCAAAGGTATACATCACTGATGGGGTCAAAAAAGGCCAAACTTGGGTCTGGTGATTCGTTTCAAAAGGTAACGGTTGCAACGTTCATCTGAAAGAAAAGACTGTTATCAGATATCAAGACGTTTAATTAACAACAACAGAACTTCAGACTACTCACCACTGACACTGTGATAACTAGATCCACCTAAACTACGTTTGTGAAAATATGTTCAATTTTTAGTTGGTTATGAATTTAGCGGTTCGGCGTTAAAAATCCAGTGCAGTTGAACTGTTGAGAAGAGTACCAAGATTGCTTACATTGAAGTGTTTATGAAGAGGATACAATTGTGCCTACATCATTGAAGATGATAGATTGAGGGAAAGTTGAAACCCCTAAACCGAAATCGTTATAGCTCTCCTGCTCTAAAGATGCTGTAATAAAGGGAACATTTCATGACTCATTCAAGTGATAAGGTCTGAAAATTCACGCCAGTCAAAAGCACACTCATTTTTGGACATTGAACATCAAAATCTTGCCGTTCAGACTGGATGAATCACACTGCACAGAGTGTTCGCACGATCTTCATTGTCTGAGGAAACCGTTCTGCTTATGTTGAATCAAATTGTCTGAAAAGGGGT
This sequence comes from Paragonimus westermani, assembly GCA_008508345.1. Classification (NCBI taxonomy): domain Eukaryota; kingdom Metazoa; phylum Platyhelminthes; class Trematoda; order Plagiorchiida; family Troglotrematidae; genus Paragonimus; species Paragonimus westermani. The sequence goes on from QNGE01000409.1 coordinate 69,791, forward strand.
ACAGCGACCTTTTGTGTTTCGTTCTCAGACCGTAGTTAACATGACTGACGACCTGACAGAATGATTGATAATTTCAATAAAATTGAACCGATGGTAGACATATAGTTGAGTTCTCTGCACCTCACATTCAGTCTCAGGAATGACAAACGCCATGATGTTAGTGGGGTTTGACTGTAACATCCACATGTTGCCATTAGACGAAGTGATGCAAATCGTAGAGACTGTAGCGCATCCTTCTGGTCATGAATCTGAAGACGGAAGACTGATTTTGCAAGCTACAGACCTGAGTATATTCTGTGGAAATTTCACAACTTCATACAGTAAACTGTTTATAAAACAAAATGGACAAGCAAGTGAAACAACAAGGAAGTCCATGACGTGCAAGTTGACGACTACACGAGCAACTATTGTGGCGACAAAACCTACAGCCTATTTTTTCTCAGTACTCGACAGTGGTCTGAAAATCTGGAAGACAACACCTTCAGCAAAGTTTAGTTTTCAGCTATATGGCAGTGAATACATAACATGAAATACGATCACATCATTACGATACGATGCGTAACGAATGAAATAAGCTTCTTGTTTCAGTATGTAGTTGTGACGTCATACGTTCTCATAGTTTGCTGTTCGACTCGCCTCGAAATATGCTCCATGACCTTAGTCCGTTTATGAAGACTGGACCAATTATTCACATCGATATGCGCTCATAACTTCGAAACTGAACTCCGGTCACATCCTGATCGATCAACCGAGTTGACTGCTGTCCCGTTGATCCAACAGTAGGTATGGCTGGATTTTCAGAAGCAAACCCTCGGGCATTTTCGATTGTTGGCAATGTTTATGCTGCCCGGTCGCCTCAGTATGGGAAAATGCTTGTCCTTTTAGTTACACCTGACTACCGCGCGGTTGGGACTTCTCTTCCGGTTGCAATGACAGAAATCATCATGCACGTCCAAGAGGACACGTCCGATTAATGACAAATAATACCGGAAATTTCTGAAATAAGTTTAACATCATTAAGGCTTGATTGCATCTCTCTAGTTCACATAAACTTCTCGGCCTGCTCTCTTCCGCCTAGACTCGACTGTTCTCCATGTTATATCTCAAAACCTTCGCAGGAAATATTCAGTTTATTTCGGTCAAATTCTTTACTACTTATCAGTAATAAAAATGTCGTTCACCATTGTTTCAACTAGACAAGAAGCCCTAATTCAGGGGATGTAGGCCGTGGCGGTTACTGTATACCCTCTCGAGGCGATTGGACAATCTGAAGATCCCTCGTAGTTCAGCGTTTGCATATGATACTTCGAATTGGTCTAATATTAGGACAGCTGCACGGGGAGCGAACATGATTGCCTCGTGAGCGTGCGAACGATGTTCAAACACCAGGCATGACAAGGATGTGAATTACTGACCCGACGGGAAGCTACAATCACTTTTACACATACAATGCTGGCCAGTGAGCTGTGACTAACACAGTTCCGTTAAGAGTTCGTATCTTTGGGTTCTGGCTGTGTAATAATGAAATGAACGTTTTGAGTCGGTCAACGTGGTGAACTGTTATGAAGAAGTGTCTAGCAATTGATTATGTGAAATTTTGTGCAACGGATTAACCTGTATGAAGTTGTTGTATTAACCCTTGTTTCAATCTTTTGGGACCTGTTCTGTTACTCACTGAGATAACTGTCGATTTGTTCCGCTTACGGCAAACGAATCGGTAGACCACATGAGAAACCTAGACTGGACAAACTACTTTCGTAGTCATGAAAGTTAGTTCTTTGTCGGGGTGAACAAAGAGCAACCTGGCAACCGTATACGTTCGACATGGAACAGACCTTATTTTTTTCTGATGTCATTCACCAAATGATACACTTTGAATTGTGAAATGGAGGTATCATTTTTTCAGTCATTTGCACAGACTAATTGCACTTGTCCACCAAGTTGAGGGTTTCCATGAGTATATCGGAATACTCACTTTTCAGTTAGGCTTTTCATAACATCACACGTCCCGCTTGTAGCTTGTCAGGATTACAAATACCCATGGCTCTACGGAACAGGTTCTTGACCAAGCCATTCTAGCGGGGTGTCGCTGTGAATTGCAAAACTGAAGAAAATACCTGTCCCTTGTTTCTTTACAATAAACGGATCGAGGCAATGCCTAATCCTCACGAGTGATGGTTAGTTAAACCTAATAAGCTGAACTGCCGTTTGATTTAGTCTCGTGAGAAGAAGGTAGGCTAGGATGAGTGGAGTAATGAAATCTAAAAGAGGAATGAGATAATCTACATTGGAAAAAGATCAACATTTACCGTTTGTTTAGTAGTTTTCCCCGTGTTATCTAGAATTCGCTGTTCGATCATATCTAACAACCTCCAATTGCCTCTATTTTTGTCTATAAGAAAGCCATTCAAAATCAAACTTGATGCTTTCTGTACACAGCAAAGTGAGATCGTTGAGTTTGGGTGTCCAGGCAAGTTGGTTATTTTGATTAGGATGTTGCATTTGGAGATGAAGACGAAGGTGCAATCGTGTGGATCGACCTCTGATGATTTTGACATTGTCATTTACATGAAACAAGGCTGTGTCCTAGTTTACATTTGGCCACCATGTTAACACCTGCTCTTCAGGAATCGGTGGAGGACGGCGTTGAGGTCAAATATCGGATGGATGAACGCCTGCTGAGTATTCGACTTTTCGGCTCACCAAGCCGGCTACTTACCTCAACGACGTGCATTCATCTGTGCACAGATGATAGCGTGCTGACCTTACACAGTGAACAGGATTTATAGCGACTAGACACAGGTCTCGTGAATACGCAAACAAGTTTGGATTGGATATCAACATATGTAAGACATTTTTTTCCTTTCAACCTTCTCCAGGCGGATGTGCCGTGCTTGTATCTGAAATTAGCACCAATGCAAACACTGAGGATAGCTGAACAGAATGCTACTAATTCACTGGCAACTTGTAGAGAGATTTGTCCGAAGCCCTGTTCTCGTTTGGCAACCGCTAGTATTTCTTTCGGACGTCTTGAAAGACGTGTCTGGAAGAACTAAAGTCGGAAGATGGCCACTAGGCTGTTTGTCCACCGCTCAGTCTACTTTGCCATACGACAGTGAAAATCGCACAGTCTCAGTGGAATATGAGTTACGGTAGGCGTCTCCAACTATGATGTTTAAACGGACTTCGATGGTCGAATACGTTTTCGAATAATGACGTATTGCGATTAACGGATATGGGTGGGATCAGAGTCTTATCGACGCTCAATGAATTTCCGTGACTAGGTCACTTTCGTGGGGTGAGTGATGACAAGATTCCGAAGCAGCTGTTGTACGAGTAACTGAAATCAGATAAGCGAAATCCTGGTGGTTAAGAGCTGTGATACCACCAGGTTATCCGGGGAAGTCTTCCTTGTTGTAATATTGACTTTAGATATTAGTATGACTTAGCCTTGAACCGGACATTTTGGGGGGGAATAAGGTTCGGATGGCTGTCTGAATACTCAGTGAGAAACTGTTGCGCGGCTGAGAATGAATACGCGCGGTATGCAAGGGAGCCTTCGGCGCCATAGATCGTGGTGGAATGACTATGTAACTTTGTGATGAATTCGCTGGCCACCTCGCATTAGCAAACCATCAACCAACTCACAATAAACCGCCGGCGAAGAAACAAGGGTTACCTTACACTCAAGTACGTTATATCACTTAGATCTGTGGTGAAAATCTATTCGATTCACCTCTTATCCAAATCCCGACACAATAGAAGATCTGACGGGGTGCCAATCCAAATGTTGCGTTAAAGATACCGTATCAGGATTGGACGAACAGTCTCAGTGTTATGCCTTCCGCTTTTCGTCAATTTATTTGTTCCGTATTGCACCAATCAACTTACAGTTTGAGACTTTGCATGTGCTAATACGATCAACCAATGACAAATTGTGACTTCTTTGATACTGCTGCACACCCGTAAATTCGGCTGCTTATCTCATAAACATTAACTGCTTACTACAATCAGCACAGGGTCTTCTCCTAATTACTTGCATGGGAGGTTTCAATCCATGCACGATTTCTAAGGCTATTCGATGTCTATAATTCCAAATATCACAATCTGATTACCTGTTCGTGCCGGCCAACGATCATCGTTGTTTTCAGAGACCTCTGGACCTCGACCCTTCACTTTCGTCAGCTACACTGACACACTGTGTGATGGACACTGCGTTTGTTTTCCTCCTTATCCCCTCTAGAGTGCAATATGTACCTTTATATTGAACTACAACTTGTATTATCTTTTCACTATTTCGATTCCTAGTTTAGATCTTACTATGGGAGTTTCTCAATGTATTTTCCCAGAGAAACCAGCCTACGAAGTGGCTAACTAACACTGATCGGCTGGACGCAGAAGCTTCACTCATAAGCCTCCTGGTATTATTCGTTCGGATTTACACTGAATAAGCAAAGTGAGTTAAACCACAGGTGGTACAGCGCAAGCCACCTGTGATAAGCATTGCGAGCAGACGTCCGTAGGTTTCGTTCACCATGACAAGATAATTCGAATCAGATACCGCCAACCGTGTGCAAGTGAGGAGTAGGAACTATTTGGGGTTTTGAGGTCTGAAAAGAACACTGTATTGCATGATCTGACTGCGAAGACTTCTTCGAATGCTCAGTGAAAGTGATGAGACAATGAACCTTGACAGCTGAACTTCTTAAAGGAAACCCAACTCCGCCGATCGGAAAGCATAAATTGAGGATAGGTCGACGATGTAGTCCAGGTATATTCAACTTCCTAAAATGTCGCATCTTTCGGGCAATCAGAAGGTGCTACATTTGAGTATGTATTACTTTCGACGAAAAGTACTATGTGGAACGTTCAGAAGCGGCGTACTTTTATTGGACGATTGCATGAGTAAATCTGCGAATTTTGCGATGATTTTATCTTGAAGCTTTAGAAAGACTAGGAAGTAAATGCCCATAGAACGACCATGCCTTTCCTTTCTATAATGGAATGGTGTCAACTAGTGATATATTTTACCTGAGTGTTTGGCCGCACCTTGGCACCAGCGAAAGTCGGTTGCGCAGTATGAAGAGTCCTATAAGTGAGTCGCTCACACATATCATCTGCAAGTAAAACAATGAAATCACATGCATCCGCCATAGGTCACCCGACCCATAGATAGACGGAAGTAAGCAAAGCCAGGGGACACAAGTGACTCGCGAGTATACACCCAGCAATAAAAAGTAGTGAGGAACACTTCAAAGCTTTTCGGATGGGAGCCTACCCTAATCGGATCTAATTAGTGTGCGTGGCATTTTGTCACGCCGTTCATGAGATTGAAAATCTGTGTAGCAAAGCTTACGCCACTGAGAATTTTTCTCAGTTTTGTGGCCTCGCTAGCCAGATATTCCGTTCTGTTCCATGGAAAGCCATGAACGAAGTAACCCTTGGTTCGGTTCAGTGCGATAACCTCCTTTCGCTGCTGCATGGACGGATTACGAAGACCAAATCCAATGACTATTATCAGTCCGCCCAATACCGAGCACATGTTGTGGATTAGCGCATCTCACTGATGTATGCCTCGGTCGCTAAGCTGTCGGTGTTCTCTGCTAATTTGTTGTGCACATTACATTTTCAATTTCACACAACAGGTTAAAGTGTTCAAGCAATGAGACAAATAGTAGCTGGTCAGTTCATAACGTTATCGACAAATACTGCACCGGCGCTTGTTCACTGTAGTCAAATCCGTTGGGCGATTCTTCTCAGTCTTCTGCATTCTGAGAAAGTGTGCAGTATCAATTAGTGGTTTTTCACAGTAGATCAATCCTCAAGAGGTAAGGTAGCCTTGTGCATCAACTGTTGACAGATGCACCATTATGTAACCGGAATGCCTGAGCACACATCTGGATGATGAAACTAACGATTAATAGAATCACTCATACTGTTGTAATGCAGTAGCGTAAGTCTTTCTCTAAATCATTCCCACTCCGGAATACAAAAAGGTTTTACCAGCTTCGAACACGTCGTTATCGTCCAAGCCGACCAATAATCTAGAAGAATGCAGCTATAGCGTTTATAACATTCTTAGGCACGTCCTGTCTCTGCCACAAACTTAGGGAAAAAGGTCTAAAAAACTGGCGGAAAAATTACTCCGACTGAACTCGGACAAACAGGATGCATCCGGGTGCCTCATCTTTTTTGTGCGTGTGTGAACCACTGAAATGTGAAATCGTTGACGTCAGCAATATTCTAATCCACTTTGGGATGGTAATTTAGCATTCAGTTGGTGACTACTTATTCCTTCATTTTTCATCGCCTTCCGAGAGTTTTTGTTGGAAACAAAATGAGCACAGATCTCTGTGTATCGTTTGGATATGAAAGTGATTCAACAACTTTCGCTTTGTAATCTCGCGTCTAAAATTTGGAAGTGTTACAGCCAAACAATCTGATCGCACGGGATTGATTCAAGCATGCTAGATAATCATGAGCTGGCTGCTAAGTATGGTAACGTTTGTGATGTGTTGGTATTACACACGCATCAAAGGAAAACGTGGGGACGTTACAATTTGCTGCTTCTTGAGCTGTCACACAATAACATCTGTGGAGTGCAGAGAGAGAGAATGGACTGCTGAAACTTAATAGCCCACTTCGGTTATTGCAACTTGAACACCACTCAAAACCAACTGCACATTTCACAATCACATTAGTTTTCGGTCAGTCCATTTTGAAGAAAGCATTATAAACAAGCTTTGCTTCTGTTAGAGCGTATATATAACGTACATCATTTGTCTAAGTCACAAATGTAACTTCATCTACGCCGTCATGAGTCATCGTGCTGGTCAGTGCACCACTGGCTTCTAAGTAAACATGGTTGAAATGTGAAAAACTCAGTCACACCCACCTCTGAGTAACCGCTAATGTAATCGATAAACCCGCGATTAGGACTTCCTAGACAGGTTGAAATCTTCGATCTCACTGCACCTATATTTTACCAGTGATTAATAGTCGCGGTTATGGAGCTAACAGATAGCCAGTTCATTAATCCTCGAGACCGTCAGGCAACCTCATCATCGCCCAGGTGCGAAAGTAGTTGAGTGTTCAGATGAGATAATTCGGTTATGCCTAATGTAAGTTCATTGGTGCAGTGATCAACACAGTTGTCGGATAGAAACGTGGCTACATTTCTAAGCCCGGCATGCACTATTCACAACAGGAAACCTCGAGCATTATGGAAGAGGCTGGTTGGAAAGTCTTGCCGAATGCAAAGGTTGGGATAAAGTATACGTAATGTTCAACCTGGTCTTGTGGTCAAACTAATCCGCTTTTGTGTTATCAATAAGTTATTTTGGCCAGCTTTCTTTTCCAGTGCTGTGTTGTTCCTTGCTTCGCACTAGCGTATTGGTGGTTTAACCATTCATTGCTTTATCGTGTTCTGATCGGTTATTTGCTCATGATCAAACATATTTACTCCCTTTGGGGTTTCACTTCGCCATTGGGCTTTGTTACTATCCACATATGTGAACAACGGTTTGTCTGCTATCCCGTGTTATGGGATAAGCGCATGTAACAAATCGTACGGTCATTACAGAACACAACAGTAACCGTTTTGTGTATGCAATGGATGAGGAACAATTAGCTGATGACTTTACAGATCAGGTCTCTGTACTGAGATGGCATTCTTGAACCCAGATGACTTCGGAAGCAATGCCTTGAAAGAAGTCAATGTACGAAACAAGGAAAACAGACTTGGCCGTTGTTTGATCCGCTGACAATTTATTCAACGTTGTGGGTACAGCTGAATTTAATCGTACTTTCTTGTGTATACTCGCTCATCTGAAACTGATCACGTGGGTTTCACGATCAGCCGCTTAACTGAACACAACCCTGAGCATCATCAGACTGGATCAATAGCGGAGTCACCGAATCAATTACCATCACAACTGTCCCACATCTTACCGATTCACACCATACCGGCCTTTTCACTTCGTGCTCTGCTTAGACCATGTGATTACTAGGGCCCACAACACGCACCATGACCGATCAAACTGTCACGGTTCCAAATGCGTCAAAATTATGACAAACTTGTTAAGGGTACCTCTGTCCAATGAACTCAAACAGCTGCAAAACCAGTCATTCTTACGTTTGGCCTGATTTACTATCGTCACTTATTGAAGCACCAGGTGAGTCGCGTGAAATGGAACCTAAATTCTTCCAGTCTGAGTCCGTCGTAAATAATGCCACCAACAGTCATGTCTGCTTTTAAACATAGCGTACTTTTTTTGCGAACAGCTGTCCAACAAACAATCAACCATCGCGCTGAAACCTACAGACTGCTCATGTTACCTCGTTTGACAATGAAACGTCTGCAGTCCACCGTCAAACGTAGTGAGCAACCGAACACCCAAGCTGGCACCCCTTTATTTCCTGTTATCCTACGCACATTTGATATTGTACAAGAGTGTATTAAAGTACCAGGCTGTTTTCAATCTATAAAACTCTAACGACTCCACATGCATCCTGGACAAGAGTTAATAATTCCTCAACATATCTTATTAGAAAAGTACCAAAATGACGTATTACTTGAAGCCCTAAAAATGTACTCCGCATGTGTTCGAATGTCACCTGAGTGAAGTCAGAGAGACAAGTACTATAGAACCGTCCACTGCTGTTTATTCATTGCAAATGAAGTCTAGAGCTGAACAATTTATTCATAGATGCATCAAGTTCAAGTCGGGATGTAAGTATGATTTCATTGTGGACAGAGGAAGTAGAGAATCCATTATTTCCAAACCGCTACTAGATCGCATGGCACCTGATGCTCAACTGAGACCAAAAACGATGGAAATATGCGGAGTTACTGCTAGGTGAAGCTGATGTAATGATTGTAGGTAATGATAATGAGCTGATTCCACTGAGTTTCTTGGTGTCGGAAGGAAGTCCAGGTATTCTGAGATTAAAAGCTTTAAAACAGCTCAATTGTGTTCATTTAATAAATATAAATTACAAAAATGGTTCAACTGAAGAGTACCAAGCCCAGTTACGCAACCTGATTTTTCAGTGTTCACAACTTACAGGAGGGATGAAAGTAGAGCTAGCAAAACTGGAGGTGCAAGGGGACCCGTTTTTTACAAAGCGCCGAATAATACCTTATGGAATGAGAGAACATGTGCATAATGCTCTCAACAGATTGAAGGAAGACGGCGTAATCTCGCAGGTTGACTCATCAGCATGGGCCACACCAATAGTTGTGGTTATGAAAGAAGATGGAAAATCACCTAGGATATGTGGTGACTATAGATTAACGCTGAATCCAAGACTGAAAAAAGGCGCAGCAACAACTGAGGAGCCGAAGGATTTCATGAAAGCCCTGCACAGTAGCAGTGTTTTCTAAAATTGACCTGACAAACGCATACTTACAAATTCCACTGGAGTATGATTCTAAGGCGATCACTACGATTAACACCCCTTGGGGATTATTTCAGTACAATTTTTCACCGTTTGGATTACACTTATCAGCTGGGATATTCCAGGCTGCGATTGATGAATTGCCGATTTACCAGGAGTACGCGCGTATAATGATGTAATCATATATGCCGACAGTGCAAAGGAGCATGATAAGAAGTTACTTTCACTTCTGGAACGATTCAGAAGTAAGAACATAGCCATAAAGCCTTCTAAGTGCGTGAGCTGAGTTTTCTTGGTTTTACCATATGTGATAAAGGATACAGGCCGGACCCTGACCGGCACAAAGCCTTGGTTACCGTTACATCGCCAAGAGACCAAGATGAGCTGCGATCAATAATGGGATGTTTGCAGTATTATTCTCGTTTTATCCCAAACTTTTCGACGAAAGCACAACCATTATTTGCGGTTCAGTCAGCAGAAACATGGTCTTGGACTCAAAAGGACGAAATTCTTCTGCGAGAATTAATACGAGTTGTGATTAAAAGGCCGATGTTAGCCCCATTTACTATGTCTAAAGTTACTACGCTGATCACAGATGCATCCAATGTTGGCATTGGTGCTGTGTTGGAACAGGAGGGATATCCGATCATTTGCATATCACGTTTGTTGAATAAGGCTGAGCAAGGATATTCACAAACACAAAAGGAGGCGTTAGCAGTCTACTGGGCTGTCAGGAGGCTGCATAAATATTTGTTCGGTATTAGATTCAAGATTGTTACTGATCACCAAGCTCTACAGTATTTATTTGACCCCCACAAATCAATTGCCAAATCATCAGCGGCAATGATACAGCGATGGAGTTTAGTTCTAGCAGCGTACGACTATGAAATCGTTCATCGTCCTGGTAAACAGATTCCTCAGGCGGATTTTTTATCACGGTATTCCAGTTTTTCAGCCGCTGAAGCTTGTTTGCTTGCTTCGCCAGCTATTCCAATAAGCCGAGAGGACTTGATCAAGACAACTAAAAACTATTATGGCACGGTAATTACCGCGATGACCAAGGGTTGGTCGTCAAATATTAGGAAGAAACACCCAGTATTATTCCAGAACCGAGAGGAGTTGTCAATACAACCTGATGGTGTGCTGTGTCGGAGAGATCAATTGGTCATTCCACCACCGCTACGAAAGGCGGTATTAGACGACTTGCATAAAGGTCATCTGGGCGTGGAGAAAATGAAATCCCTGGCTCGACAGACGTGTTGGTGGCCGGAGATAAACTCGGATATCAAGAGCATTGCAATGAACTGCCACTCCTGCCTCCACAAAATAAAGACAAGGCCGAAGAATTGGACACCTTGGCCGGACAGCTACGTACCATGGCAACGGGTGCACGCAGACTATTGTGGACCACTTATCGGTAACTATCACATTCTGGTGTTAATTGATTCATACTCACGGTGGCCAGAAGTATTTATTACAACCTCACCTTCCACGGCATTTACCATGCAAGCATTTCGTAAATGTTTCAGTCGCGAAGGCATTCCGCAGGTGTTGGTGACAGACAACGGGTCACAATTTTGTTCCGCTGAAATGAAACAGTGGCTTGACAGCATCGGGTGTCGTCACTTGCGAACGGCGCCTCGACATCCATGTTCAAACGGGGCCGCGGAAAATCTGGTGAAAACGCTCAAAAGTGCCGTGAGTTCCACTAATCCTAAAACATTTGCTGAACTGGATGTGTTTCTCGATAACTTTCTGCTTCAGTACAGGAACGCAGCCCATTGCACAACGAAGGAGAGCCCAGCGGTGCTATTTAAATCAAGGCGACTAAGAGCATCACTTCAGTGTGTAGATTCAACGGATGTGATATATTTTCGTGGAAACGATTTGCGACCTGCCAAAGGATTGATCACTCGCCAGCTAGGCAGCACAATGGTAGAAATTACTGACCTGCACGATGCCACCATTCATCGGAGACACACTGACCAAATCCAGTTTCGAAGCACTGAAAAAGTGGCCATGGAGGAAGCAGAACACCCTGTGCTGCAAGAGTTCGATGCCCCGAGAAGATCAGAACGATTGGCAAATATGAATGCGGAGGCTTCTAGAAAAGGGGAAGGTTGTGATGGAAATCTCGATTTACCGATTATCCAAACCCCGACACAACAGAAGATCTGACAGACGGCCAATCCAAATATCGCGTTAATGATACAACATCAGGATTGGACGAACGGTCTTAGTGTTGTGCCTTCCGTTATTCGTCAATTCATCTGTTCCGTATTCCACCAATTAACATACAGTTTATGACGTTACATGTGCTAATGAGATCAGCCAACGACAGGCTGTGTTTTCTCTAATACTGTTTTACATCAATAAATTCGGTGTCTCAATCCATGAATAACAATTCCTCACTGCTGCCAGTACCAGGTCTTCGCCGTATTACTTGCGTGGGAGGTTTCAATTCAAGTACGATTTCTAGGGCTATTCGAAGTCCCTAATTCTTAGCATTACAGACCTTTACTTCGACAAATTGAATCATGGCCCAAGCAAAGCGAAATGTCGAGTGTGTCGACACCCAAGTCTTTGTCACAGGAGAAAATAGCTTTAAGAATTGATCGTCGTGATGTAAAGTAGTGCTCACAGTACGTTAGTTGTTTTATTCACGCTACGTCTTCTCCCACGGTTGGACACAACAATAACGAAATGGGAGGGGGTGGAAACAATGGAACACGTTCTGGCCATGCCCACCGAATCGGATGGTCCGATCTGTAGCACCGTAGAAAGCGTCCATCTTTTGCATCTTGCCGTCTGGCCTTTTGAACCCATCATTTTTCCCGAGAACATTGAAAAACTGATTAGTGGTGTGCACACGACTTACACAAACGAGTCGGTCGTCCCCATAACCAACTTGCGCGCTACTGGGCGGACACACACAGGCCTGGCGTTTGATAACCAACTTGCACGCTACTGAACGGACACATACAGGCCTAGTGTTTGCCATGGAGTTGTTCCGCATGCCCAACAACAAATACATCGTCCCACGTTGCAAACAGGAGAGCGGCAAACCAACACGAACGATTTCACGAAACGCACTTGCTCCCCGACAGTCACATCCACATCGGGTACTTCTACGCCATTACCTACCAGATTCAATTTCAGTACTACGATCTACACAGAACCTAAGTCAAAAGGGACATTCCGTGCAGAGCCGGCCATGGATATGGTAATGCCACAAAAAAAAACGCACTAGTGACGAAATTCCCGTGTTGGATTCTTTTTCAGACTACTATGGTTTCGACCTTTATCGACCGTTGTGTAGACATGCATACATAGCTACAGAAACCAAGCAGAGCATTGTTTATTTTTATTCTAAAGACAATCAGACACGTCTTGACCACCGGTCACGTTATCGATCCATCTTGTGCATTCAAAACCCTGTTGCGTCATTCTAACCCGAGATTCTTACGGTTTGCTGAAGCAGTTGCAAAAACAATCGTTCGTGAACTTGACCTTTCTCTGGACTTAACGACTTATCCTAACCCGCTTATTAATTATCCACCCTCAATTCGTTTGTTATAAAAAAAGCCCATCCATATTATTGCAAATTTGGTACTGATGAGTCAATACGAAAGGCTTGCATCTACCAGTTTTCTTGTTTCAACTGCTTTGTTCAAACTGCTCAAGGGAACCGATTGTTTCAAGTCAAGGATTGACCACGTGGTGGACATTACCTTAGTGGTGTCAAAGACAACCACCCGAAAGATCATCAATTTGACCAACACCGATCTATGGTACATTAAACAAACAGCAGTAAGTTAAAAAAATTTCGAAGATCTCATAGCAATGCTAACCAACTCGATGGTTGTAGGAAACTTGCCGACCAATTACTTTTTCGACCTCATGACAGAACGGATTTGTCATAGTAGAAGCCCGAAGAGTTGTGAATACAGTCAATTCATCGGCAAGTTCATGTGTTTTAGCAACTGTCACTACAACGGTGGTCAGGGGAAAAAGAAGTAATCGTTTTTTGATTATCACGTTGCAGCGGTTGGTTGCCGAAGCCGATCAAACTAAGGGTCAGTGCAAAGTTTGGAGAGGACAGTGCATCAAATTTCATAGCTCCGCTTGTGTAGAACGATAAAAACAGAACAGCGAGAGACGCACCGGCGATTCGACCGAAAACAGAGGAAAGGGTTGGAACGAACTGAGCGCCAGAAGAAAAAAACTGCGAGTGCAGAGTCAAGAGTCCATCACATCCGCGATTACTAGAGCAAGCGGATCACGACAAACTACCAACTGTAATATGTGGGGTTCACCAAGGCAGGAACAATTAAATCACGAGACCCAATCTAACGGTGATATGGATACATTAAACGGTGACTTGTTGGTGGATTCTGAAATTGATGGACATTCCACAATGATACACTTCAATGGAGAACCTTATCATCTTTTCCTCGTTCCAGTGGATTGCAGGGTAGAAATGGAACATTACCCGGGGTCCGATTCGGCTTGATACGAATGTGCTTGCATCCATCTTCTCGGAGTGCCTAAAAAATCATGTCTGCCCGGACCAGAAATTTTGGAACCGGAAACAGATGTTGAGAAAAAGCTTACCATTAAAAACAATAACCCCGAGAAGAGTTACAGGACTACGTCGAAAAATGATCGCTTGCAATAAAAGGTCACGTCGGGTTCAACAATTACTGGCACAGAAACTGCATGTAACGCGCAAATCGCAGTAAGCCGAATAAAAGCGAGTAACAAGCACTGTATAACGAAATGTTTGGACTTATTGAAATCCTGATAGCGCAGCAGGAATGTCTGACAGTTGCTAATCACCAATTTTGACAGTGGGCGCTTGCGAGGTATGATGGACGAATGAGATGATGTGGGAGCGGTCCTTGATTTGTAATTTGCTTGTCTTAGGATTGCGTCTAGTTTAGTTTTTTTTTTGGCGGCAAGGCAGGATGCGTTGTTCCGCAGGCTGTGCAGCAGTAAACATTCATTCCTCTGGACGCATTGCGTAGAGGTGTGTGACAAAACCTGAATAGCTGTGGCATTGTTCGTATTCAACAGCCATGCCAAATCATTAAACAGATAGTGTTGGCAGCACTGGTACTAACGTTGATGACAGAATTGGAGCTGCTGATCATATAGGACTTTCCTTGCCAGGCACTTCGTCGAGTGGTTCCTCTCAGACGTGTGCCAGGCGGTCCCAGACAGCGTTGCAAGAGCAACTCTCAGTTTTGGAGTTGAAGGTGTTTGAAGGAGACCATTCGAACCCTTACAACTGCAAAACTGAGGGTCGCTTTTCCATGTTTCACTGAGCGTCGCCATTACGAACTGCCTATTGAGTGCAAACCACCGACATACCCAACAGTCCATTTAAAACGTCAGGATTGATCTGACAAAAGCGTATTATACTGAGCAACCACAGTTTACCATTGCGTGATCATTAGATATACAAGATAACCATGACATTCATATCATGGGATCCGATTTGCAGCGACATCCCTCAAGTTCGACAACCGTTGTTTCTGTGAGTCAAGACAGCTACAATCTGAGAGAGCAACCCGAACAACAGTGCTTAACTCGATACCTGCGTTTAGCCACAGAAATTCCCAATCTTTCGCCTCGAACCTCGCCGGTAAATGTTGCATGATTTGACAGACGATTGGCTGAGACTGATTGATGATTGCATGGATGAACTGCTTTGACCTCCGCTTCTTAACCTCATCGTTGAGCAAAATTTGACTGTTTAGCATTTCCATCAACAATGTTTATGTAGCCAACCATTGTCGAAGCCTTTTAGGAAAACACACTCCAGTAAAGTAGATAGAAAGTGACAGAAATATCCAAAGTATTATGTACACAAATTGACATCCGAGAACACGGGTATCATGAAACACAATGTGTAGCGAGCAAGCTCGTTTTCAGTGATTCATCATCAGGCTAAATACATCACATTTATATCACACATTTCACGGGAGAATCGTTAGGGGAGTAAACGGGGGGACGTGTGGTTAATGAGGTCAATCAGTTTAATGTCACACTGCAATCAAGTACGCACTTGAACAAAGGGTCTTGACAGGCCAACCGGGTGAGGGGTTGGCCAGGGCAAATCCAGAGCCTGAACAAAACGTTTTTGAGCTCACAGGGGTGGGTTATACATTCGGATCCCAATAGCCTCTGTTGTAGACAGAATCCTACTCCTCACCGCTCTCGACCGGATGGCCTTAACTCGGTAGATTGGACGAAATGCGTTTTTACGTTGACAGCGTGATTTGAATCCACCAGGTGTGATAGTATGGCGCTGCAGACAGACTTTGTTATACCACTGTTGGGCCAAGCTGGATGATGTTCCAGGATCCGTTCCGATGGGCGTCTAGTCGGGTACCATTGAGCTTATATTGCACGAGGTCTGGTTGACATACAGCTCTATCGCGATCACGCAATGCATGGAAAACTCTCAAATGAAGACAGACCAGAACTACTAAAATTTGGCTGTGTCCACAAACTAGGATACACGCTATATTTTGGGTGTAAATAATGGTAAGGTCCAAATTATACAGCAAAAAGCACAGCTATATTGGGACAGACGGTTGGTGAAATAATTTAATGTGCTTTACATAAAGAGTTTCACATATGTGGAGTCTGAGTGTACAAAACTTTCACCAGTATGAACCATTCAGATTTAGTTTAAACATTTACATTCAATTACGTACTACTTAGAAATGGGCGCTCGGATTAAAAACTTAGAACGTAGTAGATAGTGGAGATTAATAGTTTCGTTTTCGAAGTTGCAACCCTTCACAAACTTGAAAGTTCAAGAAATTTTGGGAATAATCTAATAACGATGAGTGTTTTCCGCGTGCAAAGCTGTCTGATATCCGCTTTGGTCTGAGACTGTAAGTGTGTTGCTAAAGCAAACGCTAGTAGTGCCTATGCCACCTTGGCTGGTAATCCAATTGGAAAGTAAAAGGTACCCGACACGCTTCAGCTGCAGCTAGAACAAACTCTAACGAGTGAAAACCTTTATAAACAATCGAGCTACACGAGTAGAGAGCAATTGAACGGATGCACGCAATGGGATAATGAAGCTATGAGAAAAACAGACAATTCTGAGAGTAAACAGTGAAACAATGGTCTTTCTGTGTCTTTCCGAGAATATTCTGTGCAAATGTGTTTGTGCTGGGGACGAAGTTGAACCACACTTTATTTGTGTCAGTCCATTGAATCAACTGCTCTAGGGTCACCCACGTTCTCCGTTCATACTACTAGTGTTGGGTCATCCAGACCGCCTGCTCATAGTGGTAGAATGCAATCCCACACTAGAACTTGTACTGACAAGTCCAATCTTGATGCACACGTCAATATCGATGTGGTGGTAACACGACAGTAACCAGAGACCATATACTCGAGTCTCTCGATGTGTACCGCTCAGGGAAGGAAACTAATTTGAGTTGGACAAGCGTCCTGTTTGCTTCTATCACTGGTAGAGAATAGCATGCAGAATCTACTGGCATTGTCTGAAGGACAGACTGTCTTTACATAATAATTTTGTTTATAATCCGAAAGCAAGCGACGTCTGCGTTCCCATGGGTACTCCATCTGAACTTGAATGAAATGCGAGAGGAATGTCCCCCCTGGTGATTATGAATTCAGAAGACTTTTCAGACAGTGCTCGTTATACACACGTTCTCTTACACCACATGATTCAATATTACCTGGTCGATTAGTTGCAAAATTCAAGCCATCGAGGAGGCCAACACTTAAAGCCAGACCGATCTGTATCCCCAATGACAGCTATGTTTCTCGGTGGTTAGCAGCCGCAATCGATAATACAGTTTACGTGAATGATGCTGGCCATCTCAAATGAAACTTCGTTACGTACAGGCAATAGAAATGCGGCCTAAGGTATCCTAAAACCAGTAGATGATTATCTCACAGCGTCCGCCGGCAAGCAGATACAATTAAGAGATTAGAGGGTGTATCATCTGCAACCGATCCGGAGAAAGCTTGTCAAGCTGATATCACAACAAACACAGGGGGTTAAAGTGAGGGATTTAGTAGGAAACAACTGAAGACAACAAGTACAAAAAGACGCTGTCAATCATGATAAGCGGAAATGTTGTGAACATCCGAGAGGTGACCTCCACTAGGTTTTTACCTGTCTGGCCTTTATTCCGCTAAGCTCATTGGTGGCTTAGTGACCTTAAGTGCTTTTCTGATGTCCATCCTTCGGTTTTCTGATTCGAGAATGTTAGTAGGTCACTATGCATCCTATAAATACCATGCAATTTTTCTCCTTCTTACACACGTTTCGGGGCCGAACAAAGTTGCTTTTTGCACCAGTCTATTGGTTTCTCTTGGGCGCAATCAACGGGGATCGCCGCGTATTTTCGCGACCAAGATTACCGTGTTAATCAGATCAAGGAGCAGAACCCGATTTCCTATCAACCGTCTTATTATACCGTGGATGACCCAGCGTACTGAGTCAACGGTCACAACAACTGCCCAACGTCAACTGAACTGAGTGAAAACTGGCAGACAGCAACAACTCGTCATCCGCACAATCGAAACCAACAAGTCTTTCACCACGGTCCACCAGAGGTCTACACCGACATTCTGTGAATACTATAGACAGTCCCACATTAGTTCGTCAATGACTACACTTAACAAAAACGCTGAAAACAAAAAAACGGAAGTATGACGCCCTTGACGTCCAATCTGTCGGACTCTAATCCGAAGCATGAAGAATGAGGACGAGGCGCTAACAGCATGCACATGTATTTGTTCCGTACAAACATGGGTATAGACCACTCCAGAAGTGCACATCGATCACCCACTGAGTCAGACGTACCTATGCAGACGAGAAAAGCAACAATCGTTGACCGGCGCCATGCATGACGCTGCTGCACAAGTTGACAAACACTGAAAATACAATCTACAAACATCGTACAAAACGAAACCTTGCTAACCCTAACCGACTACTCGCCCTCCGTGCTGCAGTGAGTCTACCAGATTTAAGTTTACCCAGCGTTCACCACATCGGGCCTCGATTGCGTTCTCGGGATGTGGCTACGAAAACAACATCACAGTGGGCTAACCATGAGTTGACCTATGGGTATGAAAAAACTGCCATCAAATAAGGCTTCTGTTGCCGCTGTCTAGCCCCATCCATTCGGTTCAAACTATGCTGAAGGCCGTTAGCCAGAGACACCGAGAAATGTCATTGCAAAACCAGAGTCGGTAAACCGGATGCTCTCAAGCTTCCGATCGGCGCCTTCGTCAGTCAACAGTACACAGAAATCCCCTCGCAAAAAAAGCATAAAACTAGCTCAATTAGTGCGCAGTATAAAACTCACAAAAAGACGCTCAGTTCTTCAACTCCTTGCCAAACGGTACCTGCATACAACACACATAAATAAACATCGAACGACCGTGCGACAGAAAGAAAACAACAGAACACACCACAATCACAACAACACCGACATCAAAAGAGATCAACCAACAACGACCACAGTCATAAGATACGGGTATCCAGTACCCAACACAATCCCCACATAAATTCCATCCGCGTAACCAACACACTCACAAAACAAACCAACAGTAAAAACGTCTCACGCTCAAACTCACCAAATCTGCAGGCTAACAGCCAAAACATATCCACAACCACCAGAGCACGCGACAGACGAGGCAGGACGCTATACCTAAACAAAACAACGGCAACAACAACAAAAGACGAACGAGTCACCAACCGAAAGTGCCACACGTGTGCGCACAACAAAATCAGAATACGAAAGCACAGCATGGAATCAGATGTCCCTATCGTAGCAAATAACATCACGCACCACAGTGGGACCAACAACCACACACTCCGATTGTGAACTCACCTCCGCCAAACGCCATTCCAATGCATAACACATGAAAATCACATCGCACCAAACTACAGCCGATAATCGACGCGCCACAGTGTAGCAAAACGTCACAGTCGAAAACATTAAACGCTGAAACACAAAGCATGAAACAACACTGCGTCAGACATCGGCTCAAGTGAACAACTGCAATCAAACTAACATTATCAGTGGTTCCTTAGACGGCCAATGAAAAGCTCCAAAGCATGGGTGCATCATGAAAGACACGCGTGCACGAAAACGAAGAACTCAACCTCACACCATATAAACGCACTCGCCTCGGATGGAGCACACAGAACACAAACTTCTCACGAACGAAAACCACACCGTCGCAAATCTGAAAGATAAAACACCAAACGCTGATCAACACTCGACCAAAAACTAAGAAATAAATACACGTAACACAACATACACAGTGCAAACACCAACTGCCAACTCCCACAATCAGCCCGCAATGTCAACCTAGGAGGCACTGTATACACAAAACGCTAGAACAACAAACACAAGAAAATGGTACACACTATAGACCTAGAAACGAGCAATTAGCCCGTCCACCGATAACCACTTCGGACCGAACATACTGACCGAGTAACGAGTAATTCCCCGCAAACCTGCACAGACGATGTCAATCACGCCAACCATCGTTGAGAACAGATGGCTACAACGCAACATATACATACAAAACTACTCCCGCACACGACACAAAAACAGCAAACGACCACTCATTCAAGCTACTCACAAAATCAACCCTGTTGAACAGTCAGTCGATTCACATTTCTCCCGACATCACTTACAACCGTATATCGACTAAAGAAATTGTGCCTAATTGACAAACAACTAAGAAAAGATAAACATGCCCTACGTAAAAAGGATAAGGGTGAATGAGGGAATAGAACTTAGCATATGAATAAAACCTAACCTCTCAACACGAACACTCCACACCAACGCACTCACATAGGGCGAACAAACAATCCAGTCGCAAATGAGAGAAAGACAACTAAATTCCTTACCAGTGTCGCTGCCCCGCTTCGATAAACACCTCCGCGTCACTGGCAGATCAGCCACATAACCGAAACATTCACAACAACAAACTTCACTAACCCATATGGAGAACAGAACCTCCGATCACTGACGTGATGAGAGCCACAACGAGTCTCAGCCAGAAAGGTGAACACGGCATACATACTGTAGCTACTCTATTGACAAATAAGGTTCCACCGGCCGAACAAAATCAAGTGGGGTGGATGACACGTGTCCGAGTCGTCAATCAAAACGACCAACAAGAAGTGTGTCAACGACGCGCCTGCAGTCATGTCATTTCTAGTTCCGACGATTACCAATTTTCACGCTTTCCGTTACAGGTTTACTCCTCTAGTCTATTCCATGTCGCTGCTGTGGTCAGTCGCAGCCCAGGCCACAGTGCCTGCAGGACAGGTTCACAACCGTCAGGAACAAATGAGTGCGGAAGACGTCAAATCTTCACATACAAAAATCCCTTGTACGACAGTCTCGATGCTCACATGGTGGTTTCATCATGCACATCCAGTCGAGCACAAACAGCGACTGTCAACGCGAATAATCGGCCAACAGATTCCACTCACACAAATCATGTGTCTCAACCAGAAGGCGGGACAAAACGCACGATTGCACAGCACACCTGAGCTTTCGCAGAATAGCTCGTTCCTAAGTCGTTCCAAGCGATGCAGAGTGATCAACTCAAGCCGAGCCTTTGTAAAGCGACCCCTTACCCATTCGCCAACACTTCAGATGGGGAACTGACACATTCAGGACAACCACTTCCGAGTTCCCCCAGTTACGACTCGCATTAACCTCCACTGCTAAATATCCGCCTCCTATCCGTATCGTTGATGACACGTTCGTGCCCCTTAACGCACCCCATTGAACACACAGTCAGGGGTGAATAGCTGAAGACGATTTACAGTTTCCACTGTCACAGCCACGTTTCGCGATCGGAAACTAACACCGCCATCACGGTCACCTCATATAGGCGCACCTTAGGCCTTAAAAAGATGCCCAACTGTCCACAAAAATAACCTAACGTGTGACATATAAACTCGATTCCTATGGGTCATCATCAATCCAAATACGATGCAATCTCAGATAGGCTGATCAGATGCGAAAGATAGCAAAAGATGTCAGGTCCTGCAGACTGCTGGTTTCGAAGTCATGAAACGTGACCACCCGAAGATAAGCACATGACCCATACTGCAGTTACAAGATAGACCTATCACAGTTACCAAATAGACTCACTCCGGCAAAGCATTCACTTCAGTTAACCAATCGGCTTTGTAGAAGATAACTACCCCCACGCCTTCGTGACGTCTGTAGATTAACATACTCTCAGTCCATCATGCACACAGACGTGCCCTCTCTTGTCAGTAAGCTTCCAGTTAGTGAGTTGGGCATCACGCACTGACAACACGACCGAAACAAGGTTGCCCCGAACAATTCAACAGACATCGCTCAATCGAAAAAAAGGCACCCAAACTGGTTTCACAAATCGAACTGACTAAATTCACTGGTAGGATAACAACATTTCGAGTGCAATGATAACGCCCCGAGAGTAACATAGACCAGGTACATAACACCTTCAGACAAGCTAGTCTGACACGCGTTTCTCCTCATGACTGAACCGCGCACATTCACGGCAACCAATAACGATCTACACAAGCCTGGGAAACGCTAGCTTCTATTGCAGTCCGCAAACAAACACTCCCGCTCACACAAATCCTAAAGTACACCAACCGGTTAACAACCTCCTTCAATATGCAGCAGACTTTCAGAAACGATTTACATTCTGAAGCCAAAAAAACGAAGCCCAACGAAATCGACCAAACAAGAAATAATGCTGTTAGAGGAACCCATTTTTTCCGTCCAAAATCGCATCCATCCTCGAGAAGACGATCCTATCCAATCATGATAAGCGGAAATGTTGTGAACATCCGAGAGGTGACCTCCACTAGGTTTTTACCTGTCTGGCCTTTATTCCGCTAAGCTCATTGGTGGCTTAGTGACCTTAAGTGCTTTTCTGATGTCCATCCTTCGGTTTTCTGATTCGAGAATGTTAGTAGGTCACTATGCATCCTATAAATACCATGCAATTTTTCTCCTTCTTACACACGTTTCGGGGCCGAACAAAGTTGCTTTTTGCACCAGTCTATTGGTTTCTCTTGGGCGCAATCAACGGGGATCGCCGCGTATTTTCGCGACCAAGATTACCGTGTTAATCAGATCAAGGAGCAGAACCCGATTTCCTATCAACCGTCTTATTATACCGTGGATGACCCAGCGTACTGAGTCAACGGTCACAACAACTGCCCAACGTCAACTGAACTGAGTGAAAACTGGCAGACAGCAACAACTCGTCATCCGCACAATCGAAACCAACAAGTCTTTCACCACGGTCCACCAGAGGTCTACACCGACATTCTGTGAATACTATAGACAGTCCCACATTAGTTCGTCAATGACTACACTTAACAAAAACGCTGAAAACAAAAAAACGGAAGTATGACGCCCTTGACGTCCAATCTGTCGGACTCTAATCCGAAGCATGAAGAATGAGGACGAGGCGCTAACAGCATGCACATGTATTTGTTCCGTACAAACATGGGTATAGACCACTCCAGAAGTGCACATCGATCACCCACTGAGTCAGACGTACCTATGCAGACGAGAAAAGCAACAATCGTTGACCGGCGCCATGCATGACGCTGCTGCACAAGTTGACAAACACTGAAAATACAATCTACAAACATCGTACAAAACGAAACCTTGCTAACCCTAACCGACTACTCGCCCTCCGTGCTGCAGTGAGTCTACCAGATTTAAGTTTACCCAGCGTTCACCACATCGGGCCTCGATTGCGTTCTCGGGATGTGGCTACGAAAACAACATCACAGTGGGCTAACCATGAGTTGACCTATGGGTATGAAAAAACTGCCATCAAATAAGGCTTCTGTTGCCGCTGTCTAGCCCCATCCATTCGGTTCAAACTATGCTGAAGGCCGTTAGCCAGAGACACCGAGAAATGTCATTGCAAAACCAGAGTCGGTAAACCGGATGCTCTCAAGCTTCCGATCGGCGCCTTCGTCAGTCAACAGTACACAGAAATCCCCTCGCAAAAAAAGCATAAAACTAGCTCAATTAGTGCGCAGTATAAAACTCACAAAAAGACGCTCAGTTCTTCAACTCCTTGCCAAACGGTACCTGCATACAACACACATAAATAAACATCGAACGACCGTGCGACAGAAAGAAAACAACAGAACACACCACAATCACAACAACACCGACATCAAAAGAGATCAACCAACAACGACCACAGTCATAAGATACGGGTATCCAGTACCCAACACAATCCCCACATAAATTCCATCCGCGTAACCAACACACTCACAAAACAAACCAACAGTAAAAACGTCTCACGCTCAAACTCACCAAATCTGCAGGCTAACAGCCAAAACATATCCACAACCACCAGAGCACGCGACAGACGAGGCAGGACGCTATACCTAAACAAAACAACGGCAACAACAACAAAAGACGAACGAGTCACCAACCGAAAGTGCCACACGTGTGCGCACAACAAAATCAGAATACGAAAGCACAGCATGGAATCAGATGTCCCTATCGTAGCAAATAACATCACGCACCACAGTGGGACCAACAACCACACACTCCGATTGTGAACTCACCTCCGCCAAACGCCATTCCAATGCATAACACATGAAAATCACATCGCACCAAACTACAGCCGATAATCGACGCGCCACAGTGTAGCAAAACGTCACAGTCGAAAACATTAAACGCTGAAACACAAAGCATGAAACAACACTGCGTCAGACATCGGCTCAAGTGAACAACTGCAATCAAACTAACATTATCAGTGGTTCCTTAGACGGCCAATGAAAAGCTCCAAAGCATGGGTGCATCATGAAAGACACGCGTGCACGAAAACGAAGAACTCAACCTCACACCATATAAACGCACTCGCCTCGGATGGAGCACACAGAACACAAACTTCTCACGAACGAAAACCACACCGTCGCAAATCTGAAAGATAAAACACCAAACGCTGATCAACACTCGACCAAAAACTAAGAAATAAATACACGTAACACAACATACACAGTGCAAACACCAACTGCCAACTCCCACAATCAGCCCGCAATGTCAACCTAGGAGGCACTGTATACACAAAACGCTAGAACAACAAACACAAGAAAATGGTACACACTATAGACCTAGAAACGAGCAATTAGCCCGTCCACCGATAACCACTTCGGACCGAACATACTGACCGAGTAACGAGTAATTCCCCGCAAACCTGCACAGACGATGTCAATCACGCCAACCATCGTTGAGAACAGATGGCTACAACGCAACATATACATACAAAACTACTCCCGCACACGACACAAAAACAGCAAACGACCAATCCTTCATAAACTGATTGAGGATGACACAACGTTACGAGCAAGTTGTGATACTCTGCTTTTCACTCACCTTCGGTGGCCTTCCTTAGGAGTGTTGTCATCGATTACAACACTCCTGACGAAGGTCACCCGTGGTGGTTGAAAGGTAGAGTATTACAGCTTGCTGGTAACGTTGTGTTATTCCCAACCTGTTTGTCAATAACATGTTGAACACGATGCCCAAACCGTTCAACTTCCTTCATACTAAATTTGGTGCGGATACCTTACGACCACTCCTTCAAGCTACTCACAAAATCAACCCTGTTGAACCGCCAGTCGATTCATATTTCTCTCGACATCACTCACAACCATATGTCGATCAAAGAAATTGCGCGTAAATGACGAACTTCCAAGGGATTTCGAAACTGGTGAGCTGTTTCCGGGTTGTTCACCATTAAAGTGTGTGGAAGTGAGAGCACGTTCAACACTTCATGTGCCTGCTATGGAGGTTGACTGTCAGTTCTCTCGCTGATGGCTTTAATCCCAGGTGTTAGGTGTGTATCCCGGAACTATCGTCACTCGGGAGCGACAGTAAGCACTCGCCTCAGTAGACAATCTACATCTTTAATACAAAGCCTAGGTCTCTCAATCGGTGCATATTGGGATGTTAAACGAATGAACATGCTCGACACTAACCAATCGCGTTTGAGCAGTGTCACCTTAAGTGGTGTGCTGATTTCACCCCATTTGATGATGACATTCATCATCATCATCATCAAAAACAGCCATGAGCCTGACCAAAAGGTACTGTGGCTCGGACCGCCGCTCACCTCAACAGTGACGTGGAATATCCTAAAAGGAAAGAGTACTACGAAGGACAAAAAAGATTGAAGAAGACTAAATGGAAGAACTAGAAATGGTATGGATACAGGTACGCCATTGACTGCGACACACCGCCATCTCGGATAGCGTCTCTAACCA
>QNGE01000409.1:102812-117704 GCA_008508345.1 Paragonimus westermani
AATGTTGGAAAAACCACGCCTCCGATCTGGCCGTCTGTCGTATTTCGCCTGCCCTGCCTCGCCCGTTGGTCCGATCTAGTCGAGCGATGACTCATCCGGTCGCGCACGTTGGCCTTGATCCGATCGCGGCAGGTTTTCGAACGTACCTCCCCCCCACGTTGAGGTATTCGGCCGAGCGTTCGAAAACTCGCACCCCCGACCTGGCAATCCACCACAATAGGAACTGCCCACTATATCCAATCCGAGGTCTTCTAGTTATCTGGATTAAGTTTTGGAGCTATTGCTCTTGCTGTACTAACAAATCAAGTGCTCTCCCAACACCGAGCGCCCGAGGAAGAATGACATCGTCGTACAGGTTTTTCTACGTTTCAGAATCTCACTCGGTTACCTCAAATTTCATATATGCACCTCACTAATCACCTACAGCTTCCACAGGAAAACACTCAAGAAAACGTTCCCATTAAACACAGAAAACGACAGGCACATTGCTGAAGATTTCACCTGAGAGTGTCAGGTCAGTCGGAGAGCAAAGTGTAGGTCACTAAATCAAAAAGTGTATATACGAACTACTGACATAATCATCGTCGCATTTACAACGCAGGTGCGTCCAAGAAATGAACTCTGTATGCACGCCCCTACCAATATCGTGGCAGGAAGCAGGAAACAACGCGTTCATAACACTACTAACGTACTTTTTGTCGATACGGCAAGATGAAAGCATGACAACACACGAAAACCAGTTAGGTAAAGTGCACTTCGGACAGCTTAAGCTGACGACCGGACCATCTTTTACTAGTTGTACATTACTACGCCGATTATAATTACCCATTCTGTGACAATAGCCCAACTTAATATAGTAGGTACGGAAAAAGCAAAGGTCAGTGACATGAACCTGCAGTCGGTTTTCAAGAAAAAAACAAATTAACTTACCCGCAGGTGGCATCAGACGGTCGTAAACTGAGCAACGTGGCGGACGTTATTCATGTAAAAAGTGACCGTTTTGTTGTTGAAGAAATGAAACAACGGGAACATTCACATACCGCCAGCCAAGCGCGTTAACCCGAAGCAGTGACGCTGGTCATTTTCGACGAAGGAATTCAAAAACACGTCAGTTAAAGACGGCCACGGGTATTAGCATCGAATTGCTGTGATGCTGACAAATCCCCCAAACAAACCACTGGTTCCAAATTCGCAGCCTCAAATAAATCGATAACCAGATCAAAACGCGGCGAAGCTCACTGCGCCTCCTTTGTGACAGGTTCCAGGCCATAATTCCTTCAACCGCTTCAACAATGCATTAGCTTTCGAAATGGTACAGTATAGAATAATGCATGCAATGAAAAAGTACAAGAAGCCGAGACTTGTCCAAGTACATCCACACCACGACTGATCAAAACACCATGGTTCCAGTTACGTCATAATGGTGACATAATCGTATCAAAACGTCGTCTCCGTGTGTGCCTATGAAGTGTCTGACCTCACTTGAACTTGCCATTTGTTTTGTTCGCTTTCCCATGACAACTCTGTTTCATATAAATGTTATGCATTTGGCCTGATGATGAATAACCGAAAACGAGCTTGTTCGCTACACCATTTTTCTGACAAATTAGGTTATATGTTCGGGCACGTATGCGAGGAGGATGAGGTGTTGGCGATTGAAGTACGTGTCTCCAACAAATCCATGCTTCAGCCGATGCCGAAAACAGCTGTTTTTGCACAACCCGGATGCATAAAGACTCCTGATTTGGTTTTTGGTTCCATTTCACTTGGGAAAATCAGTCCAGTTTACGGAAGCGACTAACAATAGCGAGACGACTGTCACTGTTGAGTCACAATCGGGGTCACATGTTTACGTTAGACTAACTCAAACGTTCCTGACTCCAACTTCCACGATCGTATGATGGTATGGAAACATAAATGTAGCATTCCGGAGTTTATCAACCATACTCATCGTTTCGAAGTGACGCTCATGAGGTTTCGGTAAACATTCAAAGGTGGAAATCAGAAGTGCTCAAACTCTGTTTAATTTAGTTGAAGCAAGCTCCGGAAACAAAAGGAACGCCTTTGTTCATGCATATGAGCAACGACGATCCGTCACATTGAATGCTGTGACAACATAAACATGTGAACTACACCGTTCATGAAGCAACATAAACCTGCGAGGATTTGTGTAAACCCATGTGACACTAGACTGTGTTGCAGAAGACATTCAAAAACGTTCGAGAAAAGAAACACGAACGCAGTTAACCACCAAATACACTCAATAGCGGCAAATCAAAAGGCAATGAAATTTAATCGCTAGCGTTCGTTTTTCGTTGAACAACGGATTCATAAAAGACATTCAATTTAAAACTGGGCGCAGTTTAACTACGTTTGTCGGGACGGGAAACATCAGATGCCTGAGTCGGAAATTGCACCGCACAGTCACTAGTTCATCTGAAACTAAACACGCACATTAACGAACCAACTGCGTTGTGTGGAACCATCAGACGATCACAGCATCAAATGGCAATTTTCTTGGCAGGTGTAACTGAAGGACATATCATACGTCCACTATTGATGATCAAAAACGATTTCACATTGAATGGAAAGTGAAACAATCTGTCCCGTCCCAATGCTTTAATCAGCCACCGAATCACATTTCTAACAGGTGCTTGAAACAAGGTTGGTCATGCAGGTGAGAAACACCTTGTCTATCGTCTTGGGAGGTGAAACAACATTGCCCGTCAGCAACAATGGTCAACGACAAACCAGTCTGTCACCTGTATTATCCCAGCCTCTAACGGTGACAGCTCAGAGATGACGATCAGTGTCAAAAAACATCTTGAAATGGCGCAAGATCGACTGAAGATGGCAGATGCCGTCGTCAAAAATTAGCGAATCTGCTCTTAAAACATCGTATCACTCGTTTGTAGCAATCATTCTGTCATCTTGTGCGTTGCTTACGCTTTCTGATTAACGGGTAACACTACGCTTGCCTTACTCTATACCTTCGAAACAATTCGCATTCGGGGTTTGTTCGATCATCAAGAGAATTAGTTCATTTCCAACGGCACCGCGGCTCAACATGATTAAGCGATTGTTTGGAAATTTCCCAGCTGTATGAATTTCTTTTGAATGCGAGGCTTCGTTTTTTAAGACTGCGGAAAAGTAGACCGACTTCCTGGCTGTGACATCGCTGTTCCACACTGATTCAACTTTTTCTCCTCCGTAGGGCAATTGATGACTGTCTTGCTGACACCTAACAGATGAACAGCCTCCGTAATATTTGGTATGCAGGGCCCCTTGTGCAAATTAACAGACGCTGAAAAAGGAGGAAGTGCCTTTTTCAACATGCCGTTTGCGTAACCTGCTTCGCATGTGGAAGTTTCAGTGCTCTACGACTAGTGTTCGATGAGGTAGGTGAACATTGTGGATATCTTGGTACAACGCTCGCAAAGCGACCGATGGCCACCCTGATTACATTAACTGTGCCATGTGTTGAGAGAAATCCTTTTCAAGCGCCATAGTCTTCATGACCACGTCCGGCTCATGTTGTCTGTTTCCACCACAATCTAATTAAATGCATGTATGTACGAAGTGAATTAAATGTTGCTCGGGAAAAAACTGCCGAATTTAAGTCGTTTTGGTTGTTTTATAGGGCCATTAAGACTTGGATATAGACGCTAACGCATGTGTTGTGTACATTCCCGACCACATTAAGAATCCTCGCGTCAACTCTCAGGGCAGTGTGGAACGTTTAACTCAAATAGCCTTTATTTCATTATTCAAACTGACATTTGTTTCGTAATGATATGTTGATGTGTTTTGTGTTTCATTACATAATCGTTTCACCTATTTACCACGAATGGTGCCTGAATTTACTGCTGGCCTCAGAAGTGCGCTAACTGAATGACAGGTTAAGTCAAGTCGTCCGCAGTACCTTATCAAACCAAGGCACATTGGTTGCTACGAAAGTGGTCTAAGATTATTAGCACCATGCAACCGTTCACATCGCCAGTAATTTCATGACACAGCTCTGAATATGACGAAGAGAAACACCTTGCACCAGAAATTTTGCCAGATACCTGTTAAAGATACACTCCCAAGAGTTGAAACGGTAATGATTTGTTACATTCCAATCAAACAATCTACGAACGAGTGAAGCCCTCAAAGCCGAGACGATGCGGTTTTCCGGAAATCCTCTGTATCAGACAGTTTGTCAACAAAGTCGCAGCACGTGAACGATTTGCCTTATGACATGCAGACCTGAAAGAGGGGAATAATGAGTGAGATTTAAACGCAAATACTAGCCCTAAAACAACGAAGAAGCAGCCGTTGCGTCTCAGGTGTTTCTGCAGACATCACTGCAAACTTCCGTAAAAAATAAGCAGATCTCCCAAGACTTGATGGTCGACAACAATAAACGTGGAATCCTTGCTTCCGAAAAAAACAGATGAGTAAAGTCGCGGAATTACGTGAAGCAAGTGGAATCCGGGTGAACTTTCGATACGATAGATCTATTCGTTTCGTTTCGTGAGAATTTCATCAACTCTATAGAGACATCACTGCGCGGCTCACATCACTTACTGCGTCACTGTCCTTCATTTCTCAATAATTCGGCGAATGAACGCATGGGTGATGTCAGGAGTCAAGAATTGTCACCTATGCTTGAGATCGAGTCACCTCTTACGGAAATGTAGGGCTATGAAGAAACTGCACATCGAAGTCACAGAACACGGCGGTCTGAAGTCCCAGTGATTTTGAAATCTCAGTCACATCACGTCGAGACATCAGCAAATTTGGACCCCGGCTCGGGCACCATATTGGTCTACGGTTTGGTGAAGTGGTTGAACTTGAATGACAATAAAATAACATCGTCTTTATCAACCGTTAATGAAAATCAAACTGAAGACTATCGCAAAGTCAGACTATTCATTACCCCCTCAGAGAACGCTACACATCGATCGAGCCTCATCAGTGCACCACGTTTGAAGGGGACTGTTCTCAAAACTAATCAGACCGCCAGATGATTGCTGGTGAAAACCACAAGGTTTTCGATATCGTTGGCTAGAACCATCGACGTTTTGGGTAGCAATACTGCTGGGGCCTCATGATATCCGAAAGTTATTTGGCTGAATGATTTTGGGACCGCTAATTGGAGACGTTTTCCAAGGCACGTGAACCACCTCTTGTTCGGTAATTTCATCAACACCGATCCGATGAAGATGCAGGAACCTGAATTCAGCGATCCTGAAACAAGCTGCAAGTAAATGTCCGTCAATGACAGGGTGGTATCAGCAATGATGAATGAGACGATCCGATCAGTCGACGGACACTGTGGTATAGTTCTGCCATGGAAAAAAGCCCTCCCTGCCTAACAAAAGCCCCTTGCAGTTCAGCAGATCTTTGAAGAACAGACTGGTGAATTCGAACGTTGCGTGTAATTTACTACCAGACGACGGAAGTTAAAGAGACTGAGGACGAAAATGCTGCTTCTGCTCGCAAGTCATCATTGCCTTAACCAAAGAGAGTAATGCATTGGTGGTGCCCGTTGATGCTCAGTCACCATGCAACATGAGGAGAAAACACGTCACGAAAAAAGGGAGTCAGGAGGCCTATCTATTAAAAGCAGCTATGTCCAATCAGGACGCGCAACACAAAGATGATTAGACCTTGCGAACAAACGACCGCAAGAATTTGATTATTGAAGTGCACGTGTGAAGATTCACGGGTGAACGATTCAAGTGTTATTGAATTGTACACAGTGTAAGGTGACATTGATTCAGCTCATGCGGGAAGTAAGTCGGCTTCTTTAGATTATAGTACAACACACTTGAGCTACAAAGGCTTGCCGTGAAAATACATGCTAGCAATATTGTCTGTTTACCTTAAAAATGGTATATTTCCCGAGATGTCTTTGAAAAATAAGTTGTGAATTTGAATTCTATATTTTCGCGCCATAACGTGTTAAAACTTAATTTCGGTGCACGTTCTCCTTCGTCTGACTGGCCCGTTCCACTTTTAATGGATCAATTCAGGTGCGATTCTTCAAGGCCGTTCAAAAACTATATGAACTTAGACGCTGGTCTGCTGCTGCCTTTGGTTTGAGAGCAAATACATTCCCGGTTAACAGTCAAGGTCTCTCATATTCTTCTGGGATTTGCGTATCGCTAAGCTTGGTGCCACGTGCCCGTGATTTATATATTTTTCCGCTAACCATTTCCCGTGATCGTTGGCCAGTGGGTCAAAACATGTGGTTTGTCCAGAAGGACCGCGTGCTTCATGGTGAAAAACAAAAAAAAACGATCCTTAGGGTTGTGCACCGGAGTACGAGCCGCCCTGCAGCAAAAACGCCACTTCTTCAGAGTGATTGGTATTTTCCGTCCATCAGTTAACCGAACTCGGAGCGATGTCCAATCTGACGGAACGGAGGATTCGTGTAAAAATTCAACTGAAGCATGTCACCTACAGCAAAGATATGGAGAAACGAATGCTCATGAGCATAAGTACTGTTAGTTAGAGGAGCAAACCGTACTATTGTAGTGGACTGTCAGGTCGGACGTGCGAGTTTTCCAACGCTCGACCGAATACCTCAACGCGGGGGAGGTACGTTCAAAAGCCTGCCGCGATCGGATCAAGAACAACGTGCACGACCGGAAGAGTCATCGCTCGACTGGATCGGACCAACGTCGCCCGTTGGCAGGGCAGGCGAAATACGACAGACGGCCAGATCGGAGGCGTGGTTTTCCCAACATTTAGAGGAACATCTCGATACGATGTTGGAATACGGTCAAGGCCAACATTGGGTGGATGGCGGACAGCACGAGCAGCCGGACGAGCCATCGCGCAACGAAATCGGACAAACAGACGAGGAATGGCAAGCGGAAAACCCCCCGATAGAAGGCGCCGATCACACACGTAAACCGGTCAGAAGTGCACACGACGTGTGAACGGAAACCGGGGGGTGTTGTGGGTTGGAATTATGACTCATAAACGAGAGAGCGCGCGTTGCATATGACTAGCGTATTGGGCAATAAAGATTGTGCTTTATTGGACGCCTTCTCGCTGCACTATGCCACGTCACATTTGAGCACACCAGCCGTTACTGACCGAATCCGACAATCTATACCGTAGAGTACTGCGCGGGTTGAGTGCTGGAAACCAATCGGTCTATTTTTGGTTACGTGGGACCGTCCTGAAAAGATAAAAAAAGAGCAACAGTTTTGTAACTCCGATATAAAGCGTTCGTTACATTGTTCGACGGAAAATGGCCGTCAACTGTGTAGCTTACGTGGTCGTCTTCTGATGTGGGCCTGTGACAGCTAGATCGTCTCCAATGATTGCTTTCCCAGAGTCTGTCCGAATCGTGATCAGAGGTCACGACACCTGTGGGCGTGCCAGATACCCGACGTGGTAAAATGCTGATGAAGCAATACAAACAACAGCAATACATCCAGATCAGACGCTATACCAGAGGACCTGTTAGCGGCTTCACTTTAACGGCAGCAGACATTCATTGCATGATTCTGTAACGATTCCTTTCTTTCATTATGCAAATATTCGTCCTCAATTCACAGTAGATACTTGTTAGCTGTCAAACAAGCCAGTGAGACTCAACTTATCTTATCAGAAGGAGCACAAAAGTATGTAACGCAGTGCCAGTCCGTGGAGGTTAGGCGACGAGAAAGCACATAGGCCCGGGTGGGTGGGGTTTGATCTGACATCACAGTACGGAAAACGCCACAAAGTACACGTCTGATGTCACGAAGTGGCGAAGTACAGCAGCAGCAAACTGTAGCCAAAGGTACGGTTATGTGGGCTAACTGCAGGAGGTGTTTTCATCCGGCAGCGCGATGACAAATGCATAACCATCAAGTTTGTCGAATGTTTTGGTCGACCGCGTACGTCTGCTTGAGGACCATACTGAAAGCAGGTCACACTGAAAGACTGAGTAATTCTTTAAAGTGTGCAATCGAAGCCCGGCATCAATTGTAACAGATTCTTTGACTGATATGTCCGCTGCGTTTGGTTTTTGGCGTCTAATTCTCATTTTCTGGTAGTCATCGATGCACGCCACAGCACCATTCAACATGTACGTGTATCAATGGTGTGATTAAAACTCACCAAAATGCGAACGTTTTCAGTTGTAACCTTGAAAACTCAAGGAACAAAGAAAGATAATCACTTGATATAGATCAGCAACTACCGGGTCTTACTTGGACGATTTCACTGCGTGTTTGCGAGAATTCGGTGCGCCGAACATTGCCTTGTGGTACAGACTGGAATTCTGTTTCAAGCCTTCATCAACCATCGAGATACACCGTACAGGTACAAACGAATCCACGCGGATAAGGTGGTTCAGTGAGCTTACCCGCTCAGTTAATTCAATGAATGAAGGCCTCTAGGCTTGGATGTATAAAACACGCATCAGTGAATGGGTTCCACATATTAAATTGAGCTGATTCCTGAATCCAAATACTGGACAGTTGATACTGTACCAGCGGGAACGGAGTCCGAATGGAGTCAGGTATGGGGGTAGCTGCGTAAAACAGTTGTCGAGTAAAACCACTGCCACCTTGCCATTACGTATCGTCAGTCAAGAGAAGATCGAATTCGTCATCCACAACTTTGGAACTGTCCCGAAAATTACACAAACGGACTTCTTGCTTTTTCCCATTATCAACGGTGTCGAATTCTGATCACCTAAACTGCCATGAAGCAGAAGTGCGATCTGTTCCGTGAAGTCTCATCTCATGACATTTACAACCATTAAGTGTACATCAGTGGTACACAGATGTTCAAATACCACAAAACCATGGGAACAATAAACACTGGTCTGGAGATAACAGGAAGAGATACGGAACTTATTCACAGAAACTCCTATGTGTAAACTTAGACGAACGACCGAATTTCAGGTGAACGTAAAAGCATTTACAAAACAGCTTGTACCGTCTCGCTTCAGTAAATAAACATAACACAAAAGCAACTCACATAAACAACACTTACGCGGCCGAATATGACAAGTAACCAACTAACTCAAACTACCCTGCCAGAAATGAGGCGGGTCACGAGGATTACAACCGGGAAAGGCGAACGTGACCTGCCGTCCCTAACTAGTGGATGTTTTTCCCTTTGCCACACCAATGAGCAATCACCTCGTATCTAACGGCAGTGAGCAGTAGTTTGTTCAATAGCACACGTTGTGGTGAATGGACTAGTCGACCTTCTTAGTACGACCATTTCCTTTGACATGAAGGTGTCCTGGAAACATGCAAAACGGATAATGCAGGGTCGGTTAAAATGGATGAGTCAATTATGACAGCTCCCAGCTTTGGAATGTAGACGAATAAGCTGGTCACCTTCAGCGGCACACTCTCCAGAAAGATTTGAAGATCTGTCCGAAGCTGGGCGTGACTCAACTCAGTACACATTCCGGTTGATGCAACCTGAAGTGGTGGACTAAGAATGGACATACTTGCTTTCCGGAACTTACAAACCAGAACCAGAGCATTGTAAGCCAGATCGCTCAAAGATACACTTACTCCGTTTGATGATCCTTCATGAATTGTTGACATCTGAAGTCTACTGAACATCAACTTCTTGTTTGCGAACATTTATGTTAGGAATCGGAGTGTTGTCTAGTTTCACGCGGCAGTATAGAAACCGCGACGATTTATCGAGCGTGCTGGAACAAACTACATCCATTTCGCTTTGAGGGCAATCACAGAACAGCGCTCTATAGCATATGTCGCAGATACACATTGTACTGAGCTCGTTGAGCGGTCAGCGATGGCGCTTGATGCTTCGGATTAGTTTGCATGTTAACTGGACCGCACAACCATCAAACCGGTCAGGCAATATTAGATTCACGTTGTAAGGGGAACTGTGCTGTGAGCAGCCTTATATATATACATACATATATATATACATCTTCACATACGCGTACATGCAGGAACGCCACACCCGCAACCACTTCCAACAGCACACTGTCAAAACGACTGAGACTACTGTTAACACTGAAGAGCAACAACGCTCCAAAAAACGCGAAACCTGTAGTTGTGAGCTCGCTGACAAGTTGCACAGAGAGCTTATATTAACCGTAAATACAACGAGGAATAAATTAGCACAATATGACTACGTTAGTTGTCACCTTCATTGGTCACATTAGATGCATTCGTAAATTTTTATTATCCCTCCCGGTTGTGCAGAGTTCGTAGCCAATCAATAGCCATAATAGTTGACCACACGGTTGCAGACTGCACATACCCTGATAAACTGTGAGCAGACCGATAGTACAAGGATCCTGCTCGAGCGCGATGAGTTCGGATAAAGAGTAATTACGAAACCTGCCACCGAACGGGAGCTTAAGCAGCAACGAATGGCACAGGGAGGGCCTGCGCGGTCTAATATTACAGTCTACAACATGGTAAAGGGGTAAAACCCGGCTGGATTGAATTTCACTATTGGTACAAACCGGAACGAAATGACAGACAATAAGCAAACTAGAAGAGGTTCGTCAGAGGTGTGGAAGCAAAGATAAATACACAACAGAAAACAGACGTGTGCCACTCAAGGCGATTCGTTTTTCAGCTGCCGAAAGTTTCGGTAGTAAGATGAACCGTAATACCAACAGCGCCCAATACGGGTAGTAAGCAACAATGAATGGATCTTTAGTGACACTAGCTGCCAAAGCAAACGTTCTGCTAAAGTGGTGTTGGCAGAAACGACAGCCCACTCGTAACCCACAGAGAAACAAAATAACCTAATTTCAGAACAGTCTATCAGTAAAATTAGTTTGATTCAAACCTAGTGCGTCTACTGTTTAATGCCACAATGAATAAATAAACTTGGTGGTGACGAGGATTGACAAGACAGTCCTGACCGAAGACGATAAACTAGAAACCAATCTGGTTATCTTTTATCAATGGATTTGATTTAATCAAACAGAACAATACCCTCGCTGAATACGCCGTTTTTGGCAAACGATCTCTAAGGGTATTCCATGGATGATCACAAGCTTTCACTCGGGTATCGCCTTGTAGTGAGCATGAAAAAATTAGGCACAGCTCGAAGCTACCAAATCGCGGACAACTGAACCTCAGGATGAACGAGTGTATGAACTTTTGGAATTTAGCTTCAAAACTGTTCATAATAGGCGTGGTAAGACAACCTTACGCCTGACCATTAAAGTGACATATGACCGATGGTAATGAGGATTGTGTGCATGCGTTAATCAGAGAATTCCTTTTTCAAACAAGCCTGCAGTTTCCAATTTGGTCTCCACATAATGTCAATTCACCCTTCTGCACTTGTCAAAACGATGAGAACTCAGGGTTATGTGGCGATGTTTACACCAAATCTAGTCAAACACTCGTGTCTATACAGGAGACCGCTGTAGTCTGACCAATACAAAATCGTCGACGAACAAAGAAGAAAGTGACCCAGATGAACTACAAAATGCTGCCCGATCTGTTACTTCCAATGTCTGAATAGTAGGCAGTGCTCACGTCGACCGGTGGCATCAGGGACGCAAGTTGCAATCATGATACTGATTCATTGACGTGAAACAAACTGATCGGGAACTAGTACGGCACGAGCAACAGGACGGAAAAATTAAAGCATACTCACAAAGGTAACTGAGAACCCTACCGTGCAAACACGTTAACAAACACTTCCAACTGTACTATGTAGCCCAATTGAGCAAAGATACGTGAAATGAAGGCAATTCTTGGCGTTGACTGCTTTCGTGCATTCAAATGAAACATTTAGCGTCGTTTTTAAGTGATAGCCGCCCTTATTTTCAAAGCCTGCAGTACACCGTTATCACGACGTGGTCGGGCTTGTGCACTGTTTTGATCCGGTGGGGCTACGCTGACTTGGACCTTGATTTTTCCCGGTGCAAACTTGTCAGACAGGACAAAGGAGTAAAATCACACGAAAACCAGATGTCCTTTCCAGATTCGCGTGGAATTCAGCTGTTTTCGGTAATTCTCATCGGGCTCTTACAATTACATGGAAACACGGGCGGATTATATATGAATTTATGACGAGTTAAACGTGTCGTTCGATACCTGCCCGGTACTGGTGCCACGCCCTAAGGATAGTATGCCAAAGTTCTCTTCGTCTTTCTGTATCTACTCTCTCACCTGTTGTTGTCAAGCAGGTTACGTTGGGGGACCACAAGGCGGCTATCGGAAAGGATTCGTGAACACCTACCGAAATGGCTTCGCAACGGTTCGCTAAAGCCAATTTCCAGTGCAATCGGCTTCTACCTAATCGACACTGGCCATCGAATAAATCCGGATGAAGCGTTCCGAATCATCTACAACGTTCGTCAAGCCCGCTCCAGAACTGTCAGAATGCGATTGTTATCAACCGCTGAGGTTGTTGCTAACAGACTGCACAATCCCTGCCTGTGTGCCCAAAAACAATTCGTACAAACCTTCCACCTCCTCTGGTCAATCATTCCACATTCATTTGAAACCCGAACAAGCGTGAACCGCTTCATATTGATGAA
Organism: Paragonimus westermani; assembly: GCA_008508345.1. Lineage (NCBI taxonomy): Eukaryota > Metazoa > Platyhelminthes > Trematoda > Plagiorchiida > Troglotrematidae > Paragonimus > Paragonimus westermani. The sequence goes on from QNGE01000409.1 coordinate 115,312, forward strand.
CGAATATTGATGAACGAATGACAGGCACGTATAACACTCGAATACATTCAGCAACACCCCCACTCTCCCCCAGTAGACTGTGATCTGTACCATTTCTCTAATCTTAACGTTCCTGTTTAATTCGTCATAAAGTCATATATAACCCGCACGTATTCCCATGTAATTGTAAAAGCCCGATGAGAATTACCGAAAACAGGTGTTTGCAAAAAAAAACAGATGTGGTCATGAGACCGTATGTCGCACTAATTACCGCGTAGGATTGCTTGTGTGCTGGGGCACGGTCTTACGGGCATACAGCAGGCTTACTTTCATAATGGCGACACCGATGTCTTTCGTAACAGAAAGGGGGTTAGGAAAGGTACCCCCAAACAAAGAACACGCCGACCGCTCAACGGTTGACCATGACCACCGGTATAGTATTCAATAGGGTCGGAAAACATCTGGCATCCACCAAAAGCCTGATGCAGCTCCGAATACATCCACTGCATGCACCAGTGATCGGAATCATCAATGTATTATTCGCTGCGCTCTTAGGCTAAACAGGCCCTTCATTGCCAAGTGAATCAAACTGTTGCGTCAATGGCTTCGGGTAAAGTAACCCCCAAAACTCGGCACTTTTGAGTCAGATACTCGGTGTGGAGTCCATTAAGTCAACATTTTTCCGCGGCATAAACGTTTCAGGAATCATTCTTATCCTGGCAGTGACATTATTCGCCCATCACGACTTTTTCCTTCTGCTTTGTCCAAGTTTTCTGTCTTCCATGTACCATCGGGCGATAGTCGTTTTCTGAAGACAAGACAACTCGTAAATGTTGACGCTCCCAATGTCCGCATTTGCTGGCAAGATGGCCAACAAGCTACTCTGGCAAGTACTCACTCATGTCTGAAGCTTGATGTGTGCTGTATGTCAGAGTCTGCGGTTCTACCAGTTATCCACTTGACCTCATCTCTGGATAGTTCTTGATTCAAGTGCTTCTTTCCCAGGATTTCTGGTGACGCCGAAGCTGAACCTCTTTGTCAATCTGGAGTGGATATCACCCTGGATTCCAGTGAACAGTCGCCTATACGCTGTCCGACTCAATACATCGGTTAGTCTGTCGACGCAAATCAGAAAATTGTTGTATGTTGGCATATGCCCCAACGAACAGCTGTTCGAATGCTCCCGATGATGCGTTCTGAGACGAACTGGTTGACCTTCACAAGCAGACTGAACACTGACACCATTACACGAAGCGGCTATTTGTTGGTCGTCTTTCTCCAGAGGGGAAGCTGTTTGGAGGTATGTTTGGTGTCCCGGCACAACGTACTGACAATGGTGAAAGACTGCTCCACCTATGTGAATTCCAGTCTTCATATTTACAAGATCGCATTCCGACACAGAAAGAGGCACTTCGTTGCACAGAGATCTCTGTGTGCTTTTCAGCCGAGGGCATAGCTTGATCATATAGCAATCAGTTACAGGTGACGTTAATGTGCTAAAGACTGTCGTGAATTTTGGAGCAACCACCTAGACTCGGACCATGCTGTATCCGTTTTTGCCACTTGCCCAGAGGACACGTTTGTAAACGCAAGATAATTAATTGTCATTCGGGCGAGTATGCAGCACGCTTGCCGGGAAACAATGGTGTACAATTTGTCCAGTGTCAGCCAGGTGAAAGAACCTAACGAAGATAAGGAACAAACCGAAGATATGCTGTCAAGAGGTGTTCCGAAGGAGCTGTTCAGTTGAGACAGAAGTGAATTTCCGCCACGTTGGTAAACCTCATGAACAGAGGTCGCTCGATTCCACCTGGTTCTGAGTATGATGACCACCGATAACATAGACGCAAAGACCGTGAGCACTAATTGGTAGCACATTCAAAAGAGAGGTAGCCTTTTTATCCCAAAATAGCAGATGGCTTTTCTTCCTGATCCCTGGTAATATTGGCTGTCGAGTCGGTGGACGTGAGATCACATGCGAAAAAGATGGTCAGTCTACCACCAGCCAGTTGTGCTGACTTGGCAGGTAAATCAAAAATTTCGAACAGCAGTTCAGCTGGCTTCAACCAGACCATGTAGACGACGGGACCCGAATGGTCAGTTAGTGTTCCAGATAGCTCTCCGTTAGAAACAGCAGTGGCCCTGGAGCTTGGGTTACCGGGGCGTAACAAGGCTTCCGAACCAGGCTTTTTCTTCTTTCCAATGATGTTGGGAAGAGATAGACAATAGAACTGACAAAACTCTTCCAGACGACTTGGAAAACTGAACAGGCACCTCATGATTGGCGCCTATCAGCGGTAATTCTTGCTTTCAATACGGGGGCCGAAGTCTACGTGACAACAACAGAGGCATCAGTCTAGTGTCTGTTGCGTCCAAGTTACTCATTACGTTCATCATCATCATCATCATCATCA
>QNGE01000409.1:118479-140866 GCA_008508345.1 Paragonimus westermani
GCAGCCCTCAGGTCCAAAAAGACCACGGCCGTCGGCTGCCTATATGAATGCCGATGTTCCAAGATCCGTCGTAAGGTAAAAATGTGGTCAACACACCCCCGACCGGATCTGAATCCTGCTTGTTCTTCACGTATCTGACTTTCTCTGGGTTTAGTGAGCCGACGTTCACATTACGTCGGCTCATTAGATCAAGAGAAAGCCAGGTACATGAGGAACAGGGAGGATTCCGATCTGATTGAGAATACGTTGATCACACTTTTACCTTGCGACAGATCTCGGAACCTCGGCATTCTTATGAGCAGCCGACGGTCGTGGTGTTTTTAGACCAGATGGCCGCTTTCGAATCAGCTGTTCGTACCGGTCTCCGAAACAGTTTTCTTCGCAAGGGAATACCAGGGGAGTACGTGAATTTATTGAGATCACCGTATGCTCACTCTGCCAGCAGTGTGGGAGTTTGCGGACAACCTTCTGAGGTGTTCAACATTTCTAGCGGTGTTTGTCGAGGCTGTCCGGTGCCCCCTTCTTGTTCAATTTTATCATGACGATATTCCGGAAGGTAAATGTTGAGAATCCAGCGAGCGAGATGTTCAGCTTCTTCCTGGCGCCAGGCAGATCAACCGATGGTTGAGTCACGTACTCCATACGTCATCTGATCGTTTACCATACCGGACATTATACACTGAGACCAACAACAGTTGGGTGGAGCCGCGTGATGGTTGGGCAACAACGGGGCCAAGAAATATGAAAACTCTGACTGTTCCATTAATCAAATTGAGCAGTTGTCGTCTGCCTGGCTGGGGCCCTCGTGATCATTCAAACCGCTGGTTAGAAATGCTATTCGATTTGGCACAATCAATGGTGTACCTGCATCTACACCGTTTCTAGTTCTTCCGCAGTCTTCTTTTACTAAGCTCCAACCTATTCAGTAGAGACTCCTTCACCGACACATCCCACATTAATGTTGAGGTGAGCGGCGACCCAAGCCACACTACCTTCTGGTGAGGCGCATGGCTATTATGATGACGATGACGACTATTTTCATACTCAAGTACTTCCATACAGGTTAAGCTTAAAGGATGGAGGAAAATAAACGTTGTGATCCGAGATTAACTTCTAACACAAACAGTTAACTTTCGAGTCCATAATGAGAAAATAAAACAGAAGCATTTTTCACATACGGATTTTTAAATGAACCAAGTAAGGCTGGAACACGCTGCACAGCAATTACCTGGGTGAAAAAGGTAGGCCTGGAAACCGCACACAGCAGATGATACGCCGCTAAGAAGCAGGAAGTCGTGATGGTACATGAGAGCAGTCGAAGGGATTCATAGGGAAACGACGTGGTTGGTATTCGATAGTCAAGATTCCGAGACGAGGCGAAAAGTTGGTAATCGGCCATAACTTGAAAGTTTCTTAAAACCGAACTGGCAGAACAGTTGTTGATTTCGAAGCGCTCCGTGACAACCAAAACTGTAAAGTTCGCGAATTCTCCTTACCCACTGGTTGCTGGAAAAATTCCCAATCGGTTTTGCAGGCTTTCTAACATGCCCCACATTCAACCTTCATACTGATGACGCCAAACTCAAACGCGGCAGCCAGAGTGAAAACACATGTACACAATGCGTAGTTAATTATCAAAACTGAACTGCGGCAGCGGAGATCGTGAGGCTGTTTTGGATTAAAAGATCGTCCACAATCTAGCAGCAGCTACGCCATTCTTCATACTCACATCTGAATACGAATACACTTCAGCTTTTACTTCGTGTCACCAAATGCTGCAAGCTTATGATCCTCGAAGTAGACTATTCCAAAACACGTGATTAGTTCCATCCATCTGAGCATTTTCTGGGATCCAGTGCGCACCAGCCAGGTAGTGGGTCTATGGAATCTGCATAGATGAAATCTGAAGCACAGTCCAATACCAAGAGCCATTCAACACAGCAGTGCTCCGGTGCACCAATGATAATCTTGTTTCCACCAAAAACACTGGGGCGTCAGTGACGTAACAATCGCCAAAAGAGGGTTTCGAGCCAAATTCAGCCTCAAACACTACTTCAACAGAACACTCACCATGGCTCAATGTATATGGAATCCAATGTTGCCCACTAAAAACCGGCATGACGTAGATCCACACAAATTTGTGTAAACATGAAACTTCGTCACCAGCGTCGAAAACCTAAAACTGCGTGACATAAAAGTGTCTTTTATAATAGCCCTCAACCGAGTCTGTGGCAACATCCAGTTCGAACGAGAACAATCTGAACATATTACAAACTAGTACATCGACAGTAACCGTTACGCCTACAGACAAATGTAGCAACAGGCAACAAAAAGCCGCATTAAATGTAAAGGCACTCAAACCATTCAGTTCTGACACCACATCAATACAGTCAAGAATTTGCCAATTAGGCTAGCCGATAAGCCCAACCGCTGCCAATACCACGTTTGAACACACGCCTTTTAAACGGAAACGTTTCGGCATATGCGTGGCTGTTATAGTTCAAAAAAGTAAATGTTCGATCGAACGGCCATTAACTACCGAAATAACTTAAAAGACGGGCGACCGCGTTTCCCATTCCTTGAAGGAGGTGCTGTCCGTCCCATTGCAGGTTTCGTCACTGCTTCTGAAGAACTACCGCGCCGTCACAAAATAAACCGCATCGTTTGACAGAGAGGAATAACGATATATTCATGAATTCATTTTGGATTCACAAGGTGCGGGACCATTAGGTGAAGTTAAAAACCGACGTAGGTCATATTGAACAAGGTGGTACTTTACACAAAGACCAACAAAATGCATTGACGGATGGTGACGAAGGGAACTATTTCCAATGTCCAGTCACAGAATCGCGGAATGAGCTGCGACCTGTTCCGCGATGTGCGGCTTTTGAGCTGCTGGATGGAAATGAACGACTAACGGGAGCACGATTCGTCCGGTCCTGGTGATATTCACGTGGCCTTGGAAAGCGATCGCCATTAGCTTTCACATAGCGATTATCCATACGGTTACGAGGATCACCTGGTGGGAGAATGTTTTGAATTTTCGCTGAGCAGTTAAGGAGACAACGTTGAAACAACGAAACAGTGTATACACAGTACAAAGAGCCAGTCTAACATAAATAAGAGCAAATCGACGCGTCTTAATGTGACGAAACTTTCAAAACGAAGGCATAGCTGTCCAGTTTCGCGAGTCCCAATGTTCAAACGGATTTATGTCATTATGCTTGCATTCCACCAAAAATCGTAAGTGGACATTAGTCGTAAATACGGTCCATAAAAAAACGACCTATGAAACGCTTCCGTTTGATTTTGATCGCTGGCAAAGTTCACAAATGCATGTGAAATTAATCCCCACACCCCCCACACCCTGCGAAATACCACATCCTCCGTGGAGATTTAAAACTTCCCGAAAACGTTCATACGGTTTTTCCGTTTCTCATAATGATGGCCCAAACTTACCAAACTCTTTCGTTCCGTGCCGAAAACTGAGACGTCTCACGACTGGTGCACCACATTCAAAAACGTCTCCAGAATCTCAAATGACCACATTACACTTGAAGCGTTGATTCGGCCATCAAAAATTAGAATGATTCAAACGTAAAAAACTAGGAAGTATCCGGCCTGGACCTCGTTAACCACAAAACCTCGTTCTGACAGATAATGGAGTAGACGCATCTCAATAAGCAGCCGAAGGTTGGTAGCTCTAGTACCGGAGGTTGTCTGCGAGTTAGTTTCTCTTTAAAGCCACCTCATTCAGCTCCGAAAGTGTTCCATTCAAAAAGAAAGCGAAGAATATTGATAGTTCCCTCATAAACGTAGTGATGAAGCTTATCACTCCTTTTCACTCCCCTTCGTTAGGTCATAGAATGAATCCTCAGATATTCCAAAACAAACTGCTTTTTCCTGACAGCAAACGGACCGACGTGACGTAGCTGGACGTCGTTTCACCACAGACAATATACAAAAATTACACCATGTAGATGATAAAACCTATCCAAATATAATCCGTCACGTAACCACGATGCAAAACGATGCGGAAAACTGGGCTGGATCGAGTTCCGTTTAAAGCGTCACATGCACTCTTCATGGATTTATCGATTGCCTCTTTTGGATAAGCACCACCAATAAGGAAACTTGTGGGTTTGCAATCCATAATCAAAAACAGTGAAATCATGTGTAACAGTAGCAAATCTTCGTTGTCTGCGGCATGAAAACAAGTTCGGTGATTGATTAAACGGCAAGTCTGCTGTCACTACAGATGAACCATTCGGCTTAACAGTTCAGACATAATCACTAAGATGTATCTATGTTGTCTTCATTGCCCTTGCCAGTTAGTATGAATCCAGTAGACTGATTGCTTGAAGACAAAAGTAAGCATGAAGCTGGCGGAGCCCATGATAGGCAGCTGAGAATCAGGATGATGCTGTTTGGCTGATAAAACGCCATCCGCGCAGAGTTCCCTAATGTGGCCGTTGATGGTTGGAAAAAGCGGCCTCCAGATTCCTAATTATCCAAACTGGGATGCTGTTTTGGCCGCAAAAATATGTTTCTCGCTCTACAGTGTTAAACAACCAGTCAACTAGTTGGATGTCGAGTACGTCGCATAACATTTTAAACTCGGAAGGGCATAGCACATCAATGATACAAGACTGTAGGTTCACAAAGACATTTCCCTCATAATCGAGGTGTGGGAATGGATGCCAAACAAAAAGCGGATGTAGGACCAAAAAAGTACAATCCAATGGACCAAGCTCCAGGGAAGTTTAAGGGCGCTTAACAATAAAGAAACATCCTGAGCAATGAGGAACGTTACTGTACAAATGTAATGACAAAAAAAACAACACAAAATTAACGTAAAATCACATTCGGAGTAATAAACATCCAGTTACACTCCTCCATCCAAGAGCGACGGAAGATTTAAAGAAAACCCGACTTAGCAGTACCTGACCACTGCTTGAAACTCTGGAGATAAGCCGTTCATGTGGATGGATAGACCCGTAATCCATCTGGACACTGAGTATGGTTTGTAGCCGATAGTGGATGAGACTGTTTGGAACGGCAAACTTTAGAAGAACGTGGGGTCGTCAGTACTGAACAGCCTGGCAGTTTGATCTGTCCACTATAAGCGAGTTTGGCGGACTGCAATTCATAGGAGATAGAAGCGTACTTTCAACCGATTCATAGGAGTCGCCTGATTTTTAAGGGTGAATCAAATCCGAGGAACAGTATCCATCCTAACGTTGACAAGCTGTGATCTAAAGTGAAAGGTGCTTTCAAGCTGCAGTTCACTGAAGTCGACTTGCATATACGTTTGGGAAGCCGATGAATAAATATTTAACGTAGCTAGATAAAAAGTTGCATAGGAAACCGCATACAACCAGCCAATGGCTGATCGCAATGACAGAACTCATGTAGACAACAAATTGGCTCCCATACGCGTTCATGCATCCGAACAGCTTACAATATGCTGACCAAAATGAATATCGAACAGTAAAAAGCTGGAACGGCAAATTACGATCCACCAAATAAGTGAGCTGCATACGGTGAGATCATCTCATCCTGTGTCTATCACCTTGATAGCTGTCATGGCCCTTGCGTTTGGAGTCGTTTATCCCAATGTTCATCATAAGAGTACCGTCCACTGAATGTGATCATGATGTTTGCAGGTATTCTTGAATAGATGCAAAGTCGTTCGGTTGACAGTGTGTAACGCATTCCGCTGTCGTGTGCTTGACGCCATTTTCGTTTTCATTTGTGTAAGTTGTGTGCATGACTTACTGGCTCACGCTTGTTTCTGTTTTTGTTACCATTCTAGATTCTTGCTGTGCTCCCGTCCTTCAGAGAGACGCTGCTCCTCAGTGCTTCCACTCCGTCGCGCATTACAGGTGGGTTCACTGAACGCTAACACGCCTCATGACTGATTGGAACTCAAAGAGTGTGCTTCGAAAACAGAAATATCCCGTTGCTGCGCGTCCATTGATGTATGTTAGCTATGTCAGCGGTCTAAACAGCGTGCTCGGGTTTACCGTGACAGCTCCACCAGTAGGTATTATGCTCAAAGCATCCTTTCCAGGCTAGTTACACCGAACGGTAATTTGTGTGAAATCTGTGGTCGAGAGTGTCACTAGGAAATCACAACAAGTGTTTTCAGATCACGGTTTGGAAAAAAAAGTTATTGGATCTGTGGCGTAGTGAACGATAAAACTGACTTTGGAAAAGGAAGCACCAGTTCAATGAGGGAAATGTAAATAACGCAACTCACTGAAACGTTCACTCGAAAACCGGCCAGACCGAGTATCTGCAGCGGGTATTCCCCCAACTCTGTCATTACGCCGCACAGGCCGAGGTGGGCTCCGTGATCGTCTGCGCCTAAACAAACGGTATGTACAAATAAACGCAAACTAACCCCAGTGGTAAAGAAGTTGCGTATGAACGCTCGATTATCGGCGCCCGATAAGTGGAACGCATCTGACTGTATATATGTGCATCAGGCTGCGATCGTATTTTTGGCTCGACGGTACGAGGACGTCGAGCGTGTTCAGTTCTAAACTGTGTCGAATCTCGCCTGGACGCATTACGCGAGAACGTGGAGAACTGTGAGGTGTGCCCTCTTCTACTAGTGTCAATTGCAACTCGACGACCAATAGGGGAACGTGAACGCCGTTGCTGACGTCTAAACCCTGTGCCGTTTTTCTCAGCTGTCCAGCGAGTTCCATTAGGTCGTGCCCGATCGAACATATTGTAAGACTGGAAAAGAAATGAAACATTAGACACCAATCCTTGGCAATTTTAATATTAAGTCCCCATATTCTAACAGTTCAGAAAAATATAAAAAGCCGTGGAAACATGCACTGTGAACTAAAAACTACCCCCATGCGCCACGTGATCTGTTACCACCACTTACTCAGGTCCCTGGTTGACAACTTTCAGACATGCCCGTAGCTAACACAATCCCGGTACCCGGATAAACAAGTGGAAAAGCTCAACGCTACCCGGTGCGTCTCCAAGCAATGGATTGGAGAACCGCTTTTCACGTGGGAGCTAACTGTGAAATAAGCGGAGTCCTCCCGGTGAATAAGTAACCGCGGACAATGAAAGGTGGTGATTCCAGAACGTGGTGGATTCACGATTGACAGCCGGGTGTCATAAAGTGTCGCGAAGGGACCTCATCAGTACTACGACATGGCGTATGTTACTCCGTCACAAAAAGATCTCAGGTGTCCCAACGGGAACAAGAGGTCTCGCGAACATTGACATCTCGAGACTCCGCCAACTATGAACAACCCCCGAGGAAGGCGTACGAATCACCTCCGTGATCACCGGCTTCAACGGTCATGCAAAGTGTGCCGGGTAGTTTGGAACGCTGGACCCTATTCGAAAGGCGTATGAACTAATTTGGTCACCGGGCCCCGGCAACAGGTGTGCGTCGTAACGACGTTGTCGATCATGGACTCCCAGGTTAGCCAGAACCAACTTCCCTGGTGAATGTTCGAACTGCCGCGCCGCTTCTGCCACAACCTCTTGCGGGGTGCGGCGGATATCCTGAATGGATGGACTGCATCTGATGGGCATGAGTCGAATCACTAGTGGTCACCGGCCGCTAAAGGACGGCCAACTCTGTGCTCCACCCCACTGCCTTGTGGGTTAGGTTTCTTTCGAGCCAAAGGCACCGGGTGGGGTTAGTCATGTTAACACCCTTCTTCGGCCTGGGTAACTAGGAAGTAATCTAACCTCATATTTATGAACTTGAACACGGTAATTAAGAGTTTTGTCGTGTTATTCGGATAAGGTGTCTGTTTCGACCCAACAGTGTCGGCGGCTGGCTTTGCTTTGATGCTAAATTTACCGCATCTTATCGGTGTCCCCTTTCCCCCTCTTTCTAAAACAAGCCTCTTCAGTGATCCCTACATCCGCGCGCACACCAGAGATGTACCTCATTTGTCGGTCGCGGTGGAGAGCATACTCAGAATGGTGTCAGGCGTCAAAGTACCTTTGCCTGGAACACAGACGCTACTCTCCCCTGAATACCATTTAAACCTACCCACTTTAATGTCCGAATGCATGCAAATGGGTCAGTAGAGGGCCCTTGCACGTATTTTGGAGACTCTCGTCATCAATATCTGCTGTCCAGCAGAAGCGCAGTTTCAGGATTATAGCTCAGTGCTACATCTCGAATCATCGTCCGCCGCTTCACCATGCGCGCATGTCTGGAGAATCTGCGATCTAAGCTACTGGCCAAGCCGGTGATGGGACTGCCCTAAGCTCATAAACAAAGGCGTTGCTTGAGTGCATATCTATCAACGACCATCTCTGCGGGGTCAGACTCGAAAGTACGGTTACAGCATCGAAGTATCCATTACATGCATTGCTCGTTTGTTGTAGCATATAGTCCCACAGTCTGTTGCTCAGACGCAATCAACGAGTACCACTAACTATGCGCACAGCACGCGGTGCGAAGACATTGTTGTACTAGCTGGAGACTTGGACGCTCAGATAGCGTTGAAGAGCGTTAACCGACATCGGTGAACGTTTGTTCCAACTCTGTGTTGATAACGGCATTTGTGGCAAGTAGTAACTTTCGACGTTCTAGACATCAATGTGTCAACTGGCGATCTTCACCGCCGAGTCAGTCGTGGACAGAAACCGACCGTATAACCGACAGCTATCAGTGGATTTGTTGTTCCCAAGATCCCAGGTCAATCTGGAGCACCTGCGTGGATTCTGGTCACGTAGTATCACGTGTCAAGTCCACTTTGCGTGTTGGTGAGACGCCACGTCGCCGCCAACCGACTGGAACCGGGAAATTTGGGCCCTTGCCTCAAACCCGGATATCAATCGTTGAATCGCGCCCGTAATTAAGACGTCGAGAGAAGTGTAGCGTTCTGTACAGTATTTTGTAATTTATAATTTTTATTGTTTACTCTTCTCGCCTTTATCTAACTAACTTGTACAGTCCATGTTTAAATCGAGTTAATCGATTGACTTGATAATCAATAATTCAAAATCTACTTCCGAGGTCGTGAGCTGTGCGTTTTCTCTGCGTACTGTGTCGTTTGAGAACAGGTTTCGGGAGACTTGAATACCGACGGGACCAATAAACTATCTCGGCAGAAATCTCTCCAACAAATCTCAACATTGCGGATCGTTTCCGTCGAATATTTCATTCTGTGTAGTGGATTTCTAAGCTAACACAACTTCACGAACTACTGAGTCATTTCACTTTGGTTTTTACCACATTTTGGCTCCGCGTTCATGCTCGAGTAATTTGACAGTGTTTAGGTCCACAACAGAAGTGATCAGTCAAGAGAAGTCCCAGAATAGTCTATAAGAAAGCAAATAAAACGAGGAAACCCTTGCGGCCGGTCCAGTGGGCCAACGAAACGACAGACGAATTACCGGATGGAAAAACAGACTAGACAGCGCCAACACACCGAACACTGTGTGACAAAACGCGGAAACGCCAAAAAATCGCCAAAAGAAGGTCGAGGATGTAAACGTTCATGCAGTATATATGCTTTCACGAAATAGCATACTAATTCGACGTTCCAATTACATTACGACCTGGCGCGTTTTTCAAAAATTAATGTGCAAAGTAATATGCAGTAAAAACTACCAGCCGCGCACAGATTAAAATTGAATTGTGTAACAGGGCGTGTTGTTGTGTAGTCAGGGCAGTTTTTGGCTTGTGTGCGTAGCTTACTGGATTTTGACCCATGCTGGTTCTTGTCATTTTTATGGGAATGCTGTTGTAACCCCCGGTTTCGAAAGAACGCTCTCCTCCAGTATCCTCATTTTGAACAAAAGTAATGAACGACTGCCACCAGCAATTTGAGTAACGGTCATCGTTTCATATGTTGGTTGTTCGAGTGTCCCCTTTTGATGGTTCAGCAAGGAATAATTCGGCTGTGAGATTGTATCTTCTTTTTACATTAAATGGAGGACCTTTGGTCCGCAAGACAGACGGAAAATTCGAATTTTATGTTGATCAAGACCTTTAAACACTCATTCAAAAGCGGAACTTAGCGTAGGCAAAGAGGCTGCCACTTGTGACACCGGGAATACTAGTCAAATATTCTATAGGGTCGTTGTCCCATGCACAGACGATGATGTTGCTTCCGCAGCCTCACAGGAGGGCCGCCACAAAAACTTGGTAGAACTGGTCGAGGCCAACCCCACCACTATCTTTAAGCTCTTTCTTCCACTCTCCTTTCCGGTTCTTCGCGAAACCAAATGAAGTAGTGTTCAAGTGCCCCTATACGTACTGAGTCTGTTTAATGAATGACCGAAAATCAGACGGGTGGTTCCTGTAACCTAACCGCATAGTTCCGTTTCCATGGGGACCTGGCTTATAGGTGACTGGTAAACTGAGTGTATCAGGTTTGCCTGGCTGGCCCCATCTGTGTGGGAATGACAAGCCTTGCGAGTTTCCTTCTGCAGTATTTCCCGACACTCATAGTTATAGGTGGATACCAGTTCTCTGGAAAGTGTGATGCTCTGTGGCTCCGACTAACGTTGCATGGCCAAAACTCACCCCCAATAGGCGATATTCCTCGTTCACCGTTATCCAACTTCTCCGAGGACGACACTGTCCTCGTAAATCCAAACAACTAGAACCATGAAGCCTTTATCGTCTACTTTCTATGCGTGGTTTTAATGAAATTGAGACAAACTAAACATCAGTTTCTCGCCAAGATGGTGAAAGCGGATTCTCGACTCCATTATTGATGTCGATAGGACGGAGAGACAGGACACAACATGTCAACCTCCCGACGCGGTATCATTCTGGTCAGACTCTCCTCTGCTTTACCTGGTCACAAGTAATGAGAAACTCTTTCAGGTAAATCCGTCACTTGACGAAGACAAAATTAGGAATGCGGACGACGAATATAACTTTCCGGTGGCCTGGTCGAGGGTGTGATCATCAGGCCGCCTCAAGGACTTGGTGACCACTCCGTGTTCAATTTTGTTTTCATCTGCTACTGGTCACAACAACTGATAAATAGTCCACAGTTCGAATGTTCATTCTGGCTGATTTTATCGTGTTGGGAACCTACCTGCGTTCACTTCATCTGTTCTATGACTCAGTGGACCAGAACTACCGAGCGTGTCACGGCGCAATTCGAAAGACAGGTAAACCTTCGAACGGCACAATCTGTGCACTCTGTCTTATAGGTCACCAGTTCAACACAAGATACTTGCCACATCGATGGTTATCTCATTTCTTTTATTGTCATAAGCTCGCGGAGAACTCGGAGGATGTGAGTGCGTGCCACACTGCTCCAAATGCACGCGGTGGGGAATAAACTAACACACCAAACTTAAACAAGAAAAGTGCCGCAACGGAGCCTGCGGGAGCAGAATCTTCATACTTGAGCATATACGGCGATTATTAAGGGACAAACCTCTAGCTCACTCTTTGTGACTGCCCAACTGGGAGTCTACAACTAACTCCACAGTGGAGGCCCAGCTAGTCAGTGGATACTACTCAGCAATCCATAACGTAGCACCACCGAACTTGAATCCTACCCTAACGCTACAGAACTTCCGGTGGCCGTTCGTTACCGCTGGTTTTTTCCGTGCCGGATGTTGAAGGTGTTTTATTCAAGGTTAATTCGTACACTGTAATGGGTCCTGACTAGATCCATTCTAGAATTCCTGAAAAAGCAGCTGGTAGTCTGGTAGAAACTCTTCACGAGCCGCTTAAGCAGACACTGCAAACTGGTATGCTTCACAGTGCACGAACAAAGGCGACGTTCACACCGATATTTGAAACAGGCGACTGGTAATCTCCGGCCGACTATCGGCCAATCAGCCTTACCAGTATTCTGTGCAAGATAATGCAGCGCCTATTAAAGCATGCAATCTCCAACCATTTCCTTAAAACCATATTTTTTGCACCGCTGAGCTCGAATTCCTTCATAAACGACCGTGAATAACGAAGAATAAGCTGAAGGTGACGAACAATAACCCCAGGCGTATTGCAACTGCACACATCGAAACTGCGCGAATGCGACTTGTGGATTTGCGTCAAACACATTGCCGTCTTCTTTCCGTCGTAGAAAACTTATCATTATGCGGTCGTATTGTGTTCACACAATTCTGTAAGACGATCATCGATCGTACGAAGAGAACTTACATCAACCGTTTGCAGAAGTCACGTAAGAAGCCTGCTGAAGAACCAGTTCCACTGGATCCCAGTAAGTATGTATTGAACTGTTCTTCAGTACAATTGACTTATTTGCAGTTAGAAGCCTTAGCTTTGGGTCTAGATTATAAGATACCGTCATACAGGCCTAATCGTATTTACATTGAAGCCCAGTTTGAGAGTTTAATTGATCAGTTATCAGACCTTCAGCCAACTACTGCTGACAACCTAAGCTGGCTTAAGACCAAACTGACTGATATAGCTAACGGATTTATTATGACTCCGATCAACGGCCGGTGTGCTATTACAAAGCAACACCTGCAATCACTAAAAGAACTTAGATCAAAAAATGTAGTAATACTTAAGCCAGACAAAGGTTCTGGGGCAGTCATTTTGGACAGGGACACATATGTACAGAAGATGTTGTCAATACTAGAGGACCGAACGAAGTTTCAGCAAATAGACACCGTAGACAACGTCACTGAAATAGAAGGTCGCATAGCACGGCATCTTCAACTCCTCTTACACATGCGCTTAATCGATGACAGGACATACAAAGCTCTTAAACCATGTGGGTCGTCGACACCTCAGCTCTACGGCCTTCCCAAAACACACAGGTCTGGAATGCCCCTTAGGCCTATTCTGGCGATGACAAATTCTCCGTATCATAAATTGGCACGCTGGTTAGTCGCAATCCTAACTCCATTGAAACAAAAGTTTCAAACACATTCTATTAAGGATTCTTTTGAATTGATCAGTGATTTGGACAACATCAATCTTGCTAATGAGTTGATGTGTTCCATAGACGTTCAGTCACTATTTACGAATGTCCCGCTACACGAGACAATCGATTATATTTGTGAGCTCGTCGAAATGAGCCACATTACTTTGCCTCTGCCTAGTGATATTCTGAGGGAAGCCTTATTGTTATGTACCGAAAACATCAGCTTCCGTTTTCTTGATCGGTGCTACCGCCAAATAGACGGGGTAGCCATGGGAAGTCCACTAGGGCCCATCCTGGCAGACTTTTTCATGTTAAGGATTGAGCAGGAGTTAGCTACAGACATAGCGAGTCTGTCATATTACAAACGTTACGTCGATGATACATTAGTATTCAGTCGGTCTAAGCAGGCAATAGATAACCTAGTGCAGCGCTTCAATGGTTGTCATCCCAACCTGAGAGTAACGTGTGAATTTGAGACTGACAACTGTCTGCCGTTTCTAGACATACTCATTAGTCGCCGGGAGGATGGCTCTATCAAACGAGCCGTCTATAGGAAATCCACGTGGTCCGGTCAATACCTGAACTTCAGTAGTTTCACACCGGTCCATCACAAACGCGCACTAGTGAATACACTATTCACACGAGCAAGGCGAATCTGTACACAGGATAGTCTTGCGAGAGAATTAGACTTGATCACATCTACACTACAATCTAACGGGTATCCAAAAAGGTTCATAGAAAGGCACAGTAAACCGAAACCACCTTCTGAACAGGTGGCCACAGTAAGAAAAAAGAGGGTTTGTATAGAACTGCCATTTAAAGGTGATTATTGCATGCATCAAACAACTCAAAGACTAGTGAATTCGATTAAACGAACATTTAACGCAGCGGAACTCTGTGTATTAGCCCGGACCCAGAAACTGCCCGTCCCTTCAATCAAAGGAGATCAGCCTATCGGTGCCACCTCACATTGTATCTACCAATTTACATGTAACTGCAATGAAAGTTACATAGGCAGAACCGAGAGGTGCTTGATCTCCAGAGTGAAGGAACATTTGCCTAATTGGGTGCAGAACTCTGTATTACGGAAGAACGACAATGTGGTTGAAACACGCAAGCAACCAGCGTCCGCAGTCGCGAGACACGTCCTGACCACTGGTCACGTTATCGACCCAATTTGTGCATTCAGAATCCTATTACGTCACTCGAATCCAAGATTCTTACGGTTTGCTGAGGCGGTTGCAATCAATCGAATGAAGCCGACTTTGTGTGTTCAGAAACAATTGCTCGTAAACTTGACCCTTCCCTGGACTTAGTGACCTTTCCTAAACCACCAATTGACTATCCACCCTGCCCCCCTAAATGCTTGATATAAAAAACCTGTTTCATGTTATTGTAAATTTGGTACTGACGAGTCAATACGAAATGCTTGCATCTGCCAGTTTTCGTGTTCTAACGGTCTTGTTCAAACTTCTGAAGGGAATGAACTGTTTCAAATAACGAATATGCTTATTTTGATGGATAGTCTGACAAAGGTCGAAGGCATCGGTAACGTCTCAGGTGCTATCTTTTTGCCTTCTCGAAGGCTTCTGACCGCGTCCCACGTGGCCTCCTGAAACGCACTGGAAGCCTATGAAGTTCAAGGAGAGGTTCTTCGCTCGATTGACTTTTGTCTTATCAACAAAACTTTCACAGCTGAAACCCGATCAGACTTTGTGTCAGTCTCTTCATTTTTTACGGGAGGTCGTTAGAAGTCAGTGCTGGGCTCTCCATTATTTCTTATTTCCACCAACGACCCTCCGTAAAACATTTCTAGCAGCTCCCTTCTATATGCCGATGACCTATAACGCCACTGATCTTAGTGCACTTCAGGTTGATCCTGACGTGGTTATGTGTTGGAGTCTCCCACTAAATGATAATAAGTGTGCTCATGTGTCACTGGGTAGAGATTTATGTTTCGTAGTGCTTTCAACACAGTAGATACTAAGAAAATCGACCTGAGAAAAGTTCTGGGCATCCGGCTGTCGTCTGACTCATTCTTTGCATATCACCATGGGATGGGTGTACGAAAGAGAGTTGCCATTCTTAAGATGATTAAGCGCACCTTCCCCCATAGAAATGCGTTCCAAGGGCTTTCAAGAGTTTACAATAGACCGCTCCTCGTGTATGCTAATCAGGCCGTGTGTACCAGGCTGGAGCAGGACACTAGCTGTTGAGCGTGTCCATCACGCGGCTACCGACAAAGACACCGGTCTAAAAATTGTGGTGTACGATTCTCCACCTGAAATCTTGATCTGTGTCCACTCGGATTTCAACGACTCCGCGATTATATCATTCCAACACCCCTATTCTTCAGAGCCGATCTGGTTGAACAGTTCTTCATCACAGCGAATAATGACAGCCGGGAAGGAGAAAACAGGTAACTCTCCATGTATCGTCCCCTGTTGAACACGCGTCAAGACCGCCTGTGCAACAGGCAGGCCGGCCGTTCTGGCTTCGTGTACCCGATACACTCGTAAACCCACTTTGTGCAACGTGGAGACACTGGGGGACAGCGTTTCTCAGAAGTACGGGGTTCCAACGATAGTCCCGTAAAAGGAGATAACAGAAACCAACCTGAGCCAAAGGCCCAGTAAGACATGCACACGACTTACACAAACGAAAACCAAAATGGCGTCAACAGCACGCTGCGTTACACCTGTATGCCCCACGCTCGTGCAAAGGCTCGAAGTGTGTTGTGATTGTTCGCGGCCTCAAAGACCAGCGGCTCATTCGTCCATGCACTTTATAATGACCAGAATGCTTGTAAATGCGACAATACACTACGCACTTCCACTGATTCACTTGTTCCGACTACCATTGTTATTGTCCGCAAAGCATGTAGCGGATGGGGCTCGAATACAGATAGAACACCCCCGGATCCTCCTCAGGCAGTAGTTCTTTTTCATTATTATCATGAGCTGTTAAAACAGCCTTCTTTCTGAGTTGTTGACGGCGCTTCTGGAGATTGCTTTGAGGCTATGCTTGCCTCCAATTTACCTAAAACTCCATCATGTAAGTAGTCTTGTCTTGATCTTGCACTAGTAGCATACTGGAACACTCAGCCGTTCCCTGGGTGATCTTTGATTGTTCCTTTTGGAACTCTCATAGAATTTCGCTGGGTAGGATTTCTGTCTGTCAGTTTGCGAACATAAAAACTAATCAAATAATACACCTTTTTGCTACTCACAAACGCGTCGGCATACCCACGCCGCCCGTACCGATTTTGTTCTATCGCGCCAATTCGCAATGATGGTGACGGCGCTAACCGATTAATTTCAGCCATCATGTTGACCTTCTTACGTGGAAAATGGTCATTATGGCGTCTAAACGGCCGAGGGGTTGTTCCTGTGCAAACGTTAACCGTTCGGCTAAACTAGCGCGTCAGAAACGTATTGGAAGCAACTGTACGTCACCGACGGCTGATGTTTCGGAGGGGATGCAACTAGTTCCTCCAGCTCTGCAACACTGTCAGCGTAAGCCATTGTTGTGATGTTAACTTAAAAATTTTGGACGAGCGCTCACATACAACCACTCATTCAATCGTGAAATTGTCGAGAGAGATTCTTTAACGGAAGAAAGTTCCACTGATTACGTTCTTTAGTCTTCCACTTTGGCGGTCAGTCCAGCTGTCATGAAAAGAAATATCGTTATGGCGCAGGATACAGTTAGGTAACAATGTCATTCTGCACTATTGTCATCCTCGTCTTCAGTGCCAACGGGAAGAAGAAGACACCCACATTAATTGTTCGCGCAAATGCTGTGGAAACCCGCTTGTTTTTGACAGCCGTCGGCATCGTGTTCGGTCACTTGAAGGATTTATTGCCTCATTTGCCGTCCGTTGCACGCACTCTGTTAGGAAGACCACGGGAGTGTACATGTACACTCATCAAGAGTGGAGAATACGTTCATTTGGGTTTGTTTTAATGCATAAGCCATACCGTAAGTAGGCGATGAACCGGAAACGTGAATATTCCCCGACTTCAGCCGCATGCTGACGGTGTGACCATTTTCAACAGTTCACGTCCAAAATTGTGGCCCGTCCTTGGAAGGTTGACATCTCCTTCAACACCAGTGTCCGTCGTGCGATCATTCTGCGGTCTCTCTGAACCTGTGAATGTCACAGAATATCTCAAAAGCGTGATTGAAGACTTGTCGATTGTGTTGAAGGATGGTTTGTTGCTGTCACCATGTGACCGTCATGTGCATGTCGTTTTGGATTGCGTAGTTGGTTATGCACTTGCTAGAGCTTTTGTTTGTCAGGTACAAATTCACACTAGATATCATTGTTGTGAAAAGTTTATAGCATCGGTAGTTTACGTTACCCGAAGAACGGTGTTCCCACCTGGCAATTGCTGCTTACGAACATACGACGACTTCAAGACCCGATGCCAAAAAGAACATCACGTTGGCTAGTCCCCTTTCGAACGGTTACTAATGGGCACGGCAGCCTGTTTCCCGCTAGATTACATGCACATGGTGTGCCTGTGAATGATGAAGCGGATGATGAGCCAATGTAGAGCAGGCTCAACGGAGAGGAAAACCCTTCTGGGAGCATCGCAAATGCATCAGTTGAACAGTAGGCCACTGAGACTCAGAGGTGCCTTAACTTGTGAGTTCCCTAGGAAACGTCGACCAGTTGTGGACTGTGACCGTTGGAAGGCAACAGAATTCCGGCAATTCCTTTTGTGCATCACTCCCATGACGTTGTGAGAAATAAAGGGTGAAGAAGTTATGAAAACTTCTTAGATTCCCCGTTTCCATCTACTTACTTTGCTGCCCAAATTGGCGAATCCACTATGTGGATTGTGTGGAATCCATGTTGCGAAAAACATTGGTAAAGTTTGCTGCTCTGTACGGTGAATCGGAGCTTGTGTTCAACTTGCACTGTGCCAGCCATCTGTGTGAGGATGTTAGATTGCACGGACCGCTGGAATCTTATTCGGCGTTTCCATTCGAGTCGAACATGAGAACTTTGCGCGATGTTGTGCGGTATCTAAACATGTCCAGCTTCACAGGTCTTTCGACGCATAATGAAAAGGATACATGTGCACCTGCCGAACGACAATGCAGTGATGGGTGATTCAAAGACACCATCCATTCCGGTAGCAGTGAAAAAACAGGGTAAGTTTATTCACGAAGGTGTGATGTACTACAATGTGGTGTTGGTGGATGGATTACCGGCGGTGATCAGTCCCTTGCCTGGAAGACGCATTCACATACAACGTTTTGCAGCCTGTTGCGATTTTTTATACGATGTCGCCTTTCAGCAGACTGTATATTTTTCAGTGTTCCCATATATACGCATCTACCTCCTGGGGGGACCGTAAACGTGTTCAGTGTAAAGGGCCGATACTACCATTTTACCTAATAACAAGCACTTTGAAAACTGTCTGGAAAATGAATTCTACCTAATTTTATTCCGTCTTCTTCAGCACTGACATAATACTTCCGCTAATTAACACTTTCATTTTCAGATGTATCAAGTGATCAGCTCACCAGATGAAAGCATAGATATAGTGGATTTAGCAGCCGGGTTTTTGCGCTCTCGCCAGAAATAACAACCACGAGGCACCACAGGTTGCTGTTTGGTGAAGTGTCAGCACCCACCGGCTGTAAGCTCTAAAAGGTAAAAAATCAACGCTTAACAAGTGTGTGCTTTTGATTTTCCTTACACTTTCTTGATGACCTGCAATTGGCTTACACATACCAAGGAATTCAGGAACAGTTTTCAGGTATACCACCGTCTGACGGAACGGACATCATAGATCGTGGTAGCAAACGTAAAAATAACAGTGAAATCGTCACACGTCACATTTGCAGACAAGCAGTCGTCCGTTCCGACTTAACGTATGAAGTGTAGGAGAAAAGGAACCTTACACTTCACGACGTCGATATCGACTATTCTTCACCACCAGCACAACTGGAGAATATGTCTCACACATCTCAATCTCTAACACGATGGACATTGGAGGCAATGGAGGACCTGCCCACTTTCTCCATCCAGGTAAGTAATTGGAGGAATGACGTTCGATAAGCATTCAGCCCTACCGTAGTTAGTCCACCACCAACACACAATGAGGCAGCATGTAGAAACGACATTGCCGGAGAAGCGAGAATGTTGGACGGTAAGTCCGTATAATACAGCTAATTACCGTGTTCAACAGGTGTAATGGAGAACTTTGTTCCCCAAAACATAGACAGTAACAGTCGACAGTAACAGTATTCGGCCTTTGCCAGAGAAAATTAGTGCTGTTAAGGACTACCCACAGCCACAGTCCTTAAAAGGTCTCCGACGCTTCCTGGGTATTGTCAATTATTATTGTCGTTTTATCCCCCATGTTCAGAACTTCTAAAACCCCTCACGGACATTTTGAAAGCCAATCCTTAACACTTCGTTCTGTCTCCGGAAGCTAACAGTGCGTTCCTCTCAGCCAAAGAATCCTTGTCCAAAGCAACCACATTAACGCATTTAAGAACGGATGAACGCTCGCCGCTGATTCTGAAGACTGACGCATCTCAATCGGCTGTTGGCGCTGTTTTACAACAGAACGTGAGTGGTGAGATCCAGCCCTTGTCCTTTTCCTCCCGAAAACTCCAACGAGCACAAACGCGCTACAGTACCTTCGGTCGTGAGTTGCTGGCTATTCACCTTGCCATTAAACACTTTCGACATCTTCTGGAGGGTTGCAACTCTATTGTCTTCACTGATCACCAACCCCTTGCGTTTGCCTTTCGTTCCCCTGCAGATCGGTACTCTCCGAGAGAAACAAGACACCTGGACTTTATATATCAGTTTACCACTGACATCCGTTTTATAGACGGTTCCAGTAATTTTGTCGCCGTCGCCTTATCTCGTTCGAAATCCCAGGTTAATGACCCAGAATTTCGCCAACTTCGTGCCAACCCATCTCTAAAACTGCGTGATATTCCCTTAACCCGGTCAGAATATTCACTTACGTGTGATATGTCTACGGGTATATCGCGGCCGTTTGTTTCTTTCACACATCGGTTTGATGTTTTTAGCCGCCTCCATTCTTTGTCGCATCCAAGCATACGCGCCTCAACGAAGCTAGTCACCGAGCGTTACATTTGGCCCGGCATTCGTAAGGATGTTCGTAACTGGGCCAAACAGTGCCTGGAATGTCAACGTAGTGAAGTTTATCGTCACAACATCACTACTCCAGGAACTTTTGCCTTACCAGATGGACGCTTCAAACACGTCCACCTTGATATCGTTGGTCCTCTTCCTCTTTCTAACGGTTATACACATCTTCTAACCTGCGTGGATCGATACACCAGATGGCCCATTGCCGTTCCTGTGAACAATACGTCAACGGAAACTATCGCACGCAGTTTTGTCAATTCGTGGATTTCGAATTTTGGCGTTCCGGCCACTATCACCACTGACCGTGGATCTCAGTTTACTTCAGCTCTTTTTCGTGATTTGAATCGCGTTCTTGGTTGCGAACATATAACGACCACTGCGTACCATCCATCGTCAAGCGGCATGGTCGAAAGGTTTCACCGTCAACTAAAATCATCTTTAATGGCAACGTCGACTGGTGACAAATGGGCCGATCGCCCACCTCATATTCTCCTCGGCTTGCGAACTACTGTCAAGGAAGATGTTGGGTGCACCCCAGCAGAACTCGTGTACGGTTGTACATTGCGTATCCCTGGAGAGTTTCTCTCTAATTCTCTGGTACATCTGAGTCCTGACACGAGTTACGTCACGAGCCTTAAGAATCACATGTGGCAAATTCAACCTTCACCCCTACGGAGAACGCTGCGCCAAGAACAAATTCATCGTGAACTGCGCACTTGTCCTTTTGTTTTCAGTCGCGTTGGTTCACCTGAAACACCCCTACAGCCGCCGTATGATGGTCCTTCCAGAGTGCTTGATCGTAAAGACAAGTATTTTGTCATTGACAAAAACGGAACACGTCGCTCGGTGAGCATTGACAGACTAAAAGTTGTTTACGTCGACCGGGATTCAACGTCCCCGTCTCGTCCGCCGGACATAAAAATGCCAATGATTTCGGACAGCGTATCCTAGATCCGTCTACCGACTCACAAAACCTTTCTCAGTCTACCCAACCCATGTTTGACACTGGTGACCACACCCATTTTCCTGCCTCCCAACCCAAGGCATGCAAACCACACACCCATTCTGGCCGAACCGTTAGATGGTCGACAATCTATAGCGAATATCATCATTGATTCACTGTGATTCTCTAACTATCGAGCGTTTTCTTTTCTCTCACGCTCTAGGGGGAGTTATGTGGAGTCTGTTACCATTTCGATCTTTTGTTACGTACCATACTTCATGCCGGTTATGTTCATTGTACATAGTAACTACTTGTCTATTGTTTGAATCAACACACTCCGTCCTCGCGCGTTTCGCCTTCTGCTCGCACGCGGTCCTGGTTATCGTGGGCTAACCGTGGCGACGTTCATTTAGCCCGCTGAAGGAACCAAATCCGTCATTGCTGAAGGGGAGAATCTTCTTGCAATACGCAGCAGACTTGGTGTATTGGAATTAGTTGCGGACACCTACTGTGAGTTCTTGTATTTGCCTTGAGATACTGTTCCCCCAACTCTCCGTTCCACTACATCCTACAGATGGAAGTGAATGCATTGCGGGTACAACATGCAGTTCCTGGTACACCATCCACCGTATAGGTCCTCGTGCGGTTCTCCGAGGTCCATAGAGGATATTTAACTGCTGAATATGAAGATAGTGGAGCGGAAGTATATACCCAACTGGTATGTTCCACTTTTCTGATTTACAGTATCCAGGCGACCTTTCTCAACAGCGTCGGCGGCAAATCCATGTGTGAGTGTACCCGGAATGTTATCAGATCTGTACTTACAGATTATGCGGCGAAAGCAATAAACTGCAGAGGAATAAACAATCATGTCTCAATTGCCTCCTCATCCTTGGCCGCGTTCATCATCGGTATGTTCGATTACAAAAAGTCATCACTTTCTAAATGCAGAATACACCATGAGAAAGGCTTCACCCGGCGTATCGCATGCGAACGTCAAGAGATGGATTCAGAAGGCGAGATTGTGAACAACGAAAGAAATCGACGATCCAGTTCCCGACAACTTCGCACTTGGAATCAAATTCTATACCCGTCAAATTCATAAAAATATTGCTATAAATACTGCATCGAATATAATAAATGAATGCATCTGTGCCCTTCACATCCTGCCTCGTGAAATTAAACATTGCGTCGTACTTGTTGTGCAAGGATAATTTTCGGTTTTGCACCTTTGAGCTCCGTAAGAAAATAGGAATTATGCGGCCTATGATATTGTGGTGGATTGCCAGGTCGGGGGTGCGAGTTTTCGAACGCTCGGCCGAATACCTAAACGTGGGGGAGGTACGTTCGAAAACCTGCCGCGATCGGATCAAGGCCAACGTGCGCGACCGGATGAGTCATCGCTCGACTAGATCGGACCAACGGGCG